>QOCX01000001.1:2456236-2615812 GCA_005959815.1 Sarcophaga bullata
CCAAAAGGCGGCGGACCAATGGGAAATATTTCATAATTATTTTTTTTGGCATAATAATAATAATAATAATAATAATAATAATAATAATAATAACGGCAATATACTGAATGAAATTGGAACATTATTGTAAAAGGAAGTTGATTTTACATAAAAAAACAAGAACAAAATTTGAATGAATTCGATTAATGAGAGAAAGGCAGTGAGATCCTAAAGCGGCTATTAAGGCTTTATTTGTGTTAGCGTCTGTGACTGTCTCTATAAAAAACATTAGCAAATGCAACTGCAGCAGTTATTAGAATCGTTTAATTTGAAAATACTTTGAAAGAAAAAAGTGTATTTGACACTTAGAAATATGTAGAGTTTCCATTATAATGACAAAAAAATAATCAAAAACCTTAATACTTGGGTGTGATAAAGAACAATCCATAAAAAGAATAATAAAAATACATCAGAAGAATTTGAAAAAATTTTTCCGCGATACACAATAAGTCGAAGATGATAAGCTTGAACTATACCCATTTGCAGAGAATAGAAAGGAGATGATTTAATTTGAACTGGTTAAATTTGTCTGAAATGTATTTGTTTTTGTACATTGTATGTTTGTGTGTGTGTTACTCAGTGTATGGGTGGGTGGCTGTATAACAATATCCATAATGGCAACAAAAATAACATTTCTAGAAATGCCAACAATAACAAGAATTGTTGAAAAGTATTGAAAGATTATTCATTACTGTTTGCTTTTATTTCAACAACAGCACCAACAACAATAACACCAATTACAACAGAAACAACAACAATTTCGTAAAACAATGAAATCAACGCAAACCAATCGATATAAGATGAAATGATACACGTATATATGTACATACATTGGCGGAGGCAGGAGGAGGAGGAGGAAGAATTGAAAATCAAATGGATTGTGATACAAGTCAGCAAAGTAAACCAGAAATGAGATGAACTGAATTGAGTGAGTTTAGCTGTTCTGTTCTTTGCTCTTCTGTGATGTTCTCTACTGTTCTATGCTGTGTTGTGGTGCGCCATATTGTGCTGAACTCATCCGAACTGATTGGAAAAAAAAAACGTTAAAGAAAAGGAAATAATTAAAAAAGTTCCAATATTAAAAACACAGTGCTGGATGACGATTACAATGTTGCCAACTTACCAACAGCAATTTGTGTTTGGTCCTTGATGTACCAACTAAATGACTCCTTCTCGTTTCGTATTTTTATGTCGATATTCGAGTATGAGTATTAATATTGTGTACATGTAGGTACGTACGTATTGATATAAATATTAATGTGAATGTGAGTGAAATTTTGTCTTAATGTTTGTTGATGCTAAGGGCGCTTTCCATTCTGGTATTGAGGCCAAAAGTGTCATTGTTGCTTTTATTATTGCTACATTTTTTGTTTGTGTTTGTGTTGGTGAAGTTGGATCAAAATTGTTTATTATTATAGAAATGAAAGAGTGTACCAGCCAGCATCTCTGCCTTTGTAGGTACAAGTATTATATGGTTTGTTTGGCGTTTAGCAACAACATATCGCATATAAAGCGGATCAAGAGATAGTCTGCACAATACAATATTATTATTAAAAAATACTAATAGTAGCACAAAAAAAAAAAAGAAGAAATTATGACGATAATAAAACACTCGTGACTATTTGAAACCACCATCTCTTCGTAATGAAAAACATTAGAAAATAAAAAACCGATTCTTCGAAAGCTTGTTAAGTAAGTCACACATGACAAAAACATGTGCCTGCCTGCCTATATGTATGCCGCCGTAATATTTATTTCAATCTTATGCGGTCCTATTTAGATTTTATTTCGTTTAATTCGATTGGAAATGGTGTGTTTGTTTGATTTTTATGCTTGAAACATAAAAGCGTATGTAAGTATGTAGCACACGTACATGTGTGTACATACTTACAATATCAGTAAGCTAGTCAACGATGATGATGATGATGAGTGATGTCTGTCATACAATTCACTTTCATGTGAGGCTACTTGCTTCAACAGTAACAAGAGCGACAATAAAAAGAACATTCGTAATGAATACCAACTGATTTGTTTCGTTTCGTTTCGGTTTTTTTGGAATGACTACATATACTATTTTATATATGTATGTATGTACACATATATATGCATATGTACACATGAGCACAGACTTACTCATTTCCATTAATTTCTTCATTGCATTGTTAACATCAGGAGTGGCAAGAGTTGAAAACAAAAAGGGTTTGATGCTTACGGTGGTCATTGTACAATATTATTGCTGATGGGATTTATAATGGGCATGGAAATGGTTATGGAATTGATATGATTGAGGGAGAGAATATATTTGCAGTAGACTTCGTTTGTTGTGAGCGATTTTAGCGAGTGTTTGACTTTTTGGCCCTTGGCAACTCATCAAATCATCCTTGCTCGAGTTATAACAAACATTCTTTGCCTTCTATACATTAAGCAGTAAAAACATGTAAGCATACAGACAAATACACACACACACACACCCATGTATTTACTCATCAATAGATAGTCGATGATTGTGTTTGCCTAACTATGAATGTGAAGATGGTAGTGGCCGAAGTCGAGATGAATGGAACATTTATTATGAAAGTTCCAATTTTTATTTTGTGCTCAATTTTGAATATTTTTAGTACACTCCGAAGCAACATTCTTAATTTATAAATGGAGATGTAGACCGCTCTCCACTATATATCTCTCCTATACATCACGCAGTACTGTGCAAACAAATAATAACGAAACAAAATCATTTAGAGCTTGTCACCTTAAAATACAATAAGTGATCAAGGCAGATTAATTTTCATAAAAACTTCTAAGCATTTTCCTTTCCTGCCTATGCTTATCGCTTATCGATTTTGCATTTTATCTTCTTCCAACAGAAAACTATTTTTGAAATATTACCTCAATGAGTTTTAATGTCGTAATATAGCGAAAATTTTAGGAAAATATATTAAAATTATATTCGTATGTACTTACACAACCATTATTTTTCACCATATTGCATATCTGGTTGGTATGGTTGTTGGTGTGTTGTAATTTATTTATTGGTCTTTCTTGGGTTCATTAAAAAACAAAAAAAAAAAAACAAAAAACAAAAAATCAAAATATAGTAACACCAACAAGAACACAAGTGAATAGCCTTCCATGGCTGCCTATACATTATTATCATCGAAGCAGCAGGCAATACTATCTCAACATATAGACCAACATGGACCGACCAATATATGTTGATACGTGTATACACACATGATATTCACTATATGAGCACTAAACTATTTTATTCGTATTATTTTTGTTCTTGTCATTCGGTATTTCTGAATTGTTTCTTTTTTTGCTGTTCTTGTTGCTGTTTCAAGAAACAAAACTAATCCACTTTTTCTTTTTACCTTTTTGGCCTTATACATATATTATGAATGTGTGTACGTATGTACAAATGAATATATTTTCCATGGTTCCATATGCCTGTGTGTGTTACATAAGATCTATTTGTGCCATGTATGCACATACTACTACTTCCAGGACTCTACGGAACATCAATTATTGTTTTTAAAAGCTCTTATAATTTTTTTTCTCTGGCATATTTCGATTTCGTTTTCTGATGTTAGTGTTAGAGCTGGTGCTGGTACTGGTGCTGATGCTGGTGCTGTTGCTGTTGCTAGTGCTAGTGCTAGTGCTTGTACCGATGAAGAGACGAAGAAAAAGGAAAGAAATTGTTGTTGTAAGTGAAATATTTTTCATTTGATTTTTGGTCGAGAAATTAAACTTCTCCTTTGCATAACTAATGCAAAAATCCAATTTCTTATGTAAACATAACATTTTACTCGTTTCTTTTTATTTTTCACTTTTTTTGTACTTTTTTATGGGCAAGTTTTTATTTTTGTTTCATGTTTCATAGAATTTCTTACATCATAACACTCCTTGAAAATCGACATACAAATTTCTTAGTGCAAATAGTTGTCTGCATATGTATGTATATGTATGTAAATGTGAATATATTTGTATTTAAAAGTGGAAAAAATCAGGCCAAACAAACCATAAAATCATTCATCATTTAATGTTTGTTTAAAAACATATGAAAACACTTCTTCACAAATGTGTGTGCCTGTGAGTCTGTGCATTTAGATACGGAAATGTACACACACGTGTGTATGTATGTATGTAGATACGAGCCTGGTTAAAGTATATGAGTAAACAGATCTATCGACCAGCAAATCTAGATGTATTCGTATAGCCAAAGTTTGTACGCGTTACACGAAGAAATATTTTAAGGAATACACGAGTGCTTGGAATGGTGGTGTGTTTTTCAATAAATGTACTGGCAATAGTAGCAAACCTTTTTGCTAAGACTGCTTAGAAGATCGATTTTAATGCAAACATTTACTAATGCCTTGAGTACATATTCAACTTGAACAAACAAACAAAAAGTCAAACGCTAACAAAGCCACAAATCACACAAAATAGTTGTAGTAGTAATAATAATAATAGCAACAGAAAGAACAACGTAAGACAATGCGAATTTCCTTCGATTTTCTCACATCGCATTAGAAAATATAGCCTCTTCTAAATAAATACCGTCATCCCACACATTCACATGCATGAACATAAATCCCATCTCTCTTGCATGTGACCTTCATGCTCTTCCTCTCCTATTCTTCTTCCTCTTCTCCTCTACTTGCTGTTTTCATTTCATGCCTTTATACCTGTGATGATTGCGTACCTATTGCTTTTGTTTTAAGGATAAACGCCAAGTTTTTGACTTATGGCTATAAAACTTGTGCACATGCACGTGTGTATGTGTTTTTGTATATAAAATTAATTTGAATGTCAAACGGACAAACATCCATCGACATAATTGTAAATACATACGTACTATGTATGTATGTATGTCCATTTAAAATGTGAACAAGGCGAGATTTGTTGGCGAATACGGTCGTCGTTCTATAATCTTGTGTAGCTAATAAGTAACAATTCAAATACCTTACTGTTCTTGCCATGAAATTAGAGTTTTTCGATCTGAAAGTTAGTCAATATGTGTTTCTATAATCTATGCTCGCATAAGTAAACTTTAATATAAGTTTATATCATTGAAAATGAAAATCAATACTCTAATGATTCTATTTGCGTTTTGGTTTAGGACACCGATGGAATACAGAATGCTTCTACTCAAGAAGTAAACAATTCTTTCTTTCTTTTTAATTTCAATATTAAATTATGCTGTTTGTAATTGAATTCGTTTGTCGACTGATTAAATTATTTGAATTGAATTATTATTCAAACGCAGATATTTTTCTTAAATAGTCAACATCATACATACATAATTGGCGATTACAACCCTTCAGTCAGGATTATGGCCTATATTCTCACACCACTTATGTTGAGTGTGTTTTAATTTTATACATGAGTGGCGGGACCTACAGTTTAAAGTCGACTCTGAACGACCGATTTTTTTGAGAAACTTTTCATGGCAATTTTATTTTACTCTCAGAGTTTTTGCCAGAAATCTGCTGAGAGGAAGTCGCCGAAGAAATATTTGTTTTCATATTTCGTTTTTGATGTCTGACCGAAGATTCGAACCCTGGCCTTTCGTCTAATAAACCAACACAATACCTACTAGACTACTTCGACTACCATAGTCAACATTAATATAATGAAATTATAGTTAGAATAAATGTCATAATCGTTAGAAACTGTTAGTAACGGATCGGAGCTTAAGTAAATAAATTAAAATCGAAATTCTAAATGAATATTTTTCATCTTTAAAATTTTTGATTGCGATTTAAATGGTGTCTAGTTTAGAATAGAATATTCTTTTAAGGACGAATATAAAATTGATTTACACTCACGTTTTACATTTTAATAGTATGTTTATGTATGGCTTTGCCTTTCTTTCCCGCTGTTGTCGTTAAACAATTTTCAGAATATATTTTCGTTTGTTTAAGTTTATGGCCTTTAAGTGGCCTTCAACGTAGAGACATACATACTTTCGTACATACACATTAAGCCGTATTCCACATTATAAATATTCTGTATTCTATATACATACGTATGTATACATACGTAGTATGTAGTATGTTCTGTCATGTGTAAGTTTTTGGGTGTCTTATAATGTGTAATTTCATATGTGAGTAGAGGGAATAAACAAAAAAAAAAAATTTTTTTTATTTTTTAGTAGATGTTCTTTTATTTTTTATTTTTACTCCCTGGCCCCTTTTTCGATACATTCGTTTGTAGTGATGATCCCGGCACGGTATAGGAAAAGTGCTGACCAATATCCTTTGGGAGTTGGATTTTCTATTTAGTTGGGTTGGTGATGATTATAACACTGATTTACGATTAAAAAAGAGTAGATGAGCTTTATAGGTGTGTATAAAGATGAAGGAGATACAAGAAAATAAAAAAATGGGGATGTTGACGATGCCAACTTGTTAGGGATGGTGATGGTGATAACGAGGATGATTTTTAGTCTGAAGGCAAGTGAAACACCAAACCAAAGCAAGAGCTGTAAAAATGTAAAGGTTTAAATTACAAATCATATACAGAACAATGCCTTTTGGCCCTTTTTTTTGACGTAAAAGGCATATCGTTAGTATTACAGGCGAAGTATAAAAGATAGGAGTAGATTTAAGTCAATCTAGTGCCCAAATCTTCAACCACCGTTCTCTTCTTGGACACTTCTCTAGCCGTTTTCCGAGTTGATTGGGGCTCTATGGCCTGATTTGTTTTCTTTTTTTTTTCTATTTTTAATACGTTATTTAAATGAAAAAGTACAAGAAGATGAGGGAAAACAAACGTTAATCTATAATCACAGATACACTGCCTGTCCTGTTGTAAGGCGCGAGAGGGCGATGGGAGACTGACTAGAACACGAATCGAACTGACTGAATTGTATGGATTTGCATAATACAAATACGAAAACAGTGTCTATCTAGAGAAATAAGTGTGTTCGTTCACACCAAATACTACGTATTTCACTTTCTGTGTGTGTGTGTGTGCCTGAGGGTCTGTAGTTGATAATGTGTGCCTTAAGAACTGTGGAATGCTCGTAAATCATTATTTAAATAAAATAAAAAACGAATCAAAAAAGAAAATCCAAATTTTATTACAACATACTTGAATATCTGTGGCTGTATGGCTGTGTGTTTGTGTGTTTTTGTGTGTGTGTGTGTGTCTGATAGTTCCCTTTGAGTTCTTACAATCGAATATCGTTTTTTCTTCAATTCATTACAATTGTGGCGTAAACGCTTTAGACAACAATTCGTAAATTTTTTTGCGCCTTGTTGCGGGTGGCATTAGAATTGTGAATTGTTATGGTACGACACACACGATACGCTGTGGAAAGGGCGTGTCGTGAGTGAGAAGAGGGCTTCTGTTTAATGGAAATTTAAGAAAAAAAGCCGATTAGCATAAATTTATTTGTTTATTTGTATGAATACTATGATATGGGATTTTCATGTTTAACTTGGTATCAATTTGCATTGAGCCAGTTTAGTCGTATTTTTTATTTTATTCCATTCCATTCCATTCCATTCCATTCCATTTCATTTTGTTTTGATTTGATTTTATTTTACAATATTTTATACACATAATTAAAATGGCTTACATCCACTACTATTCGAACCATTCAAAACTGAATGATGGATTTTTAATAGAATTCGATTTATTATTGTTGTAATCGTCAATACAATAAATACATCAAATGACATCCCATCTACGGAGACAGTTTGATTTGTCTGTCATTTAAATTTTTATAAAATTTTATTAATAAAAGAACAATGACTTAATTCAGCACCAGATCTGGGGGAATCATTATAGACAAGAAGATATTTGAGATATTTGAGATGATTAAACTCCAATTTGTTAGCATTATATTAATGCTGATTCTAAAATATTGTTCGAATAAATTTTCAAATTTCATTTCATATGAACAAAAAGATTCTTTGGCATTAAAAACATTAACTACGAATTCTTAAAGTGATGATATTTCACAGACTTGGATTTTAAACGTTCTATGGGTCGGATTTGAATTCCTTCGTTCAGTTGCTACTAGAGCGGATAAAATAAATAATGAACGTCTTAGGCAGATCGGGCAACGCAATTTCTTGAAAAATATTAGGACACAATCAACATAGTTCCCCAACATTGGAACTAATATATGTTTGTTTACAGATAGCATTCTGACAGCTAAAAGGAATGACAAGAATATATATGTATATACTCAAAATATTATCTACAATACACCACAATAATAAAAAGCTGCATTTCATGTCATTTATTGGTCAAATATAACTCTTTTCGCCTGTTTTATTGAAAGTGAAGGATACGAATTTTTTAATCGTTTTCTCTTTCGGTGTTTGTGGGGTGCGAATGATTAATATTTTAACTTTTAGAATTAATAACAATCATTCGCCGAGCAGTTCTTTGACTAACAAATTCAATTTCTTTAATTTAGCTTTTCTTCTTTGTATTCGTTTGCAAAGTGTTAACGACCATTTCCAGCGTTTTTTTTTTTGCTGCAAAAACTAAGTGCAGAAGTAAAAGAAATTAAAATGAAACAATTAATCACTGTCTTAATTACTGGAAAACTTTATTGATGCTGAATTTATTAGATCCCCTACCATTATTTCCATTCATTAAGTCCTACACAGTGCAGATTGGAAAAAAGTTCTTTTACTTTCTGCAGGTATTTAATTTTCTATTGCTGCAGGTAAATAGAAGTGACAGGAAGCAAGGGACTGGGTAAGAGTAAATAAAAATCATATAATATTTATATTTCGTATATTGCGGTTTGAAAACTCTATTAAAGTGTTATAATTTATTTTATTTTTATCTCATCATGATTTTCTAGACTGCTGCAGCTGTTCGCACTGAATTTTTTTTCAATATGTATAGATGATACGATGTATGAATTTTTTTTTAATTCTTCTTTTTTGTATTTTGTATGTTGGTTTGCTATCGTTTTAGTATTTTTTTAATGCAGAGTAAATAAAAGTTTTCTATAAATATTGATTTTGTTGTTATGAAAACGCATTGAAAATATAAATTCAAATATAATATTAAATTATTTATTTTTTGCGTATATGTATGTATGTATATGTGCATATATGTCTACTACATACTATATATATATACATACATATGTATATGTACATATGTATGTGTAATTGTTTTCCATTTTTTCATACGCTCTTTCATTACACTTTTATAGCTGTCGTTAATGGTGGTGTTGTTGTTATTGTTTTTTGTTAATCAATTCTCACAATAAGAGTGTGTAAGTGTACTGTGTGCATTTTGTATGTGTGAGCAATATGCGATGGTCAATAAATATCAATGCCCATGGCTTTATTATTATGATCATCATTCTTCGACTACTATTTGTGTACATTGTTGCTGATGTTTTGGACACCTATTACGAAGTACATTGTTGCTGTTGTTGCTTTCTCTTATTTTATGTGGTCACTGTTGAGTTTGATATGGTTTTGTTGTTCGAGTGTGATTGTAATGTACAGTGATGGTATAATGCTCACATTAAATTGCCAACAGCACATTTGCAACATTTGCATTTACAAGCCATCCCACTTTATATACTCTCGTCTGTAAATATCTATGTCTGGTCGTGTGTTTGTATCTAAATGTAAATTTCGTGGATATGTGTGTGTGCGCACGTGTGTGCTACAAACAACATCCATGCAACTCAATTCAAATTGTCCACTTATACAGTTACACAATTGTAGTTTCACAAACTACTATTGTGCATATAAATATTTTTGTGTGACTATAACTGAAACTGAACTGTGTGTGTGTGTGTATGTGTGTGTTTTTAATATTAAAACAAATAAAAAACGGAAATAATAAGGTATGGCAGTCCAAGAAGAATAAAATAAAAATAAATTGAAAACTGGGAAAATAAAATAACAAACAACGCATAAAGAATGAAATGGTGAACAACGGGCTTTGAAGAACACCCATTTAAAGATATTCAAATTAACATTTAGCCCAGCCAGTCCACGAATCAAACTAGTAACAACAACAACAATTTTTGTTTTTAAATTTACCCAACATGTATGGATATATCACGGCAGCCAACCAACCACGTCATATCGTTCATATAATGGACTCAAACGTATATGTATGTACATACATATATATACTTTGAAATACTAACAGACCAACATTCATATATAAAAACTTTTTTGAACAGAAAACTCAACAACTGAGCAGACTTAGTAAACGCAGGCGGGGAAAATAAAGAGAGTAGCAAAAAAGAAAAATAAATTTGTATTCGTTTGTACTATATATGTAAAGCAAACCGGATGTGGCATGCAATTTGAAACTTCCGTTAGCATTTTATGGTGCTTCGCGCAATTTTCACAGTTTTTAATTTGTACCAACGTTCTTTTACATACAATCCTATAAACACACATACACACGTACATACATACATATGTAGATGGATACAAACTCATGCAAAATGATATTCACATGTGAATTCCCACAATTGCATGTGTGGGAGATCGGGACACATTTATTTGTTGATTTCATTTTCAATTCATTTTTAGTGTGAAAATGCAAAAAACAAAGAAAAACGAAAAAAGAATGTTGAAAAAAACTACAAACAAAATTGAACTGATAGCGAAAATATTAAATAGCTGTTTTCGTTTCAAATATAATTATTGAAAACAAACAAAATTCAATTAAAAAAAAAAAGAAGAAAAAAATGCAATTTTTTTCATCAAGTGTGGTGTTCACATTTATATTTTTTCATCTCGTTTTCAGGAACCAATGTTCATTTTGTACGAAATTAATTTTAATATCCAAAATCACATTCAATACAAAATGTTAAATTAAAAATTGATTACGTATTTAAAAATTGCAATATTTGTTGAAAATAGTCTCAAAGGTGATTATGACCAAAAATATATGACAAATTCTATATTTGTTTCTGTTACCAGTGAAGCCTAATAGCTTCAATAGATTAAAGCGCTTTTTAAAAAGCGATAAAAATATAACTTTTAATGGATTTTTTTTGTTTATCATAATGTCTACAATACTTATATGTAGAAAAACATCTCTAGAGCGTACAGAAAGTTGTAGTTAAGGTTTTTGCTCAGTATACTTTTAATATGGATTAAATAATTGCTTGACATAATTCTTATTACAGGTGACTAATGTTCAGTTAATACTGTTGTTCAATTCATACAATATATACACTGTTTCACTCATATGTATGAATATAAATCACAAGTAAAGTGAGGTATTTTTAAAATTACAAAAAAAAAAAACATGAGAAGAGACATTTCTCATGTTAGATGAGTACCCCAAAATAATAGTTTTAATTCAATTCAATTCAATTCAATTCAATTCAATAAAATATATTTAAATAACTAGCCACACGACGACAATTTGTTCAACAGTTAAATATTATTAAACAAATACAAAAACAAAAACAACATCTAAAAATTACCATCAACAACATTAATGGCAACAACATTTGAGTTCGTTTGTGTTTTTCTATTCTCTGCGTCGTCGTTTATGTTTAAGAAAATGAAAATAACTAGATTACATGGTAAGTTATTTAGGGATGGGGATAGATGAGGAAGCGAATAGGCTAGAAAGAAAAAATAGGAAAATAAAAACAAATACAAAATGGCATACGTAATCGCTTTAGAGTCATTGAAAAAGGTTTCCGTAATACGATACAACTTTCTTCAGGGGATCACGTGAAATGACCCATATTTTATTAACTTGGCTATTGTCAATTTATTTGTTATTACTCTCAGTTTGGTTGGTTACTATTTCGTTCTTGGTGTTCATGTTTTTTTCTATTATCATTGTTGTTGGTTTTGCCGTTTTGTGTTTGGGTTTCTTCGGCCGGAGAAATAAACCTCAACTTATACGTCCACATCAACATCAACAACAACACCAAAAACACAACAACAGCACCAAGTTATATTGACACTTGTTCCGATTACTCAAGTGGTCATTGGTTAGAATAAAAAGAAAAAATCAAGTAAATATCGAACAATAAAACGACCAGAAACAAAGGGTCGGGAAGAGTAAAAAAAAAAAAGAAATAATAAAAGTTAGAAAAAAAAAAACAAAAGAGAAAAGATAAATTGAAGAAAGAGAGTTTTTTTTTTGTTCGTTTTTTGTTTGAAAAATAGTAAAAGAAAAAACCATTCAGAACAACAGCAGCAACAATAATCAAATTGAGTTTGAAAAATTTTCGAAGCATTCAAGCGAATAACAACGTTTTTTACTCGGTTTCTGTTGTTTATTTGTATGTATGCATGTGTGTATTTATATGTGAGTATTTTGTTTTCATTTGCAAATAACCATTATTCTGTGGAGTTCATTTAGTAAACACACGCAAGCACACATATGTTCACACACTTGCTCCTCCTACTGTCTGTTCATTTATCATTGTTTCTTTTTATTCTCTTTTTTTGTTTTTGTATTAGTATTGTTTTTCTAGTCATTGATTTTTGTTTTGTTTTCCTATTGTTGTTGTTGTTGTTGGCGTTTATTTTATTTATCAAACAACTCCATCAAAATGTTAAACAACAACTGGTTACAACTGTATTGACTTCAGATTTAAGAATTTATAGCAATTCGTAGGTGTATATAGGTGATGCTAACAGAAGCAGTGACCGTGCAGAGGAAGAGTTAGTGACTGCTTCGGTTGATTGTTCAAGTTGAATGCTCATAAAGCGGTATATGGGTATTTGATTTTATAGTATAATTTTATTGTATATTTACATTGTGCTGGCATGAGTCTACATACATACATACATACATACATATGTATATGGTTACAATTGTGGAATTGGTTTCTGTTTCTTCTCATTCATGTCTTCACATTTTTCTTTGGTGAAAATGTTCTAACAAATCAAATAAAGATGAATTTGTCGCGGCAAGTGAACGAAAGAAATGAACAAACTTCTGTTCGAATCAAGAAAAAAAAATAAAATAAAATAAAATTATTGTATTTTTTTAATTCAATTGAAATAAAAGAAAAATTCAAAATTGTATATAAGACGAACAATGTTTAAATTATTTTCTGCTCATTTTCTTCTTCGTTCAGTTCTGTTCTGTTCTGTTCTGCAGTGGCCTCGTTAAGCTTTCAAATATTTACACGATAATGTTTTCGTTGTTCATTTTTTTGCATCAATTTTTTGAAAAAAAAATTTTTTTTTTTCATTTCATTACTTTTTTCCCTTATTTAGCCTGTCTGTCCGTCAGTCTGTCTTTTGTTACGGTTAAGGAAATATTTTCTTGTTCGAAACGTTTTTCTTTCTGCTCATGCTGTTATTGTTGCTTCAAGTGTATTTGTATTTATACAGCATTTTTGTTGTTGTCCTGTCCTTTTTCTATATAGTTTTGTTAGTGCCTACAAGAAGTATTTTTTCTATTTCTTCTCGACACTTTGCACGCTTAAGTCGTTTAACTTTACATTTTGTTCCTGCTCTCTTCCTGATTCTGTTTTAGTTTTTCCTTTTTCTCCTTCATAACGATGGGAGTATGTACACGTATGTTCAGCTTCTCTTTCCTCCACTTTTCGTAATCATGCATTCGCCAACAATGTTCATTTATAGTGCTATTTATGGCATATTTACGAGTTTTTTGCGTTTTTCTAGCAATTTTCTTTGTTTTCGTTCTCTTTCCATTTTTCTTTTTCTGTTTCTGATTTTGAAGTGCTGTTGTGAATTGTAAATGTTTACGTGAGTGTGTGTGTATGTATTCTTGTATGGTACTCAGTCAATTGGCATTCTATTGTTGTCACCATCCCATAAGACTGTGTGTAAACCATCAGCATGGTCTGGTCTTTAGTGCGAGTAAATTATTTTGGTCGAGTCATACAGTAGTCGAGAAGGTTGGCTGCTGGATTGACCTGGTGTAATAAATAAATTGAATGTAACAAGCACAAACTCAGGCACACACTCGTACATACTCACTCACACAAACAATTGTATAACGATGACGATATTATTATTTTGAAAGTAAA
Source organism: Sarcophaga bullata (assembly GCA_005959815.1). Lineage (NCBI taxonomy): Eukaryota > Metazoa > Arthropoda > Insecta > Diptera > Sarcophagidae > Sarcophaga > Sarcophaga bullata. The sequence continues at coordinate 2,470,263 of QOCX01000001.1, forward strand.
TCGAATGGGAATTGTGGAAATTGCTTTGGGATCGTTAAACTTAAAGATAGAGTTGGGATAAGCGTCAATAAAATACACAGGATTTTTTTGTACGAACAAATTTTTGAATATTCAAGTAGACGACGACCCACTGTTTCTATTAAAATGCCTTTAAACGGAGGTGGATTTTTCTTTTTTTGGCTAACAAGACATTTATTTCATGGTTAAATTGTTGGCTTGTTTTTTATTTTTCATTTTCTTTTGCCTATAATTTATTTGTTTTCACCATTTCGCTTTGTTTAGATTTGTTTTGTATTTTTTTTGCTGTTGTTTTATATATTTTTTGTTTTTTTTTGTTTTTGTTTTCTACCTTTAATAAGTTCGAGAGCCATTATTTTCAAAAATTTATTATTATTTAATGTAAATACCAATTATTTTATCATTTTGTTTGGCTTGTTTTTGTTGTTACTTTTTGCTACCAAATTTTATATTTTAGTTAGAAATCGACTTAAATATACTTCTACTATACTATACATATGTATATGTAGATGAATATACATAGAAAACAATAGTGAAAAAAAAAAGAAATTCGAAATTGTAGTTGTATGGAAAGTAATAGTTTTGTTCGTTGGTTTTAATAAATAGAAGGAAAAGCTAGACGCGTTTGAGATTAAAGTGATAAATTCTAAACACCTGCATTAGACTTTAAACGGCTCAGCCTTTAAAGGATCGCAAAATTAAGAAATTAATTTTATGATATTCTAATTGCTGTCCTCATGGCATGTATTCCACAATGAATGTAATAACGGTTTAATTCACGAATTCTCCAAAAAAATATTTTTAACTGTAAATACATAATGTATGCATGTGCGTTTGTGAGTACTTCTGACGTCGATTACACGATAACATGTGTATGTTATGTGTTATTATCTCTCATTTCGTTTTGATTTTCTCTTTTCTGCATTTCGTAGGCATTAGAGTTTAATGCATGTTGGAGTACAACATACATACATACATACATACATACATACATGTATTGAGCATATTGGTTTTTAATACCCAAGATAACTTTTATAAATAATTTTTCATTTTGTTGATGTGGTTTGCTTGAAAATGCCCAAAGTCAGTGACGGATGCAAGCGAATTATATTCAGATTTAAATTAAGGACATGTTTTTGTTGGACAAACGATTTCAGACGAACTTTTGAAATGATAATTTCCTTTTTAATGGATAAAAACTTAAGGAACATCAGTTCGTAACACAATAAAAGAGAAAAATTATTTTAAATTGAAAACTTCCATTTCAGAGTCATTTTGCGATAGAATAGAATATTATTTTTACTTTCCAGATTGTACCAACGATTGAAAAAGCTAGTTTTAACGGAAGTATTAATAATAGGACTCTCTGATTAACATCGAACAACAGTAGAATTTCATATTAGGATAAGAAAATCGCCTTTTTCCAATACTTGAATTCGTCTTGATTGGGAGTGTAATAGTATTTTGGTTCAAATAAATTTAACTGCATTATGTATTAATATTTTGATGTAATGAAAACACTTTGTTTTGTTGTAATAAATAAATTGCTGGCGTTATTGGTATTTTATTCCTTTTTAACTCTACTAAAAAACTAATTTTGTGTAAATTTTTGTTTGTGACTTTATTTGTAGCCATCATTAATGAATGACCGCTTCAAAGGTTTTCAATAAGCGTCTGAATCCAGCTACGAATCAACCTCATAATCGTACAAATATACATACATACACGTACACTCATCAGTATATTTTTCATTACAAAACAAAACAAAAAAAAAAATTATTAATAAAGTAGTGTGGGTGTGTGTTCGAGAGAGTAAATTGTAGATTGGCATGAAGTTTTCCATTTGGTTTCGTTTTTCGTTATTTGTTTTTTGTTCTTGTTTTTTTTTTTGTTGTAGAAATTACACTAAAAATATTAGCAATGATTGTATGTTTGTATATACATGGTCGTGTGTGTGGGTGTGTGTGTGTGTGCTAATTTTCAACATGGCTTAACGTGATGATGGCGTGAAAAGTGCCACAAGCGAGTATTTTAATTAGTGCTGAATTCCGTGTGCTTGTGTGTGTGTGTGCGTCTATTTGCTGAGATGTTTTTTTTTGTATTTTTTTTATGTGTGGTAATCATTTGCTCGTGAATTGGGTTAAATTTTCAATACGTTCATTACATTAAAGAGTAGAAATGAATGCCAGCCATAAAGTCATCCGACAAGCGAGCAAGTAAATGTTGGTTACTTCAATACACTGACTCTTGATCGACTTTTAGCCATTTACTGGATTCACTAAAATTCGAAACAGAGTTTTATTAATCTGAATAAACGAGAAAAAAATTGTAATAAAATAATCGAAGGTTATAGAATAGTGAGAAGAAGAAGAAGGGTAGAAGTTTAGAAGGAGGGGCAGTTATGAAGAAATTAAATTACAATTTGATTTTATGTGATATGATTTAGTCGTACTAATTTCAAATTATTTCTTTAAGTCGCTTAAAATTTTATGTTAATTTACTCATCGGCTGCTTAAGAAATTAAGTAAATTGTAAAATTGTAAGTAAAATTTAGTTCGAATTCTATTAGAATAGGATGCCTAGAAACATTTTATTTTTGTATTTCAATTCAAACTTAAGCAGAAACAAGTAGAGAAATTTGTTTTCATTATTAACTTGATTTGTAATGAATTTTATAAATTCTTTTCATGATATGATTATTGTTAATAAAGCAAAAGCTCTGTGATAAGCTTTTTGTCTAAATTGAATACTTTATTAATAAAGAGAGAAAGAGAGAGGGAGTATTTGTAATAATGTTGAAAAAAGGAAATTATAAAATTAAATATAAATTAAATAATTAATCCTTAAGCATTCCTTAATAATAAAAATTTTATTTACGTATGACTGCTATTTACTTCAGATAACTTTCTTGTAGGCAACATTAACCATTCTTGGTACATAACTAGGCATTCTATTACTAAGATAGACTCCAAAGAAATCTGTGAAACTACTAGATCTCGAACCAAAGAACTTTCCTCTCGAAAAAATCTCAACCTCAGATAAGGAATCAAATTTAAAAATTGGAAATCCGATTTGTAGTCGCCGTAGTCTAGTAAGTAGTGTGTTGGCTTATTAGACGAAAGGCCTGGGTTTGAATCTCCGGTCAGACATCAAAATCGAAATATGAAAAAAAATCTTCGACTTCCTCTCAGCAGATTTCTGACAAAAACTTTAAGAGTAAATAAAATTGCTACAAAAACTTTCTAAAAAAAAAACTGTAGTTCGAAGTCGACTTTAAACTGTAGGTCCCGCCACTCATGTACAAAATTAACACAAATAAGAACATGGGTGGTGTGAGAAGCTGGACCGTAATCCTCACTGAAGGGTTGTAATGGCCAATTATGTATGTAAATCCGATTTGCTATAGCGCTGACAACTTTTTTCAAATGCACTTTCTTAAATTTAGAGGTTTTGAGTGTATTCTGATTTCTGGTTTATATTATGTCAACCTAAGCAATTATTTCAAACTGTTCTAATTGGTTAAAATGAAGGTAAAAATTTATTTATCGTCACATTTTTTACTACTTCACAAGAGTGCGATTACGTAATTCTTGTCTTTAACTGATTTCTTTATTTTTCATACATTCTCCTGGCCTCACTTCGGTTTTTAAAAGTTGCGGGTAATTGATGTCTGATGGTCGCCATTCGTATACTCGCCCACAAATTGACTGTTGATTGTTAACGTACGTATATGAAATACACACAACATATACAGGCTTTTATGCATTTATGCAATAAAATAGAAGACAAAAAGTGTAAAGAGAAGAGACAGAAAAAAAAAAAACAATACAAAGCAATAAAACAAAAAAATTGTTTGGCAATGGAGTTGAATTGTAAAGTATTTTGATTTATGCGTTTGCATTTATTTGCCATGTAAACATGAACGCAGTACATGTGTTAAAAACACATGAAGACGCGCACGCACATTCCACGCCAGACACATTCATGATCACAACCAATTCAGCATTCATTCATCATAACAACAGGTAACAGTCAACAATAAATAAGAAACACAATAAATATAAAAGAATAATGAATAGAGAGAGAAAGAGAGAAGAGAGAGAAAAACGGGATATTGGGCCAATGCCAACATGGAAATATCATCTCGACAGATCCATTAATAGACCGCCTGATTGGCACATAGACGGTCAACGTTAATACATGCATACATACATACATAGTAAGTGAGTTAATAAATAAATTGAATCACTCGCAGTCACAGTTACAATCATAGTATTTTCAATTTAAATTGAATTATTTGGTGTTTGTAACCAAAGTATCCGAAAAGAACCCAAAATTGAATTAGTTTGCAAATGTCTTCTAAATTGTTTTGTATAAAAAATATTTAATTTTTAATTTAAAAGCGATTCCGTTGTTGCTATTGCTTTTGCCTTTTTTAGGAGCTCATGTTGCAGTGGTGGTGACTGTTTTCGCTCATCTTACGCAGAGATTCATAAATAAACAGCATCAAAGTCTGTGAACCGTAAAGCCACAAGAAAACATAAGGAAAACAAAAAATTAAAATAAATTCAAGAAAATTACTCACGGAATATACTGTCATACAAAACAAACACACACACTCTCATTCTCACATTTAAAATTGTGCCAACACTTTTATTTACACACACGCACACACTTAACTTAGCTTGCAATTACATCTGGTAATACCGACACCATATGCATCATTCTATCTTTCTATAAAACGATACGATTGTACACACAGTAAGGATATGGATTGGAAAGGATATTTTATGCTTGCTATTGTGCTTGTGCTTGTGTTTGTGTCTATAAAATATCCATGTATCTTTAAACGTTAAAGTGAATAAAACTGAATAATAAATTCATTTTCATTTCATTTGATGAAATAGAGCAACTGGAATTGGGCGAATACAATTTGTGAATGAAATGCTTTGCGCTCGTTGTTGGTTGTGGTGAAAGTGGCAGAGGTAGTGGTAATGACAATCCCAATCCATGTAGGAGTGGAAGTGAAAATGGTGATGAGTTTTACTCTTATAATAGCGCTACAAGTTTGCAAAAACCTTGCAGCGTAGTAGTTTGCCTGCCCGCCTGCTTGACTGTTTTTCAGTCCTTCAGCCTGACTGAATAAAAATAAATGAGTGACTGACTGACAATGACTGATAAGTACCGCATTAAATTGATATAGAATCATAACTCAACATCAGTTTCTCCTGCAAAGACACTAAAAACTCACTATTTGTAAAACGGCTAAAACGCAAACCTTTTTCCCCGTCAATTTGCCCTCCGTTTGGCACATGCAATCCTTAAACAAACCCACACACACACATACACATTCACATACATACATACATCTATCACATAGCAAGCATTCTCCTTAATATGTAATGCAAAGTGTAATTCATAGAAATGAAGGAAATTATTCAAGTACAGCGAAGCGTTCATTGTTGCCACAGTAACGAATGGCAATTTAACGGTTTTCTCCAAAAATTTTCACGATTTTATAATTTTGAATTTGAAGTTGAAATACTAAACACTTAAGAATTTTTATACTTTTCTTCGGTTTTTACAATATTTTGTCGTTTTCAATGAAAACGTGGTCTTATACCGCAAGACTTAAAAAGTCCATACATTATTTATTTTAAGCATTTTGATCAATCTGTTAAGTTTTACGATTTAAAAGTAATTGAAATGTATTATTTCTAACTCTACATATTTAGTATGTTTTCATTTGTTTTTATTCGATTTCATTTCATTTCATTTCAATATCTCTCTCTCTCAATTTCTCACTTTAATTTCGAAATGATCTGGCATCTGCGATTATGTGCATGTATTTATGTAAATATATATATGCCTGTGTATTAGTGTATTGCAATTTTGCCATCGCTATTATGGTACAGTGCTTTTAGTTGTTAAGCTAAAAAGGAATTTCATTTAAGCTTGACTCCGCTTAACTTCTTTCATTATTTCATTGTGGCTGCCATGTTGCTGCTTAAAGATTCGGTGTTATCGACCGGCAATCATTCTTCTTCTTGCTTTTTTCTTTTGTATTTTCATCTTACATTTTTTTGTTTTGTTTGCTGTTTGCGATTTTTTATTTTTTCAATTTTTTGGTTTTGTGTTTGAGAAATTGGAACAGTTGAAAATATATTGCAGCTATGTTACAGACATTCATAGTTTCATAGTCTTACAAATAAGTTCGCACATTTGCACTCAGACCGACATGCAGTTGTTCTAGGAGACAATTAAGGTCACAATAATAGCAGTTATAAACTAATTGTTTGATTTATATGGTACACGATTTTTAAACTTGCGCTGAGAGTAGTGTGGCAATAAAATATTATATCAAATCCATTGCTATACTTATTATTTAGATCACTACTGTCTGTTTGTTGAATTGATTGATTGTGCGAAAGTACATAAATTTTCGTTTTTAAGTTTCCCTTTTTTATTGAAAATCAATAATCATGTAAATCCATAATCGCTACAGAGTGGGTTAATTGAACATTTTAGATGTTCCGATGGACTAGTTGGTAGTGTGCTTAACTTCATGTATCGAGGCCGTGGGTTCAAGGTTAGCTCCGAAGTGTTGGTTTCAAAACAAAAAAAAAAGAAAACATTGGTTGAACATTGCGTTACGCAGATGCCGATGAAATAATTATCATGTTGAATTAACGAAAATTTGAGATGAAATCGCCGTAGTCTAGCAAGTAGTGTGTTGGCTTATTAGACATCTCCAAAAAGCGAAATATAAAAAATAATTTCTTTGGTAACTTGAGAGTAAAATAAAATTGCCACGAAAGCTTTCTCAAAAATCTGTCGGTTGAAGACGACTTTAAACTGTAGGTCCCACCATTCATGCATAAAATTAACAAACACATAACGTAAGTGGTGTGAGAAGTAATTGTATACCTGACTGAAGTGTTGTTATGACCCTATACATATGCATGTATGGATGTATGTATGTATGAAGATGATATATTTTTAGAATAACGAGTTTTACGTTTACGTTTTATTTAATTTAAGCTTAAGGACTGAGAAAAAGGAGCTCAAACGACAAACACTCACTTTAAGTTCAGGGGTTCGCAGGATCTTGTTCAGTTAAACATTACAAATACTGTAGATTATCTAAATAAGAGTTTTCATATCTTAAATATTTATTGTTGCAACGTTGTCTCTAGTTCACCATGAATTGATCGCTTTTAAAGTTTGATATTTTATTCCTCCAATATGCATGTATATTCGTCCATTCATAAGCTTTCCACGTATTTTTTCATATTTTCCTTAACTGTATTTTGAAAAAAAAATCCTACTCACACACATACATTCAAAAGCTCTTATACAAAGAATTGATTTTTCGTTGTTGCTGCTGCTACTTTCGATATCGTTATCGTTATTATCGTTGTTGTTGCTGTTTGTTATTTGTATGTATTTGTTGTTGTTTTTATTGTATTGTTCCATCGGTGTTGTTGTCTTTGTTGCTTTATAAGTTGGTTTGAAAATCTTTTCACTTTTGGTAACTTTCTTAAAAGAAAATGTTCAAGTTGTTCTCATTCTCATTCTCATTCTCATTCTCGTTCTCATTCTTATTGCTGTTGGTGTTGCTGTTTTTATTACTGTCTTGCTCTTTAGTAAAAGTGTGCATTTAAATGCGCTTTACTTTCTTTCTCTCTCCTACTATTGTACACTGTGCAACGGTTCCATTTGTTTTTGCAACTTCCATCACTGTTACTACAACTTATCCTTTCTGTTCTGTTCGTCGTTTTTGCTCTTTCTGGGCAGGCAACAAATGCATAGAAAAACTACAAACAAGTCGAGCTGAATTGAATGTGAGAAATGATTTTAAAATGAAAATCCTTCTTGAAATAAATATGCTTTTAGTATTTTTATATACATATGTACATACATATTTGCTATACTACACACATATTTATTTATGTTTCAAACACTGTGTGTGTGTGTATCTGTGTGTATGTGTTTGTGTTAGGGCATGTGTGCGTCGTGTTCTAAAATATTTTGTGTGGTTGTATGTACCATGAAATGTGTGTAGCATTGGGATAAAATCGTAACATTTTGTTACGAATTCTACCATTTTTACCATTTTACAATACATGTGAAAAGCGGATTTTCTTCCTTTTATGTTCATTTTCTGTTCATTTTCTCTTATTTTCCCATTTCCATTTTTATTTTATAGTTTTTATTAAAAACGAAGAAAATAGCACATACTCGTTAACATTTTTATATATTTTGTTGTTAAAATTTTTCATGCTCCCGTATTTTTTAATCTTTTTATTTTTTGGTGATTGTAAAGTAAGTATATCGTTCGTATAATGAAATGTTTATGGTGTTTACTGTGAAATTAAAGCATAAAAGTGCTAATATTCGCCTGTGTAGTATGTATGTGTTAAGATGTGTGCATTACATTTTATATACAACTAGCGTTGTAAAAATGAAATTGAATAATCAATTTCTAAATAATGCCGCATACAATTATCAAAAAAAAAAAAAAAAAAAAAACTGGCTTTTAAATGCTTTTGATAACCAGACTTTGTAATTTTTTTGAAGTTTATTTTGGCGTACTTCTCGATTGATTGTTTTGGATATTTGAATTTCATTTTCATACGTTCTGCAGAATGTGACTTTAGCATACTCAGCTAACATTATAGATATTTCTCCTGTAATTCCTTTCGTTCCCAATGGGTGTAAAACTCCGTTAGATATTTGAATACCAATTACGATTTAACATTAGCTGTTAATTTTCCAAATTCCTGCTGGTATTTTGTATAAACATTTCGTTTGCTCGTTTGCCTTCTTTTTCGTCTGAAAGCAGTTGTTATTTAATGGTAAAGTATTTTAATTAAAATATAAAAATGAATGTATAGGAATCCAATATTAAATGTATCTCCACAAATCACGAAATATAAATGGATTGAGTAAAATTAATTGAACAATCGATTAATGGTTAATCAATACAAGCAGAGAAAATATAAATACGCACACGCCCATCCTCACACAAGTGTGTGAGATCATTTAATAAAGGAACATTTCTACAATATATTGTTAATGTGGTTACATACGTATGCACGTATGTATTTTTGTGAAGAAATTCGAGAATTCCAATAGTATATAGAACTGAAATACACAGTTACAATCTATTAAGGTAGCCCTAATAAGGCTTAATAGAATACATACATACATAATTGGCCATTACAACCCTTCAGTCAGGATTACGGCCTAACTTCGCACACCACTTATGTTGTGTTATACATGAGTGGCGGGACCTACAGTTTAAAGTCGGCTCCGAACGGCAGATTTATGAGCAATTTTATTTACTCTCAGAGTTTTTCCCATATATTTTTCAAATTTCGTTTTTGATATCTGCCCGGGGATTTGAATCGTGGCGCAATAACACGAAACGTATATTTTAAGGATAACTCAGCGCCAAACTGAGCATCGCAGACTGATTGATAAATCGGATATTGATTGAAAAATCCTCTCGGTTATATCCTTAAATGAAACACAATTACATGTTACCAGCGTAAGAAAAAACTAATACTGACTCTAGCTCACTGAAATGGTGTTGAGAGAAAAAAAAACACTCACACACACACACATATATATATATATATATATATATACATATATATATAAATATATACATATCAAATGGGAAAGTATGTCGACGGCCAAAGAATTTCTAGTGGAAGGAGATGAGATTTGAAGCACAATATCATGTGGTGGTCAATATTTTGCAACAAATTTCATCTCATCTTCTAGTAATTTTATATGATATTGTTAGGATTTTCTCGTACAATGTTAGAACGTGAATGTTGTGTTGTGTTGGTGTTGATGTGTAAAGTTATTTCATTTTGATTTTTATAAATTTCCACACACATACATACGGCAACATACAGCCATTTCGTACTCGTCTCTTTAGGCGAGTTGGAGACAATGCGTGAGATGGCATTTATTAATGACCATCAGTGTACAGCTTGACAAAATGATTAATCATTATTTAAGATACTGTTGACATGATTTAATTCAATTCGATCCTGTTGAAACGATTCCAATCTATTAAAATTTGATTTATTACGTACTCCCATGGATACACTATGGATTGTCCTGCTGCCACACCAAAGTAAAGTAGTGTAAAACAATGAAATCGAAACGACGTTGTCGATGGTTAAATTATAAAACATAAACATTATTTAATATCTGACCGGAAAGTAAAGAACTGTGTTAGTTGTTCGAAGAAACTAAAGAAAAAGGATTTATTGTGATGAATCTCTTGATAAATATTTATTTATGTCTGATAGAAGTTTCTAAACAAACAAATTAAGACTCAAGTCTAATTTTGAAAGGAATGAATGCACAACATACATACATACATATTAAAATTCATTTCAAATAAAATCAATAATAACAACAATATAAGAAATAACAATATAACAATAACGTATATATGTATGTATGTATGTACATAATGACAATAATAGACTGATGACAGTGACGTTGATAATGATGTCTTTGCAATTTATTTCAAATCAAAAACTAGTAACAATTGACAGTGAATGTTTGAATTTTGTATGCCGCCATTTCTAAACCATTTCTCTTCCACACGCAAATCAATTTTTAATCGTCCCATTGTTGTTAGTCGTCGACACACCACAATTCATACGAATCCAATGTATTTTGTCACTTTCCTTTGAGTACGTGTTCCTTATTCCCAAAAAATAAAGACGCCATCATTTAAATCATTTTCTTGAAAACAGAAAACGGATACTGAAAGCTTCCTTTTGGGAAATACTTCATTATCATCAAAAGTTTTTTTTTTATTCAAAGTCTCAATGTTATTGCGTTCTGGGTGGTGGTATTGATGTTATTGTCACGAAGTCTATCGTATTAGATTTACATTCGCAAAAAAAAAAATTCAAATCAAACGGATAAACAGTTGCAGTGTAAAATCAGGCAAGACACCCAGACTCCTCTATACAAGGGAAGTCATTTCGTTTGAGAATGAAGAGAATGGAAAAGCGTTACAAGAAAAAGAAGAAGAAGAAGCAAGAGAAATAACTTTTAACAAAATAATGTCAATTGTCAATTTGATAAGCAACGAAATAAAAGTAAACATCCGCCGATTGCAATATCATCTTCATCAGAGATTTCGTGGAAAGTCAGAGCATCAGAAAAAAAAACTGACGAAAAAAAATAAAGCCAGCGATAATGGCATAAAATTTAGTATTTCCAGCATTAAAAACGTTTAAGAATAATTTAAAAAAACAGAAGAAGTCACACTTTTACCGCCACATATATACTCAAAAACGTTTTCGCACTCAATCCCTACTTTAGTTGATGTGCAATAAATGGGAAATTTAGCAATTCACACGTACGCATTCACACACACAACACACACACGGACATTCGCGTACACAGAAAATGTGAACATTTGCATATTAATCATCAACATCATCATCATGAAGATCGTCAAACACCACTGTATGTGTGTATGGATGTACTAGAGAAGACTGTAACAGGAGAAAAGAACATGGAAAAGGGAATTTAAAATCAGGATTGTGTTTTTTTCTTCATCAAATTTTTTCTTTTTTAAATGACTCACACACAAATTTACCAAAAAGTCGGCAATATATTTTGAAAATACGAAAAAGTTGAAGATAAAAACAGGAAAATACGTGGCTTGGCAGCCTAGTAGTTGGCTCACTTTGAGTGGATTTAGTGCAATAGTGAAATTACCGGCATTAAGAATAAATGGATGTTTTATTATGTTGCTGCTTTGTTTTATGTCGCGTCGCTTAATGTCTCATACATATAAGTATCGTAACATCATCATCTACAAAAACGGATATATACAATCCGAATGTTGAAGTATGTCGGATGTACACTTACGTACTTAATTGCTCATTACAGTCCTTTAATCAGGATTAAAACCTGTGGTCTAATACCACTCAAGGCATTTGTGTTAATATTATCTTTGAGATTTTGGTTGAAGACTGCTAAGAAGAAGAAGTCATCGAAAGAAATATTCTTTTATATTTCGGTTTGTTCGAAATGTCTGAGCTGGGTTTTGAAGAACGGACTCTCGTCTAATAAGACAACACACTACCTATAATACAACAGACAGGAGAATGACACTCTGCAGGTAGGCTTGAACCTTCGGAACAACAGGATTCAACGAAAATTTTATAATTGCGTCTAGAAGAAAAGGCATTCGATTACCATAATTAGAAAATTTGAAACATTAAGGCGAATCATATTATGCCAAATAGAATCGCTTACAACTTTTACATTTGACAATATCACTTCTGTTGGTATTTGAAGTTAAAAATGTTTGCTAACCGAAGTCCTGTTTCTTACCAAAAGTTTTAGATTCGTAGGAGCTTTTCGAAATTTAATTCAATAAATAATAGAAGTTTTTCGTTTGGTTATTTTCAAATTGTCAGAAACGAAGAGAACAACGTGAATATGAATTATTTTTCAAGAAATAGGAAATTCTCTGGATGGCTACATTACAGACAAAAGTCTGTACTAGGTTGGTACGCAGTAATCTACTTGATATTCACTGAATTCACAATTTGCCTCCCTGTAACATGGTATGCCGTCATAATATATTCTCTTCGGCTGATGGTACATGTCAATTTCAACTATAGTTCCGCTATTGAATTTGTTTGTAACTCGACAAAAATTTCGTAAATATTTTCTCCTAAAACAAATATTGTGCCTTTATAATGAAATAATGTTATTGAGTTCAGCCTTAATGATATTGCCAATGTACATAAAGGGAAATTACATGCACACTTATACATTAAATGATTCCTTTTGTATGACAAATTATTCGAATGTCCATCAATACCAACTAATTTTAGTGTTCGTTTTTGAATAATTCTTAGTTAGCCGTCAAAAGAAAAAAGTAAATTGAAATAAATTTAAGGTATAAATAGGGTATACAAGTTGTGTTCAATTGAAATCATCATCAATCGCAGATTCATTATAGAAGTCTTAAATTTAAATTCAAAATATTGAACAAAGTAATTAAGCAGTTTAGGATTTAACAAAACTTTAATTTTTAAAATAATAAAATTGATATTGATTCGTATTAAAATTTATTTATTTATTAGTATTACAAGCTTAAAGAATAGAAATACTCTAATATTGCTCAACAGCGTTAAGAGTTATGCATATTAAGCATTTGAAATATTTAATTTCATTTTCAGTTGTCATGCACGCATGACACTTCACCTTCGTCATTAATAGTGCTGTTACTGAATAAACTTACACTAGAGTGAAATAGAATAGAAAATAATAAAAAAAAAGAGAATATCAACACTAATAGCTGACATGACACCATTCAACATTCACAATTAATTGCCTCATATATTTTACGATTGCACTCAACCTATTTGTGTTGGCCTCTTCAATACTGCTCTGTTCTGCTCTGTTCAGCTCTGTTCAGAGTAGCGTTATTGTTTGGCTTCAGTTTTGTTTTCGTTTTATTTTTGAAACCATAATTGTAATCAGTTACAGACTTTCCCTTTAACAGCCTCCGCTTTCTGTAAACCTGCAAGTGTGGTCATAGACTCAGAAATAGCACCTGACAGCATTTTATATTTGAAATGTATTATTTCACTTGTACGTTCACACATACATTCTATGTTTTTTCTCTTTTCTTTTTGTTGTTTTTTGTTGCTTTTTTTTTACTTTCGGAGTATATGAGCGTGGATAAGAGGAGCAAGTATGTGCTTGTATAAATGTTTGAAATTGACCAAATTAATACAAACAATTTCACAGGTCTGTATTTAATACTCCTGTTACAACAATAACAACAACTCAACAACAATAACATGAGAGAAATGCAGGTTACTCAAGCAACAATAACAATAGCAATCTGTTTTCCTTTTAAAAGCTTTGTTCGGTTTTATACCTGTCAGACACATGCATTCTTTTCGCAAAAGTATAGGATGTGCATACAAATAGACGTTCGAGCGAGCATAAGAGTAATACTACGTGCTGCATGCATCTGTACGGTTTCTTCTAAACGATGTTCCCTCTTTAGTGTGTTGAGAGGCGGTATGCTCAACTCACAAACACACATACCGAGACGCCTACAAAAGTCAACAAATGCTTATGGACTCACACACACAAGCTAGTGCTCATGCTTGTATGGAATCAAAAAGCAAACTAACCTAACGACACAAGCGTTTCTATTAACCCCTTGTTGGCAAAGGCCTTAATAAAATAAAATTTTTATTCATAATTACTTATTTCGTTTGAATTCAATTGGATAATAAGATCATTTGATGAATATAATAAGATTTTTAAAATCTAATGCAAGTTGGTGTCCTAATTCCAAAGGTAGACTTAAATAAATTTTTTTTAAATAGAAGTCTAATTAGTTGATTTATTTTATTTATAATATAATCGAACCTACCACCTTTACGCTAATAGACTATTACACTCTCTCTCTCTCTCTCTCTCTCTCTCTCTCTTTGTCTTTATCATTACTATTGATAAATAAATGGAGGACAATCGTTTTTCACATGCTTGCATAGATTAAAAAATTCTACCAATAAAATTATTGCCGAAGACATAAATAGGTAAGATTTTTAAAATAGATAGCTAAGAGCCCTAAATCATGCGCCCAGAGCTTGTGGCGATTCTCTCTATATATATGTGTACATATATGTGTGATTCATCGTTGATCTAATGCAGCTGATGTCATATGCTATCAGTTATGACTGTTATTATCATTTTATTTGTTAAGATTTTATACGTTAATCATTGATGAACCTACTCTTTAAACTTCTTTTTATTCAGTCTAATTTTAATGATTTCAATTTGTGTAAACGATTTTTAGTTTCCTTTTGAGATAATTGGACAATTAGAGTTACCGCAATGGTATCAAGGACAGTAAAAAGTCGTTTGATTGATTATATTATTTTGTGCGACTTATTTTTTCGCCTTTAAAGAGTAGTAACTGTAAAATGTATACAAAAAAAGTTAGGTTCTACATAAACTATTGTACATTGTAGCGTAGGATTCACCAAAGTGTTCTTTTTCTTAAATTACAGTTCCCCTTAAGTTTCGCGGTGTATACTATTCAAAACATAAGGGGTTAAGTTAAAAACGGATTTAAGGAGAAAATATACCATAAATGCGAGTACAATTTTATCCACATGGAAACATATCCAAACAGACAGACACACACACATATCAAGTGAGTTTTTTAGTTAAACAAGCAAAAATGAAAAGAATGTTTTCATTTTATGTCTCTTTATGTTTTTTTTTTTTTTCAAACGCTGCTATTATTCTGAAGTTGGTGTTGTTGTAAAAAGGTTACATAATGATTGTATATACACAAATACACATACATATTCCAAATACCCATATCAATGTACACTAATACCTGCACGCATCTGTGTATATGTATGTATGTATGTAAGTGTAATGGGTATTATAAATTTTCTCCCTGATTTTCTGCAAGTGTATGAGTATTAACTCTGTGTTATATTGTATCCGTATAAGTGTATATATGTATATATTTGTGTTTATGTATGTATGCATCTACGTATGTATGTAATTATGCTCACAAATTAATTATCTGAATACTAAACAAGGACCTTTCATTAGAAGCTTAATTTATGGAGTGCTTAGAAGTGTGGAATTCTATACCAGCCATTTAACTTTTACAACAGATCCAATTGTAATGAGCCCACTCAACTAACACAGTAGAAGAAAACAGTGCTATAGTCACCAGATGAATTATACTATATTTTAAATAAACAAACTATTGTGTTACATACAAATACATACGACTATCAGCTTCCAACATTCGAGTAAAAAAAAAAAACATATTGACGCAGGAGATGGAGCTCCTTACTGTTGGGCCTCAAATAAAACTTAAACAAAAACAAATACCTTCTCAGGACCTATCTAAACGGATGATTTAAACAATATACGAAAGTGTGTTGTAATTTAATACGTGGTATTTTTTCCTTTTTTCATCCGTTTTCAGTTTCCATTTATAATTATTGTTGGCGTTTGTATTGGTGTTAGTGATGGAACTACAGGATAATGTTGATCTGAGGCCTCGTCATATTACCGTTCAGACGTCTTTTATTATTTCCGGAACGTGCATGTAACATTGTTTGTCTACACATATGTATACGAGAATGCCTGGAATTATGGACTTGTATGGCATTATGGTAATTAAATAATGTTTTTAAAAGATACACATGCACGTTTATATATTAAAATAACTCACATTTACATATGTATGTACGAACATGAATATGAACGTTTATATAGTTCAAACTCAAGTCCAGAGGCACACAAATATGCTCTATTAACTCTAGGAAAGTGGTCTGGTCCGAAATAAAAGTAAAATGGTCCGAGTTTTTGTCAGAAAAGTTGAAATAGAAGCAAGCCTTAAGACAATTAAAGTTCAAAAAGTATCGAACAGAATTTGGAGACCAAAATGGAGCGAAAAGTTTACAAAAGGATTTTTATGTTTAATATGAGTGAACTTTAATGGACACTACCATACTTACAATACTTACTTACTTACAATATGTATAAAAATAAATATTTTGTATGGGAAGCAATTCGTAGATGTGGTAAAAGAAGCACTTCTATTAACACCAAGATTTAAGGTAACAAGTATTTTTTACTATTACCATTTTTAAATAACCAGATATTGGCACTTGTGAATACAGGACTTAAGCAATTGAGTGGTTGATGTACCACGACAAGCCAATCTAACAAGTTGGCCATAACCAGCCGTATGGATAGTATTGGCGTAAGTAAAAACAATAAGAAACATTTGAAAAATTCAAAAAGATTTCGTAATTTAAATAATAGCCAGCTTACATTTGAACGAAACATTGTTTATTTATTTATTTATTTATTATTACTCATAGCACAACAAGTTATTAATCTTATAAGTGACAGTGCTATGGGAATCCAGCAAAGAAAAAAATAAAAAATTATTGATAATATTGGTAAGAAAAAGTTAGGAAGTATGTTGAGATAAAAAATGAATTAGACCATGTTATAATTTCATAAAATAAATTAATCGAGAAAAAAAAATAAAATTGGGATTAAAAAAGAAAAAAATGTAAAAATAAAATTAGGAAAAAATACAAAGAAAAGTAAATTCAAATATAAAGAAATATACACACACAAAGTAAAAACCTATATACATTAAAATACAATGAAATTTAAAGACTAAATTAGAAAAATTACACATTTAGAATCACTAATGAAAATAAAAAAAAAAGTAAAAATGTGTAATAACAATAAAAATATTTTAAAAATTATTTAAACAACTTATATAACTCCTTTTTGAACTTAATTGCATTGCCTTTGTTTTGGATATAGTTTGGTAAAGTATTCCAAAGATTGATGGTATGGATAATGAACTGGCGTTGTGAAATAAGGGTCTTGTAACTATATTGGATAATTTTACTACTGCGGTTAGATCTTGCGAATTTAATCCAGCTAAATAAATATGATGGCTGTTTTGAGGTAATGATCTAATGAAGGAGAATAAGGCATTTAATATTTATGAGGTTATCAAAATTAATACCAAATATCTGATAAGAAAATTGTGAGATACGGTCGCGTCGTCATCTAATAAATATACATCGTGCTATATTATTGTAAGCCAAGTTGAGTTTTCTCCTATCATCGTTTTCTCCTTTGATCGTCTAGTTTTCCCTTGCAAAATAGAAATCTAATTCACATCATTTCATGAAATCTAGTTAGAATTAAAGACAAAAAAATCATTAAAGGATTCTAAGTCTATGATAACAATACAAATGGGATTTAATCTGGACTTTGTGCTCCACAGTACAAATTAAACTTCTACTTGCTATTGGATTGTACGAATACAAGAATACGATTACAAAATTATATACATATGTAAAGAGACAAATAAATACTCACTTTTTATAACACAGAGCTGTACATAGATTGCATGTGTGTACGATAGTATTAGTGTTAATATTTAACGTTGGCAATATTATAATATCTGGGCTCAATAATTATTATAGCAATACGATTCATGTATATGACACACAACATGAAATTATTCCAATTGATAATTTGTTCGAGCATTTGAGTATGTGTATGAGTTTATATTACCGTTAACATTGTTGCTTGTGTTGGTATTGGGGTTAGTGTTAACATATCTTAACTGGGAATTGAGAAAGCATTTACCAAAACTTACCATATCTGTTTGTTTGTCTGTCTGTCTGTCTGTCTGTTTATTGTTTACATACATGTATTTGCTTGTGCATATACAAATACAGTGTTATTAATGAAGATATGTATGTGAGTACAAGTATTGTAAATAAAAAAACAAATACTATTGTTTACTACGATAGGAGTGTTAGTATGTACGTTTATGTCAGTGTGAGTGTGAGTGTGTGTTGAATATGTTAGGACGTTGCATGGATTTTCGGTCAACATGTTTTACCAGTCAAAACAATTATACGCTTTTTTGCGCATTTGTTGTATTATTCTAGCAAGGAGAACAACAGTTTCTCTGGTCTATGACGGCATTATTTTATTGAGAAATTAGAATATAACATAACACCTCATTGTCTTTAAATTAATCTACGCAAAGAAGCTTAAGTGATGAAATACTTTGTTTTCATCTTAACACTTTCTTCCTCTCTCTCTCTCTCTGTCTCCTATTTTCTCCTTCTGTTACCTTTGCTATTAAAATTTTATTGTAGTTTTTTTTATTTTTTACTTTTTATTTTTTGCAACGTAATTTTAATTTTAATTCTGCCAATTTCTTCGTTCAGACCTTGGTTTTGATTATAAGTTAAAAACTTTGGGCTTTCCTTCCAAAGAAATGCATCTTGTGTATGACTGAATACGAGTTTATGTATGTATGTACACATGTATATCTGTTGTACATATACAGTTTTAAAGTCCAATATGTATTCATTTACATTTTATGACCTATGGTTGAACAGATAATCTGGTTTAAGTTTAATTTTCTATTATATTATGTGTAATTAATTTTACAACAACAATGCCAAACACCACCAGTGTTTAGAACAACAACAACATCTATAGCATGAAAGACGAAAGAGAATAACCAGTATAAGCAGAAGGCAGCCAGTATTAAGATTTATGGAATAGAAGCAAAAAAAAATTAATTAAAATATTAAAATGATATTAAAAATTAAAAATTTACAGAAATTGAAAGTCTGCAATTGTGTAATTACTACGCGATGGACAAATTCTGAAGTCAGAAGTTTTTACGTACCAGAGATTAATAGTTAAATTCACAAAAGAGTCAAATAAATAAAATTATTATGGGTCATGATAATATAACAAACAGTAACAATAATAATTAAGATTTTAACATGATGTTAGAAATATATAATATATATATATATTATATATACTATATATATATATATATTTTTTTATATATATATATTTATTTATATATATATATATACATGATATATTTATAATAAATCTGTTTGCTCAATTCTACGTTATACAAAGAACTTACGCATCAAGGTTTTAAATTATTTGAATGAATATTAAATTGATAATTGATTTTTTTTTATTTTGCGATATTGATGATTTCAAAAGGCTGTTAAAAGATTTTTTGCAACTATCCTTTATTTTCATTTTGGCTCCGAATGTATATGCCCGACATAGAAAACTGTTATAGGTAGCTTAGATACTCGATACTCCCGATTTTAGTCGTAGTTTTTCTGATCCAGAGTGTTAAACACGTTCAAAGTTTATTCCGGTAAAGTTTGAAAAATTTTCTATTAAGTTTTCTTTCACTTCTTTGAGACGAAAGTTTTTAAACATGATTTAAGAATTTAAGAAATTGAAATCACTTTCACTACTGTTTTATTCAAACTCTAATTTAAAGTGATGAATTACTTGCCGTATATAAAGTGTTAAATTTTGAGCACTTTAATAGAAAAGAGCGTTTTATTATTTGCAATAATTTTAATATTAAGATAAATATACGAAATATCGAAATGTTAAACAGAAAGAAAAGGACAATACCAATTTATAATTAAAAAGAACATAAAAACTTTGTGATCAGTACTCTAGGCTAAATATGTAATGAAGCTTTCACTGTATATGGGGGGGCTGAGAAGTGGAACCGTAAACTTCAAGAGAAAGAGTTTTTTCTTGTTTATTTATCACACACTCATGTTCATAATTTATTTTCAATTTAAACTTTTTTTATGTTTTCAACTTTATTTCACTTGTTTTTGATCATGACAATTTGTACTATTTTAAACAAATATGGCCTATTGCTTAATATCAACACTAACAATTATTAAGAAAATAACAATAAGATCTTTTGGGGATAAGGCTATGCAGAATAACGAATGGAATGGACCTCTCCGAACCTTTTGATACCGTGCGAGGTTTCAGACGAGGCGATCCCTTATTAGGCGACCTCTTCAACTTCGTCATGGAGAGTGTTTTGCGAAAGGCGGGAGTGCATCGCAATGGCACTATCTTCCATAAAAGTGTCCAGTTGCTTACGTACGCTGATGACATTGACATCATGGGGCGTACCAAGCGAGATGTTACTGCTGCCTTTAGCACTATTGAAAGGGAGTCTGCGAAGATGGGTCTGGCAGTAAATGAGGGCAAAACAAAGTATATGTTATCGACAAGTACAGAATTGCGGCGTACTGATTCTCAGATTACGGCCGATAACTATACTTTTGATGTAGTCAAGGAATTCATCTATCTTGGCTCCGCCGTTATCACCAAAAATGATGTCAGTCTGGAGATCTAGCGCAGGATCACTTTTGCCAAAAACAGTGCTACTTATGGTCTCAATAGGCAATTGAGTAACAGAGACCTCTCTCGTGCGACGAAACTAATACTCTACAGCAGCCTTGAGAGTATTCGAGAGAAAAGTCCTACGTAAGATCTTCGGTCCAGTGCGCATCCGATACAACAGTGAGCTGTATGAGCTCCTCAACGACATGGACGTTGTGCAGCGTATTAATATCCAGAGGCTGCGCTGGCTCGGCCATGTCGTTCGAATGGAGGAGGATGCTCCCTCGAGACGGGTATTTGATGCGGAGATCTGCGGAAGTCGGCGAAGAGGACGACCTTGTATCCGTTGGAAGGACCAAATCGAGAAAGCCCTGTCATCGATTAGTGTGACCAACTGGCGTAGGCGCGCAAGAAGCAGAGGCGCCTGGAAGGATGTGTTGCGGCAGGCCGAAATCCGTTAATCGTGTTGTTATGGCCAATTAAGTAAGTAAGTAAGTCTTTTGGGGATATAATAACTAGAGAAAAATTTGGATAGTATGTACAAACGTACATATATGCATATAAAAAGTGCAATGAAGTCGAATGGCACTGACTACAAAAAAACAAATCAAAACTATTTGTAATTCTACCCTTGATGCCAATCCTGTTTATGTCTGAAGAAATAGGAAGTATGAATAAACAATATGATTCTGAGCAAATTCCGCCTACTAAAATGATAAAAAGAAAAATTATATCCTTCTTTTTTTGTATTTAAAAATAATATAAATAAAACCAAATTCAATAAATATGTATGTTCCCATGTATATTGGCTGTTTTTGGCAAGAAACATCGCAGATGCTTTATTATTTGCGGACATTTAAGGCCTCTTATAATACTTGGACGAATAATAAATTTTAATTTTTTTTTACTCTGCGTTTGAAACTCAATTCTCCATTTCAATCACAAGTCATTTTTGGAAAAGTGAAAAAAAAACAGTTGTGTGAGAGTATTAGTTTTTTTTTTCTTTTAATTTATCACAGTTGTTTTGTATTTTCTTTTTTTAAGTCAATTTATTTTAAGTATAAATTGTGATAAAAATATAAAATAGTAATTGATTTGCGATAAAGTATTGTACAGCACTCAATACACCTTCGCCTCGACGTACGACGATTTCAGAGAATACGAATAAAATTTAAAAAGATTTTAATAATTGTTAATACAATACGAATGAATTCTCGTTCATTTGTTGGCATAGGTGTGAGATAGTGGCGATTATTGCATGTGTGCCCGTCTGTGTGTAAAAAATGTGTTGTTGTGCGTATGTATTCGATTTATAAAAATTCGAAATAACTTGAAATCACAAATGATCACATACAAGCATAGAGAGAAGAAAAAAGAAATTCATGTTGTGTTGTGACCATAAACACCCAATAACAAATACAATCATACTTGGCTCAACGGACACAAACAAAACAAACCCATTCCAAATACATACACATATATATGTAGTTCATTTTGTAACAAGGGAAACATCAAGAATTTATTGGCACAAAAACTCCACTGGCATAGTTAAAGAGGAAAATTGAGTGTCTAATCTTTTATCCTGCAACTATATTGACGTAGTTAGGGATCAATTGAAATGCACTGAAAAGAATGAAAACTTTAAACACAGAAGAGCATCAGAACTACAAGTCATCTAATTGCATAAAATTAATTGATTCTCTCAATCCCTTAATAAAGAGCTGCTTCTGTAACTAGTGCACTGACAATCGTTACCAATAATAGTATGTGATTTAATTTAGCAATTTTTGGAAAACAATACTCCTTTACAGACTGTTCACCTGTGATGTACGTTGGCTTGACTTGGCTTTTAAGTGTTAATAAGTTAAAACAAACACATATACAAACGCAGGTGTTCTATATAGAATGCTGAGGAAGGAGAAAATTGTATATCCATACTGAAAAACCTAAATGAAGTAAAATAAATGAAACGATAAACGATAAAATAGTTGAAATACCGAATAATAAACACTCTATAGCTGCTCTTCTTTAAGTTAGAATTCTATAAAGCCAAACGCTTTATTTTTTGCACTACAGGCTCAACTGTATTGCGCCAAAGGTACAATAAATATTTCTCAAGTTTACTTTTTGATGGTCTCAAAAAGCCAACTAAACTTAACCAGAGTACTTCAATGTGATATGTATGTGTGTATGTATATATACATATGGGTGAGTGTGTATATTGCAATGGCATATACACAGCCAGACTAAGGTACGTACGCAAGTTTGAAAAGCTTCTTCAAAGTCTACATTTTTCTTTAAATATAATTTCCTTCTATCGCATACATATGCAGACGCATTGGCTTGGCAATTTCATGGTATTGGTATTGGATTTTTATTATTTTTTATAGGATTGAAATGTTTGTACGTGTTTGTTTGTGTTTTAAATGGTTAGCAGTAGTTGTTGTAGTAGTTTGGCATTACCGTGATTTATTGGTTCATTTCATTGCAAAGAAATCCACACAAGAAAAAGCCCACAAAAGGACAATATAATAGAATGTTGTTGTTGTTGTTGTGTTTTAGTTTTTGTATTATTTTTTACCCTCTATTGTCAGGTGTTTGTTGACCGTCTTGTGTGCAACTTAAGTTCAGTCGTGTTGAGTAACATAAGGGAGGCAAATAACTGACTTCTCTTCTTTTTTTTTACTTTTTTTTTTCTTTTTTACATTTGAACCATCAAAGCGAAGAAAAGCTAAATAGACATACAGTGCGGCAATTTAATTGAGCTACAAAACTACGGCACTTAAACGCTATAATAAAATAATATGAGCGTTTATGTAGGAGTTGATTGTTTGGATGGATTGCATTATGATATTAAGGCATTCCGATCTGATTGGATTGAACATTAATATATCATTTAAGTAATTTATTTCATAACAAATACCGAACTCTTGACAGTATGTACTTAGGCAAACGAATGCCAGTTAAGCATTTTTAATTTTTTTTCTTACTATGTGAGCCATTACTATTCAACTATTCAAGTCGAATGTTATCGATTATTACACTTTTTACATTATCAGTACGTCGAGATATCATGCTGGCTGATTTCAATACTTATTTATAAAAACTAATACAGATTCAATTTTATTTTGAATAAAATCCTGTAGGCAGATTGAGAGCATTTAAGGGAACACCGAATACAAATTCATTGTTTTTGTTCTCCATGTCACTTTACAAGTAATTATATTTTGAAATATTCCTTTGCTATTCTATTTATTTTTTTAACTTAAAATGTGAAAAATTTCTTAGAATTCAAGAATTTCTATAGCGATTGTGATAAAGATTTACAATGTAAAAATAGTAGCCTCATCAATAAAATCCATTATGCCGAAACGATGAAATTGCATTAAAAGAAGAGATGACGCTGAATTCAGATTCAGTTGCTGTATGCTAAAAACTTTTAAAAATTGTTGATACAATTTCTTCAGCAAAAAGAACACAATAGAAAAAAAACCAAAAAGAAAAAGAAGAAGAAGAAGAGAAATGGAGGATGAAAAATAGGTATTTAAAGTTTCCAATAGGGATTTGGCCAAATGTTTCAAATTTGATTTTAAGTTTCACACCGAATGTGACGTCAAGCTGTGGCATACGAGCACGTCGTATATGAATGAAGGTTTGTGTGTGTTTCGATTTTCATTCGTTTTCAAACATCCTTTGTTGCATCCACAATACAATGGTACCACGGTTATGGTAGACGACTTTTATTTTTTTTTTTATTTTTGTAAGAAAGTTTCTTTATATGTATACGTATGTACATGTATGTATGTTTTCTTCGTTTTTGTTTTCGCATTTTGCTATTCAAATTCAAAATATATTTTGATACCATTTGGATGCAAATATTTCTGCTTCTTTTTAATGTTTTTGTTGTTATTTGTTTGCAAAGTTTTCTTTATTCCTGTGTAAGTATGACTGTGTTTAAACATTTTTTTTTGCTCTAAAGATTAGTTTAGTTTTTGGTCTTCGGTAGCGCAGTCAAAAAATAGTCACATCATCATTTAAAACCACCATCCCCTTCAGGCCACCACTACAACGTGCAGTGTCAGTATACGGTACATGCAAATATACGGTCCAAGTAGAAGGACATAAACTGCATTCACACACACACACATACATACAATACCCTTCCATTCACATATCATTCGGAACGTGTTGTGGCAGCCAAGACTGTAAAAGTCATCAAATCTGTAGAAGTAGAGAGACGGCTAAGAAATATTTCCCCGGGGGAATATTGGTCTGTTGCTGTTACTTCTTCATTGCATTTCATTTCAATTCAATTCATTTTATTTCATTTTTTTTTTAAATGAAATTTCCAACTTTTTAAACTCTTTTTAACGGTGCTCTTTTTTCTTATTTCAGGGTCCTTTTTAGATTCATTCATTCATTTTGTGTTTATTTATTTTCCATTTTTATTCTCTCTCTCTCTCTCTCTTTTACGTTGTATTTTTTTGTTGTTTATTATTGCATATGGTATATTTGGATGGATAAATGCATGTAATTGTACAGTGGCTTATTGAAAACTTGTTGTTGTTATTTTGTTGGTGGCAGGTTGCTTGCTTTTTGCTTATGGTTATTCGGGAGCTTTTGTTTCTCATTTTAGTCAGTGAGTCTGTCAGTTTAAATGGGATTCGAGATGCATGTTTAGATTTTTAAGTGTAAATGCACGTGATATGTTGAAATAAAAGTTTCTATTTATTTGCTTGTTGTTATTGCTGTTGTTGTGACTGTTGTGCTATAAGTTGCTTTATATCCCTCGTCCTGTTCCTATTTAAAGCTTATTCGAATGATAAATAGTATGGAATAGTGTCACAACCTCGGTTAGCATCGTATTCATTCTTTAGCTTAATGACACTTTTCTGTGTCCAACAATAAACAAATAAAATTCACCCTTTTAACTCTTGTTTTACTCTATACTTGATCGGCATTTACATTTTGGTGGTTGTTTCTTTGAGAACTTTGCATTCGGTCTGTTTTGGTTTATATTTGCCATACTTATTCCATTTCATTTCACAATTTTTGTTGTTATTATTTCTCTATTTATATAAAAAATTTTTCTATGCTTGTAAAGAAAGTAACAAAAAAAAAAACAATCATAATTTATGTTTCTATAAATGGAAGAGTTTTAAATGTTCATATAAAATGTTTTTGTCTCGTCTGGAAGTGAACGTGTGTTTATTTCCTTAAAAATATTTTTCATTTATATTTAAGAAAGGGTTTCCAATATTTGTTTTCATTTTTTTTAATTTCCAATTTTATTTTATAACCAACATTGTCGTTATCTTTTGTTGGTCGGTGGCATTATTGAAAGATTTCTCAGATATAATCGAATGTAATTTCTATCGGTATTTATTGAATCAAGTTATTCAAATTCAAATTTATTCTCGCGACATTATTTTGTGTAAAAATATTTCTTTCGAACCACGTCGGTCATGTGCAAGCGAAACCCTTTTCAGCGAACGAGTAAATGTGCATTAAAATACATTTACGGTTGACTATGAAGCCAATATGAGTATGTATTCCTTTTTGTTGTACAAATATTTTAAATGTACTCTTCTCTTACGTACTAAAAAGCCTAGCACTGTAGTAGAAGGACCAATGCATACGAATAAATAAAAGAACGAATGAATGAGTAAATGAAAGAAAAAAAAAAATTTTTTTTTTTTTTTTATTCTGTTGTGAGTTTTTTCATAATTTGCCGTATTTTTTTTTCCTTTTTTCTGCATTTTTATTTTCGTTCAAACGATTTTTTTTTCTCTTTTATGTTTTTTTATTTGTGGTCTAATTTATGGACAAATATGATATATGATACGAATATGACTCGTAGTACATATGCTTTGAATACAAATTTTACATGTAAATAATTTTCAAACGACTGATTATTATACCAGACTATAGACGATATTTTCCTTTTATTTTTTATTATTGTTGTTGTTTGTTTTATTTTGTTGCATATTTTTCCATAATTTTGCAAGCCTATCAATTTAAAATTAAAAAGAAAAATTCAAGTGAGTGAATATTTAAATATTAAAAATGTAATCGCTTGAGTACGATTCTTATTTATCATCTGTTATTAAATCTAATGATTGTAATGATTGAATTGTAGTGGAATAAAGGATTTACATTGTAAAAAAGTCTTTAAATCTTTTTTCGAATGGTAAATATTAATGAATTTTTAAGCCCATTTCCCTGTATGCCCTTTACAGATTAGCAATTTGAAATTTTTCTAATTAAATTTCGAATATGACTTAAAATGACAACATTTTTTACACGCATAATTTCAAAAATACGTATATTTCCGAACACATTTTCGTATTTAAATATTCCATAAGATACAATTTAATTTCAATTGTTCTTTCATTAGTTAGTTTATTGGTCTCTCTCTGCTTCTCTCACTTGAATACTAAATTTCTTTAAGATTTTCTAAGGTTTTTCACAATTTGTTGCTTTGGTTGATTTTCACTGTACAATATCTATCTATTAAGAAATTCTATTTCTATTTCCCAAAATGTAGACTGTCACAGTAACAACAATCCGTTCAAACATTGTGTATTATAAAAATTATTTATTAATTATGAAATTCAAAGCTATGAATAAGTAATTTGTGATTATTGTTATTAAAGCTTGGCACATTTACTAAACCTCCTGTCCAATATTAACTTTTCAGCTCTTCTGCTTCCGCTTCTATTTCCACATCGACATCTTTAGCATTTGCTGTATTTGATTGTATGATTGTTTAGCAACGCATTTATACTTACAGTCCAAACTGTACAGTGCCTGTCAGAATAATAGAACGCATCGTAATTTACTTAAAAACATTTATTACTTTGATGAGTTTAAGGCACAATTACATATATACATATATATATATATACACATACACATCTACAGTATTTTATCATATAGTGATTCATTTATACTATCGCTCCATATAAATATAAAAACCAGCATAATAGAACAAATTATGCTAAAGACATTATTGTGTTATTTTGTATGTATCTGTCTTTTTTAATAACCCTGTGCTATTATTTAAACCAAAGTTGTATCCATGCAGTCTACTATATAACGTGACCAATATTTATATTGAGTGTGTCTGTAATGTTTATGTTTGTCACACTTTTGCAAAAACCCTCGCATTTTATTTAGATTATTATTATTTTCATTTCTGTAACTTGAACTTCGCCAAACACTTTTGTTTGTGTAGAACAAATGATTGAAAAACTTTTCATTCGTTAAATGTTCTT
Organism: Sarcophaga bullata; assembly: GCA_005959815.1. Lineage (NCBI taxonomy): Eukaryota > Metazoa > Arthropoda > Insecta > Diptera > Sarcophagidae > Sarcophaga > Sarcophaga bullata. The sequence goes on from QOCX01000001.1 coordinate 2,498,375, forward strand.
CTATTGCGTTCACAGAAACTCTCAATACGACAACAAAGAAAAAAAAAAAAAGAACGCCAATAATTTTAGCCTAAAATGCAAGTCTATAATTTCATTTTGTGGGAACAAAATTGGGTGTGTGTGCCTGTATTTCTTCGCAAACTCATACAGGCACACAAATACATACATAAATTGAATAGCACCTAATAAATCGAAATACTCTAGCAATATTCGTCAAAATTAAAGATGATGGCAGAGTAAACAATATTAAAAAAAAAACGACCAAACAAAATACCAGAGAGAGAGAGTGAGAGTGAGAGTGTGAGAGTAAGAGAGAAACGAATTGTATTTGTAATTGTAATGCACATTACTTTTGCATATCTTTACATTCGTGTAAACAGGAAGGGCAATGATAAAATAGAATATTATGACTGGCCTAGAAAGGAATTGAAGATAATATCCATAAAGTAATTTAATTGTAATGAAATTGATATTTTTTAATAACAGGCAGATATAAGATGTTAATATTATATAAGATGTTTTATATTATGGGGAAACGTTGTTATACTGCAAAACAATTGACAGGCTAATGTTAAAAATTGTAGAACCATTAGCATTTACCTATTGGTATTTCATCTTATCTTAAGCGGGACATTAAACATTTTATAATATCAGGAACAGATAAGAATATGAAATGATTCGTGGATATGCTTAAAGAGTAATTGGAATCGAAATATCTGTTTTATATAATATCCCAGATATTTTTATATCACGTTGAATTTTATTTTGTACTGTAATATAAATTCTTTTCTTTTTTTTTATCAATATATTAAAAGTTTCTTTACAAAATTTAATTTGACATTATACTGTAAGTCTAATCAATTCTCCATAATTGACTTTATTAATTTTCGGCTTTTTTGGCAACGAATTTGAAGGTGAACTGGCAAGATCAGGCTCAGTTTCGGAAGCTATATGAGAGGAAAAGTCGATGAATCTGTCAATGGGCTTCTTTTTTGGGATTTGAGGAAAAGCCCGATTCACTCGTAAACAGTGCATGTCATATGGCCAAAGCTTTATCACATACAGGCAAAACTTTTAGGAGTATTAACGGGCCATGTACCCTTTAGACAAAGGACAAGTAGATAGAATAGAGATTTCTCAGATCTTTGCAGGTTTTGTGAGGAAGTTGGGAAAATAATGCACCATTTTTTATGTCGCTGTCCTTGTTTACGGATGCGTAGGCAGAGATGGCTAGGTAATCGATTTGTTGATGAACTGTTAGATCAAAAAGAGTACAGGCTTGTAGATATCATGAGGTTCGTTAAAGAACTTGACTGGCTAGGGAGATATCTTTATTAATTTAAATTTTTATCTATGGGTGCCATGAGTGACTAAAGGATTTTTCACCTTTCTTTCCCATCTTTTTCAATCTTTTTTCCTTTTTCCAATTTTATTTATCTTTTTCTTATCCTTTCTCTCTTTCCTTCTAAAAAAATTGAGTCATATCAACTCGACTTTAATACTAGAACATTAGAAATCTATCTTTGATGATAAGAGAAAGTGTTCATACCACCTGGTATTTAATCTTCTACAAAATTAATACCTGATCTGAAGTAGAAGGGGATTACTTAGAAGACATTACCACAGTAAATTAAATGTGGATCTTTGAATATGAATCCACTTCTGTAAAAGACTATTTATTTGTATCGTAATTATGTATGTATGTATGATCATCATTAATATTTTATTCATCATATATTGTGAAGTGCCAGCCAGCAGAAGGCAAGAAAGGAATTCAATTTATTTTAAAACTTTCTCAATTTGCTGAATTTCGCAATAATTTCACACATTCGCAAAATATTTTCAAATACTTTTTCAAACTTAATATTGACACCCGCAGTTCGCTTCTTTTTCTTCTTATTTAATAAGAGATTTTAACAAAAACAAAAGCAAAAACGATACGATATTTATGTGTATAGGTGTGGTGTATTTATTTTAGTATGGTTGTGTTGGGTACGGTACGAGTTTTGTGATGACGACGATAAGTCAATATTGCTTCTATTGAAAGAAATTTCGTAGTTCATGTTTAATTTTTCCGTGAAATTCATACAATTGTATGACTCCAGGTTTATGTACGTGCGTATATATTTTGTAGGTGGTAAGAAGTTTTGCTGCTGCTGCTGCTGGTGCTGGTGCTGCTGCCATTGTCAATAACATTCTTTGCTGATGTTGTTGATTATTTTTGTTGTGATATTTGTTATTATTTTTGTCCTTGTTTCTGTTACTCATTGATAGGTTTTTTATTTTAAAAAAGAATACGTAAAAAAAATAATTGTGATAAATTTATAAATAAAGAAGAATGAAAAACGAAAATGAGAAGAAGAATAGGAGAATGAATACTAAGCAAAATGTTTAAAATAAAAGTATGTAAATATTTAATAAAAAAAAAATCTCAATGGTTTATTTTAAATGTTAGTGAAAATGCTTGTATAAATGGAAGAAGATGATTGAAAGTTGTACAATATATTGATAACTGGGCTGTATATTTTTTGTATTTTTCGTTTAATATTTTTATTTGCTTTTATTTGCTCTAATTTTTTTGCACGCAGAAAACTTCTATTCTAACGAAACAAGAGATTTCAATATTAATCGTTGTATTTTTTTGTGATACGAAAACGAACAAGAAAACAAAAAAGCCCTAACATATATAGCGTAAATTATTTTAAGCAGCGTATACACTGCAAATTATATTTAAATAAATTTCGATTTCAAGCTAAATTCATAAAAAAGGAATATTTCATTGAGAGTCGCAAACCAAATCAGAGCATCATGGAATATGCCAAAGAGAACAAAATGTTTAGTGTGATATGTGGACTAGTATTTCATTATATGTATGTAAATACTCGTATATATTTTTTTATCTGTCTTGGGATATATCTGATTAGTTTAGGATGTTAAATTCGAAAAATATTGAGCTTGTAAAGAGCTGGAAAATTTCATTCTATGAAGTAATGACTTTGGGTGAAATCAAAGATTTAAGATGTCAATTTCATTTTATTTAAATAATTTTGACGTGAATAAACTGTTTGTGTAATTTTCTAGTTATTCGATTTAAATGATTTGTCTTTTCAATGTTAAATTTTTTATGAGGATAATGTTTTCATACGACGTTTTAAAGTGATTTTATTTTATTATTCTCTTGGAAGCATGTTGTTAAGCTTGAAACCCTAACAATTCTAATAAGAACTATAAAATAGAAAAGCATGCCTGTTTTATTGGTCAGCTTAGCATTGAAAGTACAGGTTATGGTTATTACATTGAAACTATGAACTAAATTGAGAAAATTAAACCAGACATATTGGTCAAATGGAATATAAATATGTAATTATTATTATTATTAGCATTTATTTTCTATTTATTTATTTTTTTTAAAGAGCCTAAAACAATTGTTGTAATTTAAGCCGTAATGATCGTCGAAAATAGTCTTTGATAATAAACAATAATTGCTTGCGAAGTTTTCTTCTTGAAAGTGCTTTTATTTTATTTCTTATTCATTTAATTCCTCGTTATTCATCTTTTCAAAAATTCATCAATGTTTAACTGGTCATAAGTTTGTTCTCGTAATACAATTTATTTTTAATTTTTTTTTCTTTTTATCTTTATTAGTGTGTAATTTCATATGTGGGTGTGCTTTTGCCTCTATATCTGCATACGTTCAGAAGACATAAATTTGATTTTAATAAACACATCTTCATCTACATACAGAATCATAGCCATTGTATGCTCATTCATGGACCAGAGAATATTTTAAAAGTTACAAGAAATGCCTCTGAATATGTGTTAAAATGAGTAAAAGTTTGAGTATAATAATAGTAGTAGTAGTTGTAGTAGTAGTAGTAGTAGTAGTAGTAGTAGTAGTAGTAGTAGTAAATCAAGGGTGTAGGAGCCCAATGAATTCCTACATATTACAATTTATTTTATGATACTAAAGAAGAAGAAGAAGAAGAAGATAAGAAGAAGAAAGTTGTTAAAGAATCCATTTAGTGAACAGCTCCACTTAAACGTACACAAAATATACAAAATAATCACATAAAAGTAAGCACATCATATAATTGCCATACTTGTGGTTAAAGATTTCAGAATATAATTTCAATTTTGCTCTATCTCTCTCTCACTCTCTCTCTCTCTCTCTCTCTCTTTATATATATATATGTATGTATGTATATGTATATATATGCATGCTTCAATCTCTCAAAGCCTGCCTTAACCACCGTTTTCACACAGACACACTGAAAACTGGCAAAGGCAATTATTAAACATGCGAGTTAACTCTCTATGAAACTAAGGCCAAATAATATGTGCGTTTAACACACACATGCACTTGCATGTACAACTACAAATATATTTTTAAATATGAATTCACACTTATACACAAAGGCACATACATATGTATGTAGATATATGGTATATACAATACATACATATGTACATACATATATACAGACATTCTCTATATTTGTACATACTGTTATAATTTTGTAGATTTTGTAGATTTTTTTTATATAAATTAACCAAAAACCAACACATTTCTTCGTTCTACACTATGAAAAATATTCAAACGCAACATTAACTACAACAATAGCAACAGTAAGAGCAAAAACTAGATTAAAATTATTAAATGCTTCTTTACAAAATATCGAATTTAATTTTTGAGGAAGGGTGGCGTTTATTATTATTTTTTTTTTCTTGTAAATTAACACATTGAAATATTAAATCAAATCAAATCAAATAAAATTAGCATCATCAGAGAAAGTCGGAGGACATTTGAAATGCTTGATACAGGTAATTATCATAGAAACATCATAGAAACATTTCAATTTTAAATTTGTTTTCATTTCTAATTCAATCAATATTGTACTAAAATGAATATCAAGTATTTAAGGTCAAAGCTCGAAGTTTTACTGTCATAATCGACACAATTAATGCAAATATTTCAGATTATTCGCATAATTGGATATAAATAATATGAAGAATTTTAAGGCACGTAAATTCACATTGTATATGATAAAATCTAATGTGATAATGCCTTAATTATGAATTATAATTGAATATCACTGAATATAAACTATTTCAAACGTAAATATCTTCGGAAGTAAGTTAAAATTGTTGAACTTTTAAGCTTATCGCAATAAAGTAATTGCAAATAATTTAATACAGTTTATGAAAGCTACCGTCTTGTGCACGTACACATCACTTTTTATAAATTTCAAAAACCAAAAATTACTTTACCAATTGTGTTGTAATATACTACAATATAAACAAAATTATATAATTTCGATCTTTTTTAGCCTTCAAGAGATTAATTAAATTTGCTCTTATGCTTTATTTTCCATTTGCAATTGAATGTTATAGGTTTCACCATAGGAAATATCAAACATTTTAATTTTATTGCCATTTCAAGTGAATTAAAATTACATTTCAGTTAACAATTTTCAAGATTTATTTACACTGCATTTATTTCATTTATGCGCCAATTTATAGCGCAGATATAAGAAGTTTTAAGTTTACAAAATTTATGTTTGTTTTCGAATTCATGTTGTAGTCTTATTGGCAATTAAATAATTAAACTTTATTTGTCTTTAAGCGGAAGTTTCTTTAAGTGTATGAAGTGAAATGCTATTTACGTAGACATGCATATTCTGATCCGCATTTAAATTATTCTGCAGGTACAGTGTGTTACATACAGAGAATCCTTAAAAAAAAATAAATAATGATTTTCTTCAATACAAATCAGGTAATTTAATTGAGTAAACAAGAAAAGAAAAACTGAAGCTGCGGCTTGTAAATGGCTAAAAACAGAATAACCATCCGACTAATATATATTGAACCATTTGGAACACAAGACAATTATACAATTGTTGAATAAAATATAATACAATATTACCAACGTTATTGATTGTATAGCTCGGATTGATGCTTATCAATTGAATGAGAACATTATGGTAAGTAAGTCTTTTATGGCACACCCTTTGTATAAAATGAGTGTATGTGGGGGAGCCATAAATAAGAAAACTAATTGGTTACACTGGTAGTCATGTTTGGAAATGTTTTCGTAAAGAATGTTGAAGGCAGTACTACCACTACGCATCTTTATCTAGTAAATGTTCCCTTCTATTTTCTAAACATACAAACATCTACAATATTTAACATTTATTATATACATGTGCACCAATCAGTGTGCATGTAAAAGTGTACACATGATAGTCATAGTTGTAGTCTTAGTGTGTAGTATTTATGTGCAAAGAGTGTGTTGTTATCTTTATACCAACTTGGGATGTAATGATGCTACAATTTAGAAACCATAATTGCAAATAGTTTCGCATTTCCTTAATTGTCATTGCTTACTTAAGATGAATTTAAGGCTTCCCGAACTAGAGATGGCAAGAGATGAAATGGAAAAATGGAAACTATTTCTAAAGAGAAATTAGTGGTTAACATTTACGAAATTGGATTTCTTTCACTAATCCTAAAATCAACATATAAAAAAAAAATAAATAAATAAACGATTGAAGACAAGTACAAAATTCATTTGGTAACAAGCAGTAACCTATATTCCTCAAAATGAAATGTCAACCTGCTCGCCCAGACTATTTACAATTCAATTTAACTTTATATTTCTTATTTTTATTCTTGTTATGTGCTTTGTTTTGCTTTATTTCGTCTTTTTAACACTCTTAGAGAGGAAATTCTTAATTTTTACCATTACTTAAACAACACTTTTTAAAAATGTATGTTTTAACGAATACATAAACACTTTTTAGTATATACATAACATACGCACGCAGATACAATTGCAGTGTGTTTTATACCGCAAAATAATTTGTCAAGTTTTATTACATGGAAACACATACACACACTATCTGTACTTACATGTTAAACAATATTTATTTTGATGGCAATAAGCAACACTATTTGTCGTATGACTGCTTATGCGTGTGGTGAAGTATGTGGGGTCTTATTGGTTGCTGCAAATCAATGGATAAATAAAACAACAGACATCGCATGAAGTCTCGTAACCAGGTAGACGTTATTATTTCCATCGACAGCTGCAATAGTGGTAGCAACACAAATAGCAACAGTAAGATGAAGAGCACCAGGTATGCAGTATGAATTTTTCTACAGGAGAGAAGTACATATGTGCAGAAATATCATCCATTCAACAGAGTTCAGTTCAGTTGAGTTCAATTCGATTCGATTCGATTCAAAATGTTACGATACGATTGCGGATAGGAGACATATAGCGTTGACAGTTTCATTAAAATTTTGCTTTTCCGCTAGCAATTTATTTGCATTACACACAAGTGACATTAAAGCACAGAATTGATTCGACAGCTTCTGGAATTACCAATAAAACAAAACGAAAATCGAGAATGAAACAAGAGGTGAACAAAAAAAAAAGAACGAAAATAAATATTTTTTTTTATAATTCATCCAATATATCAGGCACACGTATACATACATATATTTATATCTGTATATGTATACATAGTACACATGCACGAATCATAGCATACTTCTACCACTTTTTATTACAAAATCATACTCACACATATAAGTATATGTATATGTATACATAGGTATGTATTCCTCATACTATGTATGTATGTATATTTTTAGAATGTATGTGTAATACAGGGTATGTGGTGTTTAAATTATTGAACAGAGGATAAAACATGCGGATTATTTGAATGTCAACAATTAAAATTAAAATTTCATTTGATTTACTTTAGATCTGCATTAATTGTGAGATTCTCCAATATTTCAATGACATTAATTGCATTGCATTTCAAATAACAAAATAAATACTCAATATGAAACACTTTTAAGCGAACTTATACCCTGTATTGCATAAGTTTGAATTTTTTTTTTATCATTTTTGTGAATTATGAAATTCGAAGTGACATATGCAGGAAGAAGAAAAAAAAATTCAAAATACAAATCACCTGAGATTGAAATGTTTTTCCTGCTCTTATTGTTGTTTTTGTTTTAGATGGTTTTTGTTTTTTAATATGACAGTCGACGAGATGATAACTGTTATTATTATTTACAAACGATGTTCGTTTCTACCTTTATCTCTGAGTGAGTCTGTCTGTCTGTTTGTCTATCTCTCTATTTATGATAATGAGATGTTGATGTTGTCAGTTCATATCGGATGTTACTCTGTCAATAGTAACAATTTTTGTTTACATTCAACTCCATTCAATTCGTAATCGGAATTGCGTTAAATTCTATATGAAGTATAATGTGAAAATGTATTTCTTTTGGAATAATACACTTGTTATTGTTTTTTTTTCTCCTTTACAATACTTTAAATCAATTATAAATCTTAAACTGATTCCAGGAGAGTCATTTCAATGCACTTAATAAAATACTCTTGACATAAATAAATAAGAATTATTTTGTAAAAACATCATATCATCAGCTAACAAAGACTTAGGCACTTCAGACATGCATTTTTCAAAATTATAATATTGATGACGCTGCTAGCAGGCTGTTTCATCGCTATATATTTTTGTTCGTTCGCATTGGCCATGATTTGAAATCATTTACTTTGTTTTGGATAAATAAAATAAATTCTGGTGGTAGAGGCAATTCTTATGTAATCCATGAAATTAATGAAAATTTTTCCTTGACCTTTAATTTTAATTGCTTTAATCTCATTTTGATGAATGTAATTAAAGATCCTTGTAAAATGATATCATTAATCAATCATTGTCGCTGCATTTTATCGTCGTGTGCTAATTTACACACACATTACGTGTGTGAGTGTGTGTTATTGCGTCAAAAAAGAAGAAAATGTTGCCGAATCTTATTAAACGCCTATAAAATAATGGAGCAGCAGTGACTTTTAATAGATTATGTTCACAGCGCACTCACACATCACACCAGAGTGTAAAATTTTTATGTTGCTGTTGCTGTTGACGATGTCGATGTCGATGTAGATGCCAATGCCAATTCAAAGATTTTAATTAGATTCTCTCCCTTTTGCATACGTTTCAACATCAATGTCTTATTTTCTTATATTCTGTTGTAGTAGTTGTGTTGTTGATTACATGCTCGTTTCTTTTTCCGTTTTTACTACGTACTTGTGGTTAACGAACTTAAAACAACAACAACAACAACGACAACAACAACAACTTTTAATTATTTTTTTATTCCATTTCTTCATTTTACATTGTTTTTATAGGAATTGATTTACGAGTCAACTTCTTTTACTATAGCTTTGGCTGTGTTTTGTGTGGTGTGCTTTGATGTTTTTATTTTATTTTATATTATTTTATTATATTTTTTTTTTACAAAAAAAAGCACAAAATTATGATTCAGCAAACATGTCCACGGATGCCTTTAAAGCAAAACAAACACCACTTAAAACTCTCACATGAACGACTGAATGAATGAATAAGTGACTGAATAATAATTATAATTGAAAGAAAAGTGAAGCAGAATCGGGAAAATTAAACGAAAACTGTAGAAGAAGAGTGAAATTAAATTTTAACAATTTTTACTGTAATTAAATGATGCTGGTATTTCTACTTTTCATTTGCGTTCACATTCGCACTCACTTGAACACACGCAGTGCACACTTTTTTTTAACTTTTCGCAAGTACGAGTAAACGTAAGTGAAGGACTCTTAAAGAGGTAATGGTGTAGACACATGCAACCTGTACTTACAGTCATTCAAAAGAATTCTTTTCAAGTTCAATATATCAACTAACAATTTTTAAACCATATTTCAATGATGTTTTCTTATCTCTTTTATTTCTTTATTTGCTTTTAAATAAAGATGTGGCTTGAAAGTTTGTCAAGATAATTATGAATTGATTGAATTCTTTGAAGTGATTATTGTGATATATATTTTTGTGATATAATGTATATTAACAGCAGTAAATGAGTATATTTTCTTTGCCATTTTTAAGGAAATTTAATCAAATTAAATGGAACCATTAAAATAACTTTGGAATAATTCCTTTGAAATATCTTCAATTCAATTCAAGGCATGAATGAATTTATGAATGCTTCAATAAATAAAATATCACTGTTTTAAATTGACTTATTGACATTTTAATTAAGATCGCTTAAAAACATAACAACAAAATATGAAATAAAAATTAACATATTAAAATTCAGTAATGCGCCAGATTTAAATAATATGCCTCAATGTGTCCATCATCATTTAGATTGTCTTTAAATTTTCTTTTAATTTTCATTTTACATTGTGTAGAATAACTGTACAATGATGTGTTCGTTAATATGAAAAAACAGGATTTGTTGTATTATCTGCAATCGTTTCTAATTAATTAAATTATTCTGGCTGTATTCCTTATTTTAGTGTTTATTGTCGTCTTTAGTAGGTCTCCTCTGCAATGGGATAATTTCCATGTATTAAATAAATCTGTATTAAAAAGGTCACCTTCTTTGAAGTCCTTTTCTATATTTACCATATAATTGACTGTATATCACCCGTATCTACGTATAGTGTAGCTTGACCGCTATACACATCAACATAGCATACGCTAGTGCTGATATGTTACATTACCGCCCTATATCATGATATATATATATATTAGTATGATTTCAATAATATTATTATAAATGTTCGGACTTTTTTCTCTTCATCTGTAATATGAACACTTCAGATTTTTAATAGTTTTAATTAAACTTACTTGCGGTTATTCACTGAAAATGGCTAATGACCTTTGGTGCTCCATATAGTGTTAAAGAATTTGAAAAAATGCAGATAGTCTAATACGACTGAATGTTTCTATTATTATAAAAATTTAAGACTTTAATAAGATTTTATTTTGTTAGTTCGTAATCAAATTGATAACAGAGAATTTAGGTATTGAATGCTTGAATATTAAAATGTTTTAATTAACTTCTATCCGTTTATCTTATGATTTATGAATTAAATTCATTTCTCATTAACAGAGTTTTTAAAATATTTATACATGAGCTCTCAAAATGTGTTTTACAAAGTTCTTTATTTTCAAAGAGGTTAACATAAATGTCTATGAACTAAATTGCAGCGTTAGTTCTAAAACTAAGTTTTTCAAATTCCACTTAATAGACAATCACTTACAACATTCAAAATTTGATTTTGAATATGCGTTCGACTTGCAAATGAATATGATAGGAAGTAATTACGACATGCATAGAGTTTCGAGATCAAACCTCAGCTCTGAAACAAATGGAATAAGAAAAAAAAAAATTGTTACAGCGATTCCCACTGAAAAGTCAACGGTCTTCTGGCAAAAACTTCCAAAACATTTAAGATAGACAGTTTAATTTGTTTGAAACTAAGAAAACTTCTTTTTTATCAGTGATCTTAGTTAGTAAAACGGAATATCCTGTAATTTAACTTTAATAAACTTGTTTGATCATTACATATATGAGTTTTAAATCAATTATTGGTATTGTTAGCGTTCTTGATGTTTTTGTTGTCGCACGAACTTTTAATATTTTTTCAATGCACACGAATTGCAGTTTTGTTTTTAATTATTAAATGGATTGAGATGTTTTTTAATGTATTTCTGAGTGTGTTCGCACTCACTTTCGCAACTCTTAAAGCATGTTCATGCAATTGTTATGCCAATTGGCAGATTTGTTTATAATGGAAAACGGAAAAACATATTATGAACTCCCACTGGGAATATCAACATGTCGGCAGACGATTAAGTGGAAGTCATATGTATATCTTAGCCCCTTAAGTATTTGAGATTGCCAATAAATTAAAATGAAATTTAATTTTCATGAATAGTCTTTGGAAATGACGACGAGAGCCTTATTTATATGTACCCATATGAACGCCACATACATGTAGTGCCCATAAAGATTTTTACACTTGTATACATATGTAAGTAAGTTAGTTTATATGTACATATGTATTTATATATGGTTACAAAAAGGCAGAATGGCATCCATAAACGACCTTTTTAAATTGTATATGTTTCAGGTGCCAATTTCAATTGTATTAATTTAATATTTATTTGGTCAACAAATCCAATAGAAAACATACTAATTTTGAATTTTTTGACTGTTTATTACGAAGTTCTGTGTATTATGCAACAATATTTTCATATACGCACACTTGCATCTCTGCACGGTGACCACACAAGCACTATCATATGCGAGATTATTTATATGTGTGTATGTTTGTTTGCATGTGCATATACGCACACCTTAAAATTGTGCCATTATTTACAGCAGAGTTGAATGGCGTAGAAGTTACACGCAATAATAAATGCGTGTGTCAAGTGGTATTTGTGTTTATTGTGTTTATTTCTTGGTACATACGTATGTGTGTATGTATATGAATGTGTATTCCTCAATTTTTTTTTTTTTTGTAATTAGTCGTGCGTTAATTAATTACTTGAGGGCATCATCATCATCGATTGTATTTTACGCACGAATAATATTTGCGGTCATTTTACCATTAAGACTTTAAATATGTGTTTATTTGCCATCAGAATTACAATTCAATTTAATTCTTGCACTGGACGGCGAGTACAAAGTGCAAACTAAAGTAGGAGTTTGTTTGAGGAACAGAAAATTTGTGTTTTTTTTTTCATAATAAAAATTAAAATCCAATTATACCAACATGTTTAAATTGGTATTAATTGACGTATTCGAAATATAAATCCATGCATCCATATAAAAGACTTGTTTTCAATTAACATTATTATTTAATTTTCATTCTTAATAGTCAACTATTTTTTTTTTAAATTCTTTGTGTGCAAACAAATGCATTGTTAACACTACTCCACAAAGTGATAGTGATGATGATGACGATGATGATATTAATTTTTTAAATATTTAAGATAATTACAATATCAAAGTATGTATAGTATTGTTATTATTATTATTTAAATATATTAAGAATTCTTTGATTATTAAATTTGATTTTAAAAGAAATCAAATGGCAATTTTGGATAATATTATTCAATTTAAGAATAACTAATAGCTTTCGTTACACAGGCAAATGTTAAGTAATTTATAGCAGGAATCATTCTTTAATGTAAAATTTTGTGTAACAACAGAAAACTATTCCGGTATACGATACTAGAAGTATCTCGTACAACTTGGAACAACACATTTGAAAAAATTTTTCATGGCAATTACTTACACGAAAACCTCTTGTTATCAGACTGAAGAGAGAAATACAAAGGAATACAAATACAAAAAATGAAGGCGTTTCTTGATTAAAAAATAGTCAGTAATTTCTTTGTCCAGTTATTCAATTGGCTTTATTCGAAATCTTAATCTTTCTCTTAACTTGCATTAATAATCATTATAGTATTATTTTCATTTCCATTTTATTGTTTTTAATAACTAATAAGCTAAAAAGCATGCGATGATTTAAATTGCTTCAGAAATCGAAACAAGCTAACGTTAATTAAAACTTCAAACAGGGCGACCACGTATGATACTATTGAGAACAGGATGAGTCTTACGAAGAAAAATTGATGAAAACACTTGAATAACTGTTAGAAATCTTACAAATGAGCACCATGCAACAAATGTTGCATAACAGTTATTCATCAAATAACAAAGTAGGTGCTGAAGAGAGTTCTTTCGGAGAATACATCGCTTGTTAGAATTGTGGAAAAGAGCTGAATACTTCAAGTTCAACTTAGAGTAGAGCATTGCAATATTGGAAATATGTTTGGGTTTTGTATGATAAATAGTACGCACAAGCAGACAAAAAACCAAACAGAGTTAAAAAATAGACATACGGGAGGAATATGATAGAATGCCAGTCGAACTATCTAGTTGCTACAGTTTCTTGGTCAGACTGATGTCATTAGTATTCTTTAATTACTTTAAAGTTATTTCATTAATTTACAACCAGAGAACCACGTTCTCAGTTTCTTTACTTTGAAAAATAGTCGCAATCGTACTGGTGCACAAACAATTTGGGGTGCTAAAAATCTTAATGCTTTATAGGAAAACAAATTGTTTAAAGCTTTAAAAAGGCAACAATTAAGAGATTTCTGTCGTATTTTTCATTTTAGCTCCCATTTATCTTTTTTAATATTCATTTTTCATTTGTCATTCATTTTGTATTTGCATTGGTGCGAGAAAATTTTTTATGAATTTTGTTTTATTTCGTAGATAAACTAGTGATGGACACACGAATTACGGTGAATGAAAATCATAAGCAATGCATTTACTATAAACGCAGTGGGTTTGTACCACAAAAAGAAATTAAGAATTAATTTTTTCATTGCTTAGTACAATAAATTCGCAAAAGCCTTCGGTTGATCATCGGCAATAAATTTACCATTTTTAGAAACTGGCAATTCAACTAAATTTCGGTTGTAAACCATCATTAACCGAAAAGACTCACCACGTTAGCTTTTACAAGATGACCCATCCATCAGATGCAATATTTGCATTTGATTGTGATGATAATGGATAACGATAGATTTGATTTGAATACAAGCATTCCGTGTCAAATAGATAATTGTAATTGATAATTATTAATATTCAAATCAGTTGATACGGTGAAGTAATAAAAATCTTGTAATTTAAGCAACAATTTTAAATTGTAAAATCGAAAGCGAAGATGTTTAATACCACGGTTTCCAACTATATGCCATTTAAATTCTAATGAATACAATTTCCTGATATTTAGCTTTAGAAGTTTGCAAATATTTGAGGCATAAATTAGAAGGTTTGTGCGTATTTTCACGCGGTCAACAGTGTGTTGCATCTTGACGAGTTGCGAAGTCGCCATCTTTATCCACTTTTTTATTGTTATCGTTTAAAAAACTGATGGGTTTTCTGCATTTTAAATGCAAACTTTAACTTGAAATACAAAAAATATGAAATGAGCATTGGAGTTGTTGTCACTGTCTGTGGCTATGTCTGTGTCTAGTGATAGCAAGTGATTGTTACTGTCACTCAATTATCTCTGGCCGTGTAGGTCTTTTTATACGCTCTCTGATGGCTATGTAGCCTTCACGTTGTTGTAGTTTTTACTAACTATTATTGCTGCTCTAGTTTGTTATGCTTCTGTCTTTATTTTGGACCAAAGCGTAGATACAACGTTCGCATAGAAATGCTGCCTGGAACATCATTTGTCTTTTGCGTGTTTCTAATTTCATTTTAGCTTTTTTTTTTAAAAAAAACGTGTTTTTTTTCTCGTTTCGTTTAAATTTGTTAATTTGTTGTCTTTGTTGTCCTTGTTGTTATTTGTTGTTATTGTTGTTATTGTTACTTTTAACTGTCTCTATTCTATTACAGTTAAGTTTGCTGTTGTTGTTTTTCAAGTTAGCCATGTTAGCCAAGTTAGTCATGTTAATAGAGTTTTGTTAAGTGTAAGTTGTATGACAATCCTTAGGTTACTCTTTGGACGTGTAAGTGTGTAAGTGATGAACCTTTCACCACTCTTCTCCCTAGCTTGTATTTTAGCTAGTCCAACATGTTCATAACGAGACGTGTTGAAGGCAGCAGAAAGTAGAGTACATTTTGCACCCCTTTTACAAAATACAATATATATATATACAGTACAGTTCTAAAACATACATGTATGTATATGTGTACTTGTAGTTGTTTATGTGATAAGTTGAATTTTTTGGAAAGTAAAGAAGAAATCTACAAAAGCACGCAAGAGCTCAGTTTGTAATGACAACATTCTTTATGTCCGACAAGTAAATAGAAACAATTCACTTGTCAGTGAAATGTAGAGAGTTTTCTTTTAAACGATTAATTTCATCATTTTTCATTTACTTTTAGACCGTCTTCGTAACGATGGTTGACAATTACTAACACACTATTAAGTATGTGCATACGATGGAAGTCCTTTGACAAGTATTTTGTTTCTGTTTAAAGTGGAATAATAACTGCATACTCAAAGATAACAATTAAATTATACGAACACTGAATACAATAGCAGAACCATTTTAATGCGACGAGTTTATTTCTTAAAATTTCTTTCTCTCTTACTCTCTCTCGCACTCACACTCTCTCTCTCTCTTTCTCTCTCTCTCTCTCTCTCTCTCTTTCTCTTGTGGTTTATATGTGCACGAGAATTTGAAGCAATTAGTTTTTCAATATTAATTGCAAATTATTTAAAAGAAATTAAATTTAAACGTAATTTTTTTCACTGCTACTGTTACTGTTGACTGCATTGTAGAATTTGTTGATTTCGAAATGCTAATAATAACATGAATTATTTAATATTTGTTGAACATTAATAAACTGCCACAAATGACAATTTAATTTGTTTCCTTTAGTGAGCCTTTAAGTGTTTAGCTGTAGCTAAAGTTCTATGATCCAGCAGTCTGTACGGTAAATGTATGTGTATTTATCGTCTGTCTGTGTTTGTGTCTATAGACGACGATTTAATTTTTTTTCTCCAATATGACTAAAACCTTGTTAGACTCAGCGAAAGGTTATCAAAGTGGAACAAAATTAAATGGAAATAAGTTTTGCTTACCTTTTGAATTGCAGTTTAAACTTTTGCTCAAGAATCTCACACTTATTGCGAACAGACACACAATGAAACGACGTCGTCGACTATAAAGCAAAACACTAAACTCTTTTCAAAACTTTCTATATGTTCCTAAACATTTGATTATGTATGTTTGGATATATGTATGTGAGTGTACATAAATTTCTTTCATATTCTGTTCCATTTTACTTTACCTCCTTAGTGAGTTTCTTTGGGAAAAGTTACCGACCTCTTTTCAATGTTCAGTTTTGTTTAACATTTACAAACACATCCCTGGATACATACATGAATATGTATTCCGTAGTATTTTGATTGCGATTCAAGTCGCTCATCCAGTTTACTTGAATGTATTTACGTGTAAATGTTGCTGTGCTCTCTCATGCGATTGTTGAAAAACTGAAATTTTGAAATTTTGAAAAACTGAATGAGAAAAATTCAAAAAAAAGAGGAAAAAATTAAATAAAAATCACAGCTTAAAATGACATCAGACACGTGAAATCTTATAATCACAGTTAGGAAGATTATAAAACTTTCTTCACCTCATTCGTTCGCGTTTTTCCTTTCCTTTTTAACTCATATTTTAACACTAATTTTGTTTTGAGGAAAAAAAACGAAAAAAAATTTTTTTTTTGTATTTTTCCTTTACTTTCCATCCCATACACACATACAATATGTACATATACGTGTGCGTACGTATTTATACATCAGAGTATGTGTTTATTTATATTATGAGTGTTAATAAGACACATTTTTTACATGTGCAGATGAATTTATGCGAATGTATGAGAGTTTTTATGTGTAAATGGAGACGATATGCATGTACATACATATATACATACGCATGGTTATGACAAGCCGACAAATTCACATTTTGATCAACTTCAATTGCTGCCATTCCATGAAAGAATGTGAATGGAATTGAAGTCATGAATTGTGATTTAGTTTGACTATATGACAAGTAAACCACAAAATTGTTGAACTTTTTCAAAAGTATTCTCCCCTTCCTTTGAGCAATATATGTATACGTACATACGTACGTATGTAAATAGGTGTGTGTGTGTTCATATACTCTATGTTGCATAGTAAAAGAAATAAACAAAAAACGAAAAAACAAGAAAAAAAACAAAGGAATTTTCAAAAGTCTTTTGAACTTTATACACGCGAAGTACATACGACATATATACGTATGTGTATTTTGCTCTTATCGTTTGTGTTCTAAATTCTTAAGCCAAAAAGTTTTCTGGTCACAATCGTGGCTAGATTTTATTTGAATAGCTACATAATCCCATCACAGTTAGCGATTTACTTGTTCTGAAGAGATTCCTTTTATAAAATTCGTATTCACATTCAAAGAAATTTCACGGTGTCAACAATACCTTTATAATAAAAATATATTCGCATCAATAAGTAATACCGCAAAAAAGTTAATTTTTTATTCAGTCTTTTGGTTGATAACATTTTGGAAGCTTTCCACAGTAAAAGTGAAACGGAGGACGCCAAACTGTTATGTGTCGTTGCACGGTACAGTGGAAATACTGCTATGAAATAGACTACATTGTAAAAATTTGTCTATACAACTATTTTGGTCACAAAAGTGACAATTATTAATATTGTAGACAAATCAAAAAAAAATCTGTTTTATAGAGATGCGTTTCATTAAGAAATATTCATAATTTGTTGGAAGAAAAATTATAAAAAGTTTTCTCTTAGAAAATATATATTAAAGTTTTATAAATATGTATGTATATATGTTTGCATGTAGCAAATGCGTATAAGACATTTTCACTGTTATCTTTTTAGTTTTGTTTTTATTTAAATATAGTACCAGCGGTTTAAAATAGGAAGAAGAAAAAAATTAGCTGAATCTTCTTGGAGAGAGTCAGTTCAATTCGTTGAAGAAACTTATAAAAGAATCAGATTTGATTAAACTTGGAACATTTATTTTGTTTATTCTGAGAAGTATGTGTTCTAAACTAAAAAACTTACACGAATATAAAAAATTTTTTGCGAATTAATCGAGGCGATCCAATTCCTTTTTCTTAAAAACATTCCTAAAAACCTTTTCTACAATATTTAGTAAGATAAAGAATATTTTCATTTTATAGAAATTAGGAAATCCATTAGTAAAGTATTAATTAAGAAATAAAATCCTTTTGACGGCAATTCTCTTTGTAATCATAATTGTTTGTCGAAATATTTATAAAGTATTAAAGTAATGAAACAAATACAATGAATCACATTTATGTGTCCTATTTGAAATTTTGACCTTCGATTAAAGAGACAACGATTGTAAAGAATAAAATAAATGTTTAAAAATATTATAAAATCACCATAAAACTCCAACAAAAAGCAACATTTAAGTAACACGCACTTGTCACTGACTTGTGGGACTTAATAGTACGAGTGCTACTACTGAGCAGATGGTAAAATTAGAGATGATATTCACTTACACATACACATTTGCATACAAACATATGCAATTTTACACAAAAATTTTTCTCTGGTTTTTGCTGGTTTCGCTGCAGGCAAACAACTGTTGTCAGTATTCATTTGAATAAAACAATAATTTGCACATACAGAGATTGAACAGAAACAAAACAGTAAATGCACACGCTTAACTAACCACATACAAATATATACACACATGCATACTATTAAGAAACATGACTGAATTAAAAAACAAACAAAAATTTGTAAAAAGGATATACGTACGTACGTTAGAATACATTTACTAGGTGCAAAAAAGCACAAACACTACAGTGCATTTTAAAAATTGAGAATTGGTAAAGTACTACGAATACACAACAACATAATAATACCATACAGTTCTTACTGTATTTTCAATAACAACATTATAAGCGATTGAATACACTTTTTCTGCAAACTATAAAAATATATTTTTATTTAAACTTTATACATATAAATGCGTTTGTGGAAAAACGTATTGCATTTATATTTTCCACTGCCATACAGAAAATGAAATGTTGAAGTATTCAAAAACATGTACATATAAGCATAAACGAACGCCCTTCACCTACATTTCAAATGCGAAGAAAGGAAAATGAAATGTTATGTTATAAAAAATAAAATGTATTTGAAAATAAAAGAAAATATAAAAACAGAGAAACACATAACAACACATAAATAAAAATGAAAAAAAAAAAGTTAAAATATCTCTTAAAAGGGATTTTGCCAACACATACACATACATGAATACACACGCTTACATTTAACAACAAAATGAGCAGCAAAAATTTTTTTTATAAAACTAAACAACCGAGACAAAAGGATATGAAACGTACATAGTACTCTAATGCTGCAGCCGTTACTGATGGAAAAAATACGCACACCCATCCACATAAACAAAAAGAACAAATGAAAATATTCTTTGAATAGATGGAGGCCTTGATTGCATTATAACGTATTTCACAAGAGTGTTCACTTAATTTTCACTTCATTTTCATTGACTTCATTTTCAAAAATAAGAAACTTAGCCACGACAATATATTACTATTGCAGTCATGTTACACAACAACACTGTGTTAATAGTTAAAAAAAAAAAAATAATAATAATCGATTGATAAAATTTGAAAAATTCCCAAATGTCTGTGCCGTTTTAAAATTCGTTCTAATTTTTCTCAATTTAAGACAAATTTTCTGTGTCGAACGCTAAACATTTTTTTTCATAAAATGTACTTTTCATAAAATGTATGTCTTGTACTCCACCATTGAATTCTGTAAGTACAGTGTAATTGTATTAAATATAATACCAGTCGCATTATGAAATGTACAATGTGGGAGAACATTATAATTCCTTCTAATTGTTTCCTACATATGGACATTATACACGTACATAAGTACATATACAGGGAAGAAGGTCGTCTTGCATCGTAGAAACAGAAAACAGTGTTTCACAACTGCAAAATGTGCAACAATAACTGTTACTTACAAACATACATACACTAACAAGTAAATTTGCATATCCTGCGGCTGACAACAACATTTCAAGAAAAATTAAAAAGAATGAAAAGAAAAAAAAACAACCGAAACGAAACAAAACAAAAGAAATGAAAATCACAATAGGCATAAAACTCGTAAAAAAAAAAAACAATAACGTAGATGCACCGCTGAGAGAACAAAGAGTCTAGTAAGTCGAGATACGACAAATGTTGAACGTTATCTTNAACAACAACAACAACAACAACAACAACAACAACAACAACAACAACAACAACAACAACGACAACAACAACAACAACAATGACAATAAGATCAACAACTAAAACCAAAAGATGTTTGCTTTTTTTCTGCGAGTTAGAAAACATTAGAAAACTTTTGTTACGTTGGAATAGGACGACTCTACAGTAATATTTTGCAAATCTTTCCACTTTTACGTGAGAAAAAGACAACAGAAACTTTTGAAGCGTGACATGTTGTGCGTCTTGTTTTTAAACGCACACCAAGCAAGGAGCTGATTGTAACAAAAGAAATCCAAGTCCAAAAAGCCTTAGCTGTTCATCACCAAGTCCTTAAACTTAAATTGTTACAAGCAACAAACAATGCAAATGTCGTTGTATTCTTCTATTGCATAAGTCTGTATGTAAGTTTCTAATTGTGTGTGTAAGAAAGTCTTAAAGTATACGCTACGAATTTCTAGTGTGAATAAATTTAAGCCGTGAAAACAAAAAGGAAAACAAGAAATTTATTAGCAAATGCCAACAAACGCATAAGAGCAGAAAACCCCGGCAATGGTATGCAAAAATTTGCATACGTAAATATATTTATTCACATATATACATACATACATACATACACACACACACATACACTTACACAGCCAATCGACAAACATAAAACACAAAAATTATATGTATTTCTGCTGTTATGAGCGTGTGTGTGTGTGTGTGTGATGCAGTTATATATGTTTTTAATTTTTTGCATTCAAATATAACTGTAATATGTATTATGAGAACTTTATGCAAATTTCTCAGTTATTTGTACATGAATTTTGTCTGAGCACATATCTTAACCAAATTGAAATACCAACATCAGACAATTTTAATACTGGGAGCAGCAATTTCTTTAATTTTAACTTATGTTCTCAACGGCCAGTCGCTCTGATAACTTTTTCTTACCGATATCAAATCCTGTATTTTATATGCACCTTCTAAATTAGTTAAGTTTCACTTTTTCTTACTTTTTCAAATTTTTAAAGATACAATTTCATTTCATTCCACAAACGGACTTTAAGAAATTCCAGATTCTATCGTTTGCACAGCTATTCTGAGTAATCGGCTCAGTTAAATATCTGCTGACCTTTAATATGGAAATGCAAGAATTGGATTTCAGCAATTTAGTTAGAATTTGAAATAAATGTACATACGTTTAAAGAAAGTAATAATTTTTCTAGAATCTTGTATATTTAGGTTATAACCTGTATAAAATAGTTGATGTAAAAAGGTCAAAACATCAAAATATTGCATAATTTTTTGCTGGGTTAAGAATATTACGCGGTAACAGCAGCGGTATGCAGCAAGACAATATTCAACATACTCGAGCATGTCGAGTTGTAAGAAAATGAGACGACAACATCCTTATGTCTATCTATGTGCTTGTTTGCGGGCTGTTAGTTTGCCCGTTAGTCTGCTTGTTTTACAATGTTTTAGCCATTCGTCGCTACTTAAATAGCAACTTACATGCGAATGTGTGCCAGTGTTGGCAATAGCAACTGCCGTAAACTAAAACTTACTTTTGGAATAAATTTACGATTCTTATTGGCCGTTGTCGTCTGGAGATTGAATGTTAAAAATCCACACTTACAAAACAAATACCAGAATACATTTAAATATTTATTTATAAATTTATTAGTGAGTGTTATTAGCTGAATTAAATAATTCTACCCCAAATCATGCTTCTCATGGGTTTGCTGCGTAATATGGTAAAAAAAATCAGAATAAAAGACAAACAGACATTCCAACTGTGTATCCCCTAACAGCACCTCTCATTCTTTCTATCATATTTTATTTTTCTATTTTGTATTCTTTTTTACAGATTTTCATCTAAGAAGTTTGTTTTTTTTTTCTTGTTTTTCTTTTTTTTAATTTTTGTTTGGCTTAAACATATAAGTATAGTCATGACACATACTTGTATAAAAATTCCTTTTAATAAGACAAATGAAAAAAAATAAAGAAGAAGAAAGCGTTTAAGTTATTTACTTTTATTCCTTTTCTATTGCCAAGGAACTTACAAGTTGACGAAGGAATAATATAAGGAACATAGAAATTTATGATTTCAGTCAAAGATATCCCTCTTCTGAATTTTTGGAACTTAACAAAATGACAAATTGAAGAGACATGATAGAAAGATGTGCATTTAAAACCATAATTACATGTTATTTTATATTCAATTTTGTAAAAAGTCAGGTATTCTTGCAATAATTTTTCGCTTATTGAATACCTGATAAAAGAATATTCCAATAACAAACTATTCTTTTTTAGGGAAATAATAATTCCTAAAGTATAATTACATAATCATATTAAAATCTTTAACTGTAAACAGATTATTGGTAAACAACTGAGGTATAATGTAATTACATGATTATAAACGGCGTGGGAAGGTAATCAACTATTGTCACTACTAGTGCCCTGAATAGATTTCCACTGAGCTCCTTCTGTAGCAGCAGCAAGTTTTGCAGTAATCGCGTTGAATTCGACAAGTGCTGACCTCTGAAAAAATTATTTTCTAATCGAAAGTCATAGCTATCTACGGTTAAATGTTTGCTCAGCAGCACAGTTTTTTCAAAGAATGTAGTGATCTTCTCAGACAACTAGGATGCCATTATGTTCCTTTTTGAAAGTTATTCCGACGTCAGAAATTGTTCCATTTTTCCATTCCATTATTTGGTCCCTGGATATAAACACAGGTATAGATGCAATCCATTGCCACGATTAGGATGGATTGCATGGATAATACTTCCTGAATAGAACATTAGAGCTGCGCCACTGCTGTCTTGATCTGGGCGAATCCTATCCCAGGGGGGATGAAACAGCTCATTTTCAATTAAACATTTACCATGTTGTTCTTTCGGGGCACTGCCAAATGCGGACAGTCGGTTAGGTGCCCCACAAGCTTCTCTTTCCAGAGCACACAGAAGCAGGATCTAATCTTACTGTACCCCATGTTGCACATTTCTGACATAACAGTTATTGCCTGATATATAAGAGAAACTTCAATAAGCCTTCAGCTTCATTATCTTTAAATAAAACGTGGTAGAGCACTGAGAATCTCTAATAAATTTACGAAGTGAATTGCAAAATATATATCCCCCGGAGCGAATAGTTAGCACAAGTCGGAAATTGAATTTACATTTATACAATCGAATAGAAAACTATTTAAAGAAACGAAAGAAATTTTCATTCAATTTTGTCCACTATTAATCGCGCAAATTGTTAATAGGTTTGTGAAAGTGAATCATTTGAATCAAGGAAATTGAAGTTAAAGTTCGGTTAGTAAGAACAAAATTTCATTGTCAAATTGTAT
This sequence comes from Sarcophaga bullata, assembly GCA_005959815.1. Taxonomy (NCBI): domain Eukaryota; kingdom Metazoa; phylum Arthropoda; class Insecta; order Diptera; family Sarcophagidae; genus Sarcophaga; species Sarcophaga bullata. The sequence goes on from QOCX01000001.1 coordinate 2,522,409, forward strand.
CCATGAATGCGTTATACGATAATGAGGACTTTTTCTAAATATCAATTTGGGTTTTTTTTTTCTAAATTATTAACGTTATAATGTTCAATAAAATTGGACTGAACTAGACAATCAGAATAAACTAGAGTTCCCTTGATAATATAATTATATTCTTCGAAATTTACTTTTTTTTTAACGGTGCACTGTATTTTGAAAGAAACGATATTTATGCGTGTATTTGTCTATTTATGTATATCGTCATTAAATTTATACGATAATCCCTTAGACGCATTTAAAAAGGAGGAATCCTTAATCAAAGACGAAAACATAACACTGAGAAGCGCACATAATATTTCCAAAATTCTAATTGAGAGTCAAGTTACATACTTTTTAAGCGATAATACTTTCGTTCTGGTTATTTTTGTGTTTTTGTGTTTTTGTGTTTTTGTTATTGCCATAGTAGTATGTAGTATGTAGTGTTTTGTTTTTCTGATTCTTTTCATGTGCTCTGCGGTTGGTGAACAATTTGCACTAAACGTTGCCATTAACGAAAAATCGCCGTCTGTGTATCAGATGTGTTTTTTTTTTTTTTTTTTTTTTTTTTTTTTGTTCTCATATGATGGCTGTTTCAACACTAACAACAGAAACTACACTACAATAATACGATGAACAACAACAACAACACAACCACTTTTAACGTTGTCATCGCACATCCAAAAACTCGTACAAAAACACATACATACATATATGTATGTACATATGTTTATGTACATGTGTTTATAGATATGTATATCGATAAAAAGATTCAACCATTTATACACAATTGACAGCTGGTATCGATATTCTTTCTTGGATTTCATTGTAACAACTGCCAAAAATTTTACAGTTGTTGCACGTGAGGCCAATATAAAATTGGAAATGAAATTCAAACTCAAACACAAACTCAATTTTGAAAATGAAAATGTTCTCATCACGCATACACATACATATACATATATACACAAACATACGCAGAAAAACTCACTCTCGCAGACAATCATCAATCGAACACATATCAGAAGGCATGTGTGTGAGAATATGTACGTGGCGGTAGAATGTGCTGATGGCCTCGAAACAATGGCGGATAAATGAAAACGTGGATTGATGTGATCTGCCCATCTAGTCCCATAAAATATAAGAAAAGAAAAGAAAGAATTCATACCAAAAAAAAAAAAAAGAATGACATTTATTTCAAACCACTACAACACACAGGAAGGATGTCGAAGATTGGAGCCTGATTACTTGGGCACTAGAATTGATTCCAATAAGGTTCTGATTATGGTATACTGGACTAAACTGATACATTTGGATTTGATGACATGGGCTGGCAGATGGGGGAATCTGTTACCAATATGGAATGGGGTGAAACCTGGCCCAGACGGCTTCCAGGCTAATATGTCATTTATCTCCGTCCTGTTAAAACCTGGCAAGCCTTGGAGAATAGTCTTGAACACGTCCCGTTGAGTTGGGGTGTAGGGGCAGTTAAGAACTTCTCCTGTTTAGCTTCCGGTCTGGCTCTGGACACAAGCGCTCATAAGGCCTTGTGTCAACCCTCGCATGGCCTCCCTACTTTTCAAAGATAACCATGGGACCAAACAAAGGGTAACTACATAACGATACCAAGACAACGGGTTTAAGTTGTGACCCACTAGCGAAGAAAATGGAACAAAACAAAATACAAACTTTAACAGGCGTTACTACTCCAGCCGATACCGAGAGTGCAAAGGAGTCGCGAATGAACAGCCCGGTGCGGAATCCCGAAGGAAGCGGACGAATTCACTAGATTGGGCGATAAGATAGCTGAACTTGTAGAGATGATGGGCGGAGGAAGAAGGTCCATACATACAGGCGATGTGCGATGTAGTGACGTCAATATCATCGCTATACCAGCAGGCAGCTAAGGACAAGGTTCTAAGTCAGGAGAATAAAGTTAGGACCAACGATAGGAGCACTCAGACGATTCAGCAGGAGCAGTTACAAGGTGCATCTAAACGACTGAGATACGAAATGGAAAAGTTTAGAGGAACACCTCCGAATAAGGCCAAACCTATTCGACCGAAGGGCCTAAATGACGTAGCTTCAAAGGCTGGTGGAAATGATCTGGCAATGAGAGCAGTAGGCACTACTAGTCGTGTAACGAACCGGGATGCGGAAGTACCGGATACCTAGGTGGTAACGATCCAAGAGCCCAACAACTGGGTTATCAAGATCAAGAAGCGTAAATAACTCCATGACCGGATGCGATGATTATAAAACCCACAGAGAAACTCTCATTTGCAGACATTTTGAGGAAGGTTAGAAACGACTCGGAGTTTAATCAGTTGGTGATGATGTTCACCTTGTGAAGGAAATGCAAAAGGGGAAAATTCTGTTGAAATTTAAAAGCTCGGCGGAGGTGGCTACAGAGACGCACCAATCCAAAGTGAGAACCATATTATCCGATGATGATGAGGTCAGGACTATAACGCAGGAAACAATATTTGAATTAAGATACCTAGATGAGGTAACCACGGAAAAGGAAATAATAACTGCACGACGAGAACAAATAGGAGAATTAAATCCATCTGCTGTAAAGACGATAAGAGATGCTCCAAGAGGTACCCGGACGGCAATAATTGCAATACCGGTGAAGTGGGCAAACTGGGTGTTGGGCGGACGATTTGCCGCGTAATGAGAAAAGTGATCCCAAGAAGATGCTACAGGTGCCTAGACTTCGGGCACGTAGCAGCAAATTGCCGCAGTAGGAGTGATTGGTCAAAACACTGCTTCAAGTGTGGAGAGCAGGACCACCTTGCCAAAACTTGTCGCGGTGAATCTCACGGCCACTCTGTGGAACGACCCAAATGTCGACTCGAAGTAAGCATCGAGCAGCTCGACAGAGGTTAATGAACGTAGGGAAATGAGAATAGAGCTGAACCTAAACCACTGCGAAGCGGCGCAGGAGCTTCTTAAGCAGACTGTCTGGGAGCGGAAATTAGACCTGGCAATATTGTGCGTTTGGGTTGTTGCGTTTGGGTTGTAGCCAAATGCCTCAAGGCGGAGATATGGACATGTGGTAAATTCCCAGTGGGAAATATTGGGGGGAAATGTAACAGAGCGCTCAGATCCAACCTTAATTGGGCTATTGAGGGGAGCAAGAAAAGGTGCTATAGGGAGATGTGTACCGATGTGGCCGAAAATCCCTGGGGCACGGAGTATAAGGTGGTGATGGGGAAGTTGAACCTGCCAGAGGGTCGAGATGAAATTCCATGAGGAAATTCCTGAGGTCAGTGGTCAGGAATTCGATGCAATATGGAAGGAGATAAAGCTCAGGAATGCGCCGGGGATTGATGAAATCTCAAACATTGCACTTAAGGTGGCCATAGAGAGTAACGTTGATGTGTTTAGGCAGGTTTTTAATACATGTATCCAGGAGAGGACATGCCTTAGAATATGGAAAAAACAGAGATTAGTTCTCATCCCGAAGAGCAACGGCGCGTAGGATGCATCAGGTTTGTATGATTGATACCGCGGATAAACTACTGGAGAAGATAATGAAAGATGACTTCTCGGATCGCCGAAGAGGTCGCTCCACGGAGGCGGACATAACCGTGGCGAAAAAGGCCATCAGCGGTGACCGCTAGTTTGAGAGTGATAAGGAGTATTGCGCCATCATCATTCTGGACGTCAAAAACGCCTTCAATTCGGCAGATTGGAATGCCACTCTGGCTGCACTCGATAAGAGACGTACCTGGATATTTGAAGGAACTTAGAATTGACTACTTTAAGTATAGAGTGCACCTATATGACACTGACGAAGACAGAAAGTTTTACGCTGTAACAGCAGGGGTACCACAGGGTTCGTTGCTGGGCCCAATACTATGGAACGCCATGTATGATGGTGTAGTGAGGCTTAGGCTTCATACGGGCGCACATATATTTGAATTTGCGGACGATATTGCCCTCGTGGTAAGGGGTAAACATCTTAAAGAATTGAAATGAACGTGCAACGCAGCAGTTGGCACAGTTAGAACCAGGATCGCAAGTATAGGTCTGAAACTTGCTGATCATTAAACAGATGTCGGGTCTGGTAAGTAGTAGGAAGAAAATAGAATTCATCACCATAACTGTCGGAGAACAAAGGGTACATCGAAGCAGTCAATCAAGTATTTGGGATAACAGGCTTACGTTCAAGGAACACCTGATGTATATTAGTAGGAAGTGCGGGCGCACTCGCGTGGATAATGCCTAACTTGGAAGGTTCGAGACAGGAGAAGAGGCAAATACTGATGAGAGTGGTTAGATTGATGCGGCCTACAGGAAATCTGCCATCCTAGTAGCTTCGGAAGCAGCCTTGGTGATTGCAGGAATGACGCCGCTTCGTATATTAGTGGATGTAGAGAAAAAGAAACGTTTAACAATTAGGAGAATAGGGCTTTTCCACTCTGATCAAGTGAATGATGATGCAACGAATAGGTGGCTGCACGATTGGTCTTCTTTCAAAAAGGGATGATGGACTTACCGATTAATACCAAATATAGAAGAATGGACTAGAAGGAAACACAATTAAACACCTTACACAATTCTTTACGGGGCACGGATGCTATAGAGCGTACCTGACTTAATGGAAGTGTGATGAACTAGGTTGGGTTTAGTACGTATGCGCTTAGCAAGCCGAGAGTAAGTCTTGCGACGAATCGTGCACATTGCGTAGCCCGGACTACCAATGTCTTTTGAAGATTCTCAGCCTTTAGCTCGCATAACTAGAAAAAAACACACACACACTAAAATTCATTCCCACTTAAAATTCCTTCTTATGAATCCTTATTCTTAAATTATTCGGTTTTTAGTCAAAACAACTGAACAAATTGTGTTTCTATATTCCGTTTTCAATTTCCAAAATAAAAGTTCTCACCAGTTTCAAATTATTTCTTCTGCTTTTTTGATTTATTTTTGTTTTGTTTTTCTTTTCTTTGTGTTATTTGTAATTTTTCACTACTCTTTGGATTTTGTAGGGCTTTCGTGGCCTGATATGGTCTTTCCAAGAATATCCTTTAACAGCAGCTACTGTCTATTTTGTGCTCCAGTGGCCACATTTTCTCCTTTTCTAAATGATTGACGATTTCTTAGCAGTCTTGTAAAAGTTCTCGTTTGTCTGTGTATGTGATAATGTTTGCAGTTATCAGAGTGCAATTCACCTTCTAGTTCGATGTTGTAAGTCTTTTTAGGTTTTTTATTTCGTTGTTTGTGTGTCTTTTCACAATTTCAGTTGTAAGAGGAAAAAGCAGTAACATGACACTGCAATTTTTCCACCTGAGCAAGTGTTAACATTCGCCTGAATGAACCAATTCTATTTGTTGTTATTTTTGTTTTTACTGTTGTAGTCATTGTAGAAGCCTTTGCTGTTGCTGTTATTGCTGGTATTTATAAGGTCTACAAGTTCCATAAACTAACTTTTAAACCAAAATAAAAGAAAAGCAAACAAAAAAAAAAAATAAATGAGATAAAAGTATGAAAGGCGAAAGGAATAACATGAAAAATATGTAAAAAATAAAGGTCACTGGGGTGTATATACGAGATTTATAACGAAATCAGCTCAGCTCAACTCACTCCGGTACAGCTAAACTCAATTTAACTAAAGGCAACCGAACCGAACGAAATTCAAAGCGCAGATACTCAGTCAGTCTCTCTCTCTCTCTCTCTCTCTCTCTCTCTCTTCTCCTCTTTATTGGATGATTTTAAGTTATTTTTAGTTTCGATTATATTTTATCCATGTATACTCACGGTCTACTTTCACAATAAAGAATGCAACTAAATTTAATAGCAGAGGGTAAATTATTGACCGCAGACAAAATTAAAGAAAACAGTAAAACTCGACGTACGTATTCCCTTAAGAGGAAAAAAAAATCAATAATTGAACGTATTGATAGAATTTTAGGTAATATTTTTTTATTTGTTTCTGTTTTGGAAATGATGTTTTCATACTTGCTTCAAATTGATTGTGCATTGATTGTGCATCTTAACAATATGAGAATTATGAGAATTATGTAAGTGTTCATGGTAAAATATTAAAATCCTCCATGGCGATTTTAAATAAAAGCTAAAATAAACAATAAACAAAAAATTAAGTTTTTTCTTTTTGGAAAATCATAAATAAATTTCCTTTGTCGCTTTTCATAAATTTAGACAACAGCAACTACAACGACAACATTTTATCTTCATAAAACAATCTTAGATATCCAATTTGCTTCAAGGCAAATTGCACAATTTTATGACATAAATAATTCGTCAAGCGCACATTTACACTCACACTTACAATCTCATCATTAATTCATTTTTTCATTCGCAAAACTCGTCAGTCAGTCAGTCAGTCAGTTACTCAGGCCATCTGATTGTTACACACTTACCGGTTGGTTGGTTGCCTGTCGGGCAGGCAGTTCTCATTTACGTATGACAACAGACAGTGGTTTTTATTGACACAAAAAAAATTGTTCTACACAACATTCTTAATCTATTCACTTTTACAGGTGATAAAGCATGTTGCAGATGTTAATGAACATCATACATACATATGATAACAATTTAAAACATTATCAAATTTCAGATTAGCACTCACTAGCATTTATTAAATTTGTTAAAAATACTTTCAATATGAACTCATTGAAGGCAACAGTCTGTTATTGATTGTAGAAAGGCTTTTAACAGCCTTGTTAGATAAGGGTTCACCGTAAAAGATGGCGTATGCTACAAAATGGGTCGTTTGCATGAAACACTGAAATTAGTGCATGGGTCCGACAAGCGTAAGTGTTGTCACCATATGTCTCTGTGACATCATGCGCGATATTGGTGAGAGTCATGCAATAGTGAAACATATCGAAATTCTGGCATACAACAAATTAATCAGCAAAATTTATGCAAAAACCAAACTGAAAATGAATGCCAGTAAAACAAAGAAATATCTTTCTATTCAAAATCATGAAACTTTGGAGGAGGTATATTCCAATTTCTTGGCGCTTACATAACAGCGCAGATGCCTTTGGCCGCAGTGATGTCGACAGGTCAGTAGAGTTTGTCAATCATCATCATCGAATTCGTGACATTTTAAGCTAAAAAATCCAATTCAAATATAAAATCGACCCTGCAGTATGACATCCACGACATCTAATCTCTTGAAGTATCCATAGAATATTAAGGATAACAATCTGCTTCATAGTAAACATGGCGAAGTCAAACGGCAAATTCATACAGATTTGTTGTAATTAGACTTGAGCAGAATTCAAATCCTTCCGGTCTTTTTTATTAAAAAATAATTTTTTTTTTTTTTTTTTTTTTGTCCAAAAACACAGATACAGAAAACATTCTGAATGTCGAAATTAATAGTTCAAAAAGTACCGTAGTTCTGTCTTTTAGTACAAAATTGTCAACTCAGTTAAGTATAACCATCGTTTGGCAGTTTTGCCAAAAGAACATATAAACCTAATCGAAATTAAATATAAAACGTAATAAGCGTTACAAATATCAAAATTATATTTCAAATAAATATCTGATGGTGATTATGATTTTTTTTTTTTTCATTACAACATTTGAAATGAGGAGGTCAGCACTGTAGTTATGTTTTTGTTTTAATTATTCAAACATTTAATATCGTGTGGCATTTATTTCTCTTACGAAAAACACTGTACTAAGGTCTCAAGATTAAATAACACCTGTCGTATACGAAATATTTTTATATGCAGCTAACTGACATAACGTCGCCGCATACATCATACCAGTACGAATTTATACGGAATGCACAGAACATACAAGCGAAGTCTGTGACACAGGTTGCTTGAAAGACAATTTGCATCTTTATTCTGTGTAAGTGAATAAACTTTTTTTTTATTCTATTCGGTCTTTGCTGCACAAAAAAAAGATGTCATATCTACTTGCACAAAAACTACACACATACATATACATACGTATGTAAATCATACGAATATGTATACAATGTTTATCAAAACTAACTGAACACATATCACTTGATGCAGTTAAAAGCAAGAAAGCCATAATTTGAAAATATTAACTGTAACAACAGGCAAAAACTAACCTGGGCAAAATAAAACACAACTTTTGGTTCAGATTTGATATCCTAATCCTTGATCTGCAAAACAAGCATTCTGACTAAGTTTTGCATTTTCCGGTATGTGCAAACTTGATCACAAGAGGGAAAAGAATACATTGTCTACAGCTTAGTGTTTCAAAATTAAGGAATATGACAGATATAGGNNTTCCCTACCCACAATTTGCAATAGTATATTATTACGTGTATATTATTTACGAACAGAATACCCAAAAGAATTGAAAGAACGCAGTTATACTTTTAGTTATTATTGCTGTTAATTGACCGATATTATTATATGAAAAACTCAAGATACATAAAATATATTAGATTTTGTTCAATTAATTTTGACCGATACTGTATATGCATGTATAAGTTCACACGCACACACATCACCCAGTTTTCTTTGTGAGTTATTTGAAGAATGTTTTGCAGTACCATCATCATCTGGTTTCTATTCAGGTAAGCATCCACCAGAAACATAACAAGAACCAGAAACAGAACCAGAACTAACACTACAAAATAAAATTCATCAAAATTTTATAGGGTCTAAACAGAAAAACAAAAGGGACATCTTCTGGCATTCTAGTGTTGGTTTGCTTACTTTTTTCTTTTTTTCTTTCGTTGGGTTACTAAATGCTGCTTTATTCACATTAGATACGTATGTATGTGTGAATGTGTGTATATGTGGCTCTCGAATTACTACATATGTCAGGCCAATAAACAAGTGATATTTAGTGCAGCATTATGAAAATCCAAAAAAGAAAATAAATGGAAAACAATTGCAGCCAAACCGTATACAGTCGCTTAAAATTCTCTATTTTTGTATTTTTCTCCTTCGTTTATTTTTTTTTTTTTAATTTTGCATCGCAAACATAGAGAAAAAAACTTACAAAACCTGAATGTCGCTTCAAAAGAAACCTTAGGGGACTTGAGTTGTGCATGTTGAACAAATTGTCTTCTAACACAATATGGCTTTGAATAAGAAGAAGAAGATGGAAAAAATAAGATTTAAACAAACACTTTCACAAACTAAGGCAAGACTTAAAAAAGGCCAAGTTATCTAAAACGTGTTTGTTTAGTTTATTCTACATTATCTTTATCATTTACAAGATTGTTCTTGTCTTTATTTTGGCTATACTAGTGCATGTGAATGCTCTAAACAAAACACACACACACATGCATACTTGAGAATTCGTATAAAGAACATAACGTTGTAATATTTTTTTCTATTTTTTTTTTTTTTTTTGAGACAATGAGACACCAATACGCTAGCTAAAGAATCAACGGGAAGAGAGAGATAGAGAAGACAACAACGGATGTTCATTAACAACCATTAATGGTCTTATAATATATAAAATATTACACATGATATGTATGTATGTATGTATGTATGTACATAGATGCATAAATCTTTAGCCGCTTATATTCTTAAATTGTATACGAATACGTAGTACAATGTAAAATGTGAATGCATTGTGCTGTGTGTGTGTGTGTGGTGTGTGTGCTTGTGCATATATTGTGAGATTAAAGAAGTGTCTTATGCAAATTATGATGGTAAACAACGATTAGAGTCTTGATTACTTCCTGAATACTGCATGAAACGTTTATTGTGTTTACCCAAAAACAATGTATATACACACATTCACACACACGCACACACACCCTAACAGCGAACAGTATTAGCAACTAAACTGAACTAAACTAAACCAAGCGAAAACACTTGCCAAACAACAAACGGTCCAACCAACCAACCAAACAAACGAACAAACAAACAGAGAAACAATGATGCTGTTATCCGACCAACTAACCAACCAACCATGCACCAACTAACAAACCAGGCTATTCATCCAAAGGCCATTTATTTCTTATGAAATCTCCTTTTATTTCACTTTGCCTCAATCTACACTCTATTATTCAATTCTATTTTGTTTTCTTATTTTGTTTCTTTTCTTTAAATGCAAACAAGAAGAAAAAAAGTGTGTGATGCATTTTTACCTTTTTACCCTTTTTTATTTTCTATCATCTTGGCAATCTTGGCCATCTTGGCAAGATGAATTGTTCTCTAAGGAAATTAGTTTCTGCACACACCGTATCGAAGTGATTTTGTTGATAAAGTACATCATGTATGCAGTTCGCTTTTCTTTTTTGCGTCATACATCTTCATCTTCCAGCATTCATTTGGCATCTTTAGCATCTTCTTCATCTTTAACATCTTAAATGGGAATGCAATTAAAGGCGAATAAAGATTCTTTATTCCATTCTATTCAATGCAGAGAACGTGTTTACTCTGTACATACATGTACACATATGTATGTACATAATATTGAGTGTAATAATAATGTTGACAAAATTCTCTCACAAGATACGTATGCATTGAATGAAAACGCCTCCATTTGACACTTGAAATGTTTACTTTGTATTTGGCTGAATTGACAAATTGAAAAACTGGTAAAATAGAAATTGAATGATTGGTCGGTCGGTCGGTGGTACATATCAATGGAATTTCACGTTATTAAAAATATCTTGAATCTGAATCTTTTATCTCTCATTTACAGGTAGAATCCATTTATATATGTATGTAATTTGCTGGTCTCATTTGCTATTAATGAAATCTGTAAAGAATAATAAAGTAACCCACAACGAACGACATATTGTTCTGATGACTGCAATGAAAGGCATTTTCTTAACGATTGGATGAAAAAGCTAATTTATTTATTTTTTCTTTTTCTTTTTTTTAATAAATTTAATCCTAAATTTGTTAAAATGATTTTGATTTTCTTTTCTTATTGATAACATTTTTAGTTTTACTTGATCACTTAAAGGTATTTAACAACGTTGATCATAGTATACCTGTGTTTGTCACGCAATTTCGTCGTTTTTACAGGATAGAATTCAAATTGTAGATCATGATCGTAATATCCCCGGTCAGACATCAACAAACGAAATATTAAAAAAAAATATTTCTTCGGCGGCTTCCTCTCAGCAGATTTCTGGCAAAAACTCTGAGAGTAAATAAAATTGTCATGTAAAGTTTCTCAAAAATCTGTCGTTCGGAGTCGACTTTAAACTGTAGGTCCCGCCGCTCATGTATAAAATTAACACACACAACATAAGTGGTGTGAGAAGCTAGGCCGTAATCCTGACTGAAGGGTTGTAATGGCCAATTATGTATGTATATATTATGTATGATCGTAATATCATCAAATCGTTTCTTAAGGTATGTAGAAGAGGAGAGCCTCATACCTCGATACCTGGTCCACTATTATGTATAATTTACTCTAATGATTTGCCATCTAAGTTGAAGGTCTGTAATGTACAAATTTACGCAAATGATATTCACCTATACATTAGTTGATTGCCGTCTGTAATTGAAAAATTGTAGCGGCAAAATAAATTGTAATCTAAATAATGTGGTTCAATTGGTATCGATTAAAATGGTCTTTGTCTCCATTCGAGGATATCGAAAGATTTGAAAATAAGAAAAGCACACCTTACAACAATTCGTATTAACGATACTATTGTAATTATTGTGACTGCACATAATGTCAAGAATCTAGGAGTTATTTTTAACAACTTTCTTAACTGATCGAACCATACTAATGGTGCTTACCACAAGCACAATTACGCTTACCACGTTGTGAAATTTTTAGCTACCAATGTTCGTACAATGTATAGCAGGATATTTGAATTCTCACACAAAATTTACAAAAAATTCTTTTGAAAATTTGTTAAAATACCGTATTCTAGTATACTTGCTCAATATTATTCATATTAGGAAACCCCATTCTTTGCACAATAGATTACTTTAATCATATTTTCAATGTAATCATAATTTTTATTTTTTTTTTTTTTATATTGATTCATATTTTTAAGTGGAATTATTTTTAAGATTATTCTTTTGTAATTTCTCAAACTCAGTTATGTCTACATCGTAGATATCAACAGGTTTTACTGTATTTACCATTTGGAATATTGATCATAATAAAGTTAAATAAGAATATACACAAGTGCTCTTTATTAACCGCATGGTTAAAATTGTTGTCTTCAGTTACAACCTCTAAAATGTATACAAAAAACGGGAGAAACAAAACCGATAAAAGAAATAAATTGGATTATCTACCTGAATGACATGGCATGGATAGTAGTATGAAATGAAATTTGAAAAAATCTAATTGAAATACGAAACATCTACTTATTGAAATAATATTTAAATAAATAATTAAATGTATCTTATTTAAGTAGAAAATCCTAACAATAAGTACAATTTTGAAAACAAACTAATTTCTTCTAAATACGTATTGTACTGCATTTATCCACAATATGCAATATGCCACAAATTATAAGAAGTAAAATATTTTCTACAAAAATGAATGAAAGTTAACGTTGTTGCATTTGTTTGAATTTATGCGGTCAACAACAAGACAACCCAAGTCCATATATTCAAAAAAAAAAAAAAAAAAAAAAAAAATTACCATAAAAGTGAAAAGTTAAATGATTTGTTTTATTTCAATACATTTTATTTTAAAAAAAAAATTTTTTTTAATGGTTTTTGGCTGACTAAATCAACACCTGTACTACACTTGTGTTGAACAATGAACTACAAGTGAAAATAATATCGGAATATTCATTGCTGTTGCTGTTGGGTCTCAATATGCAAAATAAAAACAAATTCGACAATTAAAAATAGAAGATTCTTGAAAGATTCTCCCGTAAAGCATTTTTCTTTTTATTTTCAAAATTTATATCACATGCAAAATGAGCGATATGCAATTAAAAGATAATAACCGATATTGTCAGGCTGTACTGTGGTTTTGAAATTTGAAATATATTTTCAGCGAACAACTGAATACCATTTTCAACATTATCGTGTTCATTACAGGCATTGGTTTCATTGTCGACAACATCGCACAAAATCATCGAAACAACAGCAGCTGGATGAAATACAACCATTCGGTTTATACATCAGTCCGACTAGCGGCAGTCAATTTGACAGTCAATCAGTCAGTCAGTCATATACACTCTGCTGAATAACCACACAAAACCACACTAAATGTCGTGTATGTGTTGCATGTAAAATTGAGGGAAAAAATAAATTTTATAAATAAATTATAAAGAAAAAAAAAATTTTGTTAAAAATTATACAAACATGTCAACATGCTGGAGAAATGAAGGCTGATACATTTAATAGAATACATAAATATATACATACAAAATATAATCTTGATCAGTCCTTGTTTACGACTATAAACGTAAAACGAAAAGTATACATATACATATACATAGTATACATATTACATATAACATAACATATACCATATACATATACATATACATATACATATACATATACATATACATATACATATACATATACATACTCTCTCTCTCTCTCTTTCTCTCTCTCTCTCTCTCTCTCTCTCTGCCTTTATTACTCACTTCTAAATTCTTAATTCAATGACAGCACTAAACTGAGATGAACTGTTAAAAAAACAATTTTATTTCGTAGTTATTGTGGTTTGTTATTATTCTTGTGGCCATAACGGATTTATTATTTCAGAACGTTCATAAACAATATCAATAGCATTGATAATATGTGGTGATAATACCATTAAGAGTAAACAGTTTGTTTTTTTCGGATTAAAACAGAAGTCATGCGATTGTCTAAGGGTTTATTGCTATTTATTTATTGTCTTCATATCGGAACAGTCAATATATTTTTTAGCTAGAATTATTAGCGGGACATAATCTACCGTAAATTAACGTTCCATCACATTATATCATTATAACACTTGTTGTTTGTTTCTTCATTTATAATTGTGTTTCATTCTTCCCTTTATATTCTTCTTGTATATTAAATAGAATTTGTTAATCTAACTTTGAATAAAGAGTAAGAAAAACTCAAGCTTTTTCATTTCTTCATTTTATTTCATTTTTTTATTCTTTAAATTTTTGTTGTTATTTTTTATTATATTCTTTCGCGGTTTTTGCCAAACAATGGAAAACTGAAAATGTTGGTACATTATTTTTAATGTTGCTATAAAACTTAATTAAAGCCACGACTGAACATTATTGATCTTAAAACGCCAAAATGAATTCAAAAGGACACCAAAAATAATGGAGGTCAATGAAATATCTACCATTAGTACCCTACTGCAGGAAACATTTTCTTTTTAGTTAAATTTCTATTCAAGTATAATTAAAGAATCACAATATTCTAGGTGTTTAACGAAGTCATTGTAGCTTTCTCAGCTCATATTTTCCAAAGCTTCAAACGTTCCTAAATTCCTTATTCTCGATGATACTTATCAAAGTCTAGAACGGCTTGTAGGGAATCGGATTTGAAAGGAACACAAATAAGCCTGAAAATCATTAGCACGTGAGTGTATGAGTTAATTTTATCACTATGGTGTTGTTGTCATTCTTGTGTATCGGCAAATGCTTTAGTAGTGTAGAAAAAAAAGTAAATGATTCGCCGGATGCTGAAATGAAGTTTTCGTTTCCTGCTATCGCAATGTACTTTGATGACAACAACAAACAATTTTAACTTTGCCATCCACATTACATTTTAAAACTTTTCTAAATGAATGAGCTTTTCCAAGGAATGAACTACGGAGCGGTTTTTCAATAACAAAAGCACAGTGGATAAATAATTAAAAAACAAAAACAAAAATTAACATTTATCTCAGCTTATATGAAAAAATAGAAACATCAAGAACTTCAAGATCTGCTGTATTATATATTTAACGAGAAAAATCGTAATTATTTCAACAGCGAATAGAATTATAAAATTAAACGCAGCACGTGCTGTGGAACTTTAAAAGCTACAAAAATTAAATGTTTTTTAATAATACAATAACATAAACATTGATAACAAAGTTTTAAAGACATTAAAGATACACATGATTCTTCTATGTACGAAACCTAAACGAAACCTTAAACAAGTGACAGGGAGAGTTACATTGTATTTAAAAAATGAAATAATAAGAATAGTTTCAATAAATCAGAAAACAATCAGTTCTTTTGTTACAAAAAATTTATAGATCTATTACGAGCTACACACTGTTATACTATAAAACGTTTGATTTAGTTAACTCAACTTGCAAGAATATAAATTATTGGACACTGTGCTTTTAGCCCGCTGAAACATCTATACACCTATATAAAGCACACATTCAATAAGACCAATCCCAAATTTACAATTTCTACTTTATAACACATTCAAAGCTGTTGTCCATATTTCGGTTGGCTAAAACCAAGTTACTTAATTTATCAAATAGTTTGGTAATAATATTAGAAAAACTTTTAAAAGTTGGAATTTCTCTCTTATGAATGGATGGACCCTATCTATAAAATATAAAAGAAATTCAACTTCGAAACTGAACAAAAATGTGTGTATGTGATAATATTAAAATTCATTCTTCAAATTTAAATCTAAAACCAACTTTTCACACTCACACATTAACAATTGAAGTTTATGAATCGCTTTCTATGTTATAAATGCTTGTATATGCACTCATGTGCATGTAAAATACATATGTACATACATACATCATTACATATGTAGAGTAAAAGTAGTGTGTAATTGATAATGTATGGTTACATACAAACACATTTATGTACACATGGGAAACAATTTATTAAAGGACCTGATGTAATTTACAAGACGTATGGAAGAATATAATTCAGGTTTCAGTATTTAGCATTATTATGAATATGTTTGGGTGTATGTACATATGTATATGTAAATACGGAGTGGATTTGTAGAATTTTTTTCAGTGTATTTAATATACTTACAGTGATTAAGCACATTTGTTGTTTAAAACAGCACCTGTTTCTCATCTTAGTCAAGAGAAATGAATCGAAATAGAAGAAAATAAGAAAAGGAATTGAATTAAAACGAAATGAAATAAACCTTTGCAATTATAATACAATATTTATGCACATATGCGAACCGCTGAAACAACGAATTAAGTCATATGGTGTACAAATTCAAATTAATTAACATTTCGATTATATTTACATTTTTATGCACTAGTATTTCAGATTTTAAATTTAAGATTTTTAGCTGAAAGTTTTAAGACATTTAAGGCTTTCAAGTTATGTTAGCACAATTCTCTTGGTGTTGAACAATAATAATAATAATAATAAGCATTAATAAAATATACATACGTTATTGCATTTTTATTATTGGTATTCGCAAAAATAAGCTATAAAAAATAAATTATAATGTTTACCGAACACACTTTAATGGCTTAATTGGTAAAGAACACTTAGGACCTTGAACAGCAATAGCAACTACAAAAGCAATGATAATCGCATTGGCAACAGCAACAGTATAAACATATGATGAAAAACATTGGGGAAAAGGTAATGCTGCCTAAAGTCCTATTGCCATTAGTTGCAACATTAAATTGCAAATTATTTCGACAGTTCACAGGCAATTATATGCTTCACTACACGCAAATGTACAATACAAAAATATGTACATGTATACATGCGTACATATATACTATATATATACATACATTTATAAGTGCATATACATCTGTGAACAGAAAATATACCTGGTGGCAAATGGGCATTTTTATAAAAGACCCCATTGTACCGTACACACATGCATATGTGCATATGTTGCTCTTATTAAAACAATTTTCGAATATTTTGGCAAAATAAAGAACACACCACAGACTACAGATCAAAATCATATGACTAATTCAAAATCCCCTGTATAACCAACAGCACTACATTCTGCACTTCTACATTCAGTAACTGTTTCCATTTGCACAAAAAGTCAAATTAAAAATAAAAATAAAAATAAAAAAAAATAATAAATGAATATCAGTAAGAATACTCAGTATTTAGTTATGTGTACGGCATAGAGGCATTGTGTGTTTTATTGTTCATGAGATTCAAATTTCATATTAGAGTGTGCATATGTAAATATGTATGTATATATGTACATAAGTAAGTGCAGAAGTAAAAGATGAAAAATAAAAATTAATGAATAAATGCCGAGAAACTGTTATGGTCAAAATTTAAATACTTTCAGTTTCTTCAAGTTTTATATATGCAAAGACGTTAATAAACATATAAGTTTTATTCATTTATTTCTAGTGTAAGCTATTCAATTTATTTTTGTTTTTATTTTTTTTTTTTTTTTGTACTGCAACATAAGTGGCATATCTGTGAATAAGATTGTGTATTTTGTTTAAATAATGTTTACCGCATATTTTGTAAACATTTGTTTAACATGATTATTAGAACTAGTAATACCAAAATTCAAATACAATTACATACTTATCTGCACACACAGGCACACTAATATATGTATGTGTGTGTGACCAAACAAACACGACCAAACAGGTAACCAGTAAAACAAGAACCACAAATACGAATTCAACTAATAACCTACATACAGACAGAGAGACAGACATCACACGCAATTACAAGCCAATAACATTTAAATTCAAACATACACTATTGACCCACCACATTGAATATACATATGTATGTATCGTACAATTGTTGTCAACTATTTAGATCCAATTGATTGCCTCTGGTCTTTTTTTTCTTTCAAATTCAATTCAGTTTTGTTTAATTAACTTTCATTACAATAACAAAGAGTTAAGATTTAAATTATCCTATACTACTTAACAATATTTTTTTGCATACTCCACTTCAGCCATATTATGAAGATATCACCTTGAGTGCATTTTTTGGCAACTTAAAAACAATTTGTTTCTAAACATTATTTTGTGATATTTGAAGTTCCAAAACATGATGTTTCTTTGAGATACGAACACTGGTGTGTGCCCATCTCTTAGTAAATAAAAAATTGTTTGGGTTTCCTTAGCATTTGTAAATATCTTTCATATTTTGAAAAATATTTGGAATGATTCAATTGCTATAATTATGTCCGAAGTTAAAAAAAAACCCGGGCATAAGAAAAAATATATAAAATATCCAGACCGGAAAAAGTTGTAGAGGATAGATCAGAGACATGAACTTTGAGCACACCAATACTTTCACTTTTAAAACATCATCCAATATAAATGGTTTAATAATATTAGGTCGTCAACTAGAAAATAAATATGACGTGGACTCATCTAGTAGTGTGCTCAGCCATGTCGAACAAAACGAAATATGAAAAAATATTTCTTTCGGAGTCTTCCTTTCAACAACCTTTTGGCAAAAACTCAGAGTATTTTTAAATTTTAAAATTGGCAAACTAAAGAGTTGTAATGGCCGATTAAGCAAGTAAAAATACGTTTTGTTTTTTCTTAGTATTTGCACCACATTTCACAGTGGTAAAGATCCAATTTCAAGAGATTATAGGACAATTATTTCAAGAGTTCTTTCTAAAATTTCCGATTTCTTTCTTAATGCGCTTACTGAGCAATCGGTTTAATATTAGAGCGATAGAGTTACGTTAGGGATTCCAGTATACTTCGATAGGTATTCATAGTTATTTTTTTTATTGTATATGTACATCACATGTATATTATATTCATATTCTATGTGTATTAAAGTTAAGTTAGTTGCCGTCTTATGAATAATGAATTCGTGAGAATTCAATTTCTTTGGCGATTATTTATAGCACTGGTAAATTTTCTAATCATTTCTTTGGTCTGATCTGGAGAATTGATAAACTCATACTGATCAGTAATTGTGATTTGGTAAAATGAGAAACTGCAACTATGTTGGCACTTTCTGCTTCAAATAAATCATTGTGTTTATTAAGATTTATATTGACTGACTAATGATCAAAATAACTATAGCATTAGAAACAATATAGTTAACATTCGCTAAAAATGTACACATATAAAGTAGAGCTTTGTCTTCCTGCGATAGATGAAATACAAACATATACACGCGTTTTCTCTTAGCACGATAATATGAACGTTAGACCTGATAACATCTTCCCATCACTCAATAGCAGCTCTACAAACGTATGTAGTTGAAAATTAAAATGATGTAATAATTATAATTCAATAAAGATCTTTCGTCATTTGCCGGTGGCAAAAACAAAAACCAAATTTTAATAATTTAAGAAAGAAGGGAACAAATTCGCGCTTCACTTAGCTTGCACAACTAATTGAGAATTAAAAAAAAAAAAAAATTTTAATTGTTGGCCAAATAAACAAAAAACAATTACTAATCAATGTGAATGTGTAAATGTAAATATAATAGCAATTGTAATAGTGCTTGAGTTGGCGTTGGTATACTCTTTGAATATACAATAAATATGTACTTATGCATGTATACGGTGTAAATGGGATATTTAATTTATAAATAATTTCAAATGTTAACTTTCATTTGGTTTTGTATTCACATATCCTTCGCAACATGTTTTCCTTTACTGTGTCTTGTGGTATGCTAACAAATAGATTATTTCCCAAAAGGATCATCAAGATGGTACACTTTTATTATACTTCAACTTTAAATAGCTTACGTTCAAAGTAAGATTTACATAAATCTAAATATATTCATTGTTAATGAAGAAAATATTTAAATTCAAACAAAATCTTAAAGAGTGCAATACGAATACATATACAAAGTCTTATACATACATACATACATAGTACAATATGCCAGTCTGAGAATCGTTAGAATTTTGCAATTTTTGACAATATTAAATTGAAATGCAACTATTAAAAGAATATCTTTTTTTATATTGTTTTTATTAAAACTTATCGAAAAATACTAATTGGAAATCAAAACGTATTGACATTTGCCTAACCAACCAATCCTTGGGTTGGGTTTACTATAGTGGTTAATAAAATGCTTGACTGCAAGCACTCCTACATACAAATCTTCAACTCTCAGGGGTTATAACATCAACAACGAACATCAACCTCTTGAGAGGTTTCCATGCAACGACAGATAACAAACTTACTACAATATTTGTTTAGTTAGGAAACATCGCAAAAGGCACTAACAGGTGCATTTATTCTCGTACTGAAATCGTGTTTGAAAATTAAACAAAAAAATAAAAAACGCATAATTTTCCTTCAATAGTATTAACAAAAAATGTTAATGAGCCATCATCAACCAACGATTACACTCGAACTGTAGAGTGTAGGTGTACACGTGTTTGTGCTCTTGACTATTACAGAGCACTTTAGTTTATCATTAGCAAATATGTTAATAAAGCCAATAGCTTTTCAATGTAAATTAACACGTATCCTGTAGGTACCCATTAGAGCGTATACTCATTAAGTATGCTGAATAAAAACTACATACTATCACACCATTCCATTACACATTTGTATACATAAGTGTATACACAGAGAAAAAATTACTATCATCATCATCATTATCAGGACCAACTAGAGCTAAAGTTGCAGCAATAGCAACAGAAAGAGACGATGACTAGTAGCCACATTAAAATTCTACACGATTCACTGGGGAATGTTGTTAGAGGCAAAAACAAAATGAGAACAACATCAGATTGACTAGAGCCATCTTCATGCAATGCTTTATTTTGTGTTCTTAACACTCTGACTCTGACTTTGACTCTGACTCTGACACTGACACTCTGCGTATGGTTCACAAACTAAAATCCTATATCCGTAGTATTTGGTTGATGTTACTAACAAAACTCTAAGCAGCAGCAAACAAATCTTTGGCGTTTCCAATGCTTAACTTTACAAGCATACAGGCAATCGAATGAATGCATTATTTAAAAAAATCACCCATTATATGGGGGAAAAAAAACTTGACAGTACTCAATACTGAGATGACATTAATAGTGATGCCGATGATGTTCGTATAAAGAAAAAAATCAACAAACGATAAAATTCTGGAATGAAACCAAAACTCAAAGGATATAGAAAACCCGAATTGAAAGCATTCAAGAGCACAATGCAAAACTTAGGCAAACATTATTAATAAGTATCGACGTTTAGGTGATAAAATTTAGTGCGACACAGACTGCAGTCAATGAAGTTGATATTATCAACACTCATTCGTTCACTGGCATACATACTCATTTACATATTAAGTATGTAATTGTGTATTTTCAATACTCATGTTAATATATACAGGAATATGTACATATGTACATAAACATATGTACGTATAAGTATACTGGCTAATAATAATTGTAAGTGCCTGTGTAGTTTCGTTTTTATTTTTTTCTTAAACGTAACAAATTCTGTATAATGTGAAATATACGTACATATACACAAAACATTAACATCAATACATACATACATATGCATACGTATATATACCAAATAACCGAACAATGCTACAATCACTTTTCGCTTGAATAAGCTAAACTGTTGCAAAGCAGCATTTAAAAGGGATCTAAAAGATGTCGCATGTTTATAAAAACACTTACACATCTACCCGTACACATGAATACGTTATAATCAATGTACATACATTGGTATGGGATGCCAGTTGTGCATGTGTTTGAATTTAAATTTATGGTGCATTATAAAATATTAACATGCATAAACATACACAGTCACAATGTGTACACACTATATAAAGATGAAACCAATAAACATTTTTATTTCTGGCTAAGGAACTAAATAACTAAGTTGATTAAATGCAATAAATTTTCTACCCCTAAGACAGAAAGTATCTTGTAAATTAGTTTGTTAATCATATTTGTTTTTGTTTGTTTCCATTTTTTCATATTTAGTTATCATTTATCGTTGCCTCACAGGTTCCAAGGATGTGTTTCGAGGATTCATTCTCGTTGTCATAGAATCTGCAGGTTGAGGTTTACAATGCCCTGTCAATAGATCAATTAATAACCCGAGGTTATTCCTGAATTTTCTTACGCAGGACTTAAATCTCGTCTTATTGTAATTTGTATGCCACTTTTCGTTTTCCCTTCGATGGGCTTACCTTTATGAAAATCTTTCCTCACTCCACAGAAAAGTTCTGACTACCGAAACCAGCCATGGAGTCATCAAATTTTCTCTATCTAGTATCCCCTTTCCAATACAGTCTTCTTTGGGTGGTAGCCTAACTGTCAGATAATATTGCTATGTCTAGGCCTTTGTACTTTCTATCAAAATTGAATTGGTCGTATCTTTCTATGACACACACTCTTGCTTGGAATATAGGTTCGAAACACTTTATTCTGCGACAAAAGCTCCCACTTCTATTTTAAATATGGTTCTTGACCCATCTGCATACCACAAGAAGCTCCCTCTTTAAAAAGTGTAAACAGTTTCCAGATTGCTCCATTTAATTGAGTTGTTTCTGAGTCTTATTGCGACACTTTTAAAAAATTCATGAAAAATTCATGAAATCCCCTGTTGAATGATATGATAGACTTCATACGCTAAGAATTAAGACGATATAAATTGCTCTTCTTCGTAATATCCAAAATATTATTATTATATAACAATCATTAATTGAATATTAAACCGTTCGTGAACTCTGTTTCTAAAACCTCTAAAATATTTTCATAATTTCTTATTATCATTGACTTTATCTTTTTTTTTTTAGTTTATAAATGGAAATTATATACTTCCCAATAACATTTACATTCATCTGTTAATCTGAAATCTACTTTAGAATTGAATATTTTGCTTGGTTATATCAATGCAAAACAATTTGAATATATAGACATGAAGTCCATGTAAGTTCATATGTGTTACGGCTGTATTGCTGTATTGTATTGTAAATCCTATAAAAGCGATATACGTCTGTATCTGCATATCTACATATTGTATGTTTATATATAGGTATGTATATACAGTATACTTATATCAATTTTTATACATACATAATGCCTTTAATTGTGGTGTACATAAAATAGAACACTGTATGTAAATGTGTTTGTCTTTAACACTTGTTAACCGGTAAAGTGTTTTATTTTCAGAATTTAGATTGTTGCCAATGAACATTCATTCTCCTGCAAGCGTACAAATGTACAAAACTTGTTCATTTAGATGCGGCACCAGCAACATTCATCATATTTATCATTACATACATTCTTATCTTGAAATTCAAATGAGTCTTTAACAGAAAACAAACAACATTCCGAAGAGAGTTTTTAATTAAAACAAAAAAATATTTTTTTTTTGATCTTGAAGAAGACAAATCAATGAGAATATAGTGTTGCAAACTGCACTTAAATGGAAGTTTGGTGCTCGTATAGGTGTGTATTCAACTTTAGTTTGTTTGGTCCTCTATGGAGAAGAATTCCTCTGAAATGTAAAAGTGTTCCTATTGAAGGCAGCTCGTATATTTTAAAAACCCATTCCCAATAAATTCGCTTAATTCTGTTTACTTCCATAGACGTTTTAATTATTTTCACTACAATATTATCATGTTGAATACGTTGTTTTATCCCAGTTTGTATTTTGTCTCTGGCGTTTTTTAAAGTTTTTTTTTCTGTTTTTCAATTTAACTCTTTTAGAATTTTAAATCTTTTTCAATGTCTGTGCCTTCATTTGCTCTTGCTCTTTCTATTAGAGATGATGATAATGATGATGATGATGATGATGATGATGATGATATTATTCTTGGGGAGAAGAGATATTTATATGCAAAAACAAAAGTATATACTTATGCATGGTTTAAGGATTTAAAGCAAAATGGCATATTAAGACTGCACACAAGTTCGTTCGCTTGAACCCACATCTATACACTCACCTATGCAGAATGTTGTTTTGATTGTCAATTTGGTACCCATTGTCGGATACAAATTGCTGCATGCGTGTGTGGGTGAATGGAATATTAGGAAAAAGGAAAGTGAGAGAGAGAGTGTAACATGCATAGACTTTTGCTCTGTGCAAATTACTGTTCATGGATGTCATAAATGCACTAACATACAAACAATGAATACATAACACAATTGAATGTGAAAGTTCAGTCATCACTGAAGAGGTGGTAATGGTAACAGCAGTAAGAAATCAACTTGTTTTAAAAATCTGATAAAATTAATTTTGACTTTATTTTTTCTTATTTGTTAGGTTTATTTGTCTGTTTGTCGGTTTGTCTGTCTCTCTGTCAATCTGTCAATCCATCTGTCTATTGATATTGCTTTCAATTTTCAATTATCGCCAACATTTGGATTAAAAAACTGATAAACTGATAATAATTAAAATAAACATTTTTCATATTCAATCTAAAATTTTAAAGTGATTCGTTATTTCTTTGCAGTACTTTACTTTTGTTTTTCGTCCTTAATTGTCTTGGACACATTTAACGACATTTACCTGTTGGCTACACATTTTATTTCTTGTAAAATTTAATTACATCCATTAAATCATAAATAAATAACAGCTCCTTATAGCTCTATTCTACGCTCTTCGCCTTAAATAATAGTATTCTTTATAGTTAATTTTTAATGGCATGCCTGCTGAACCTGAACCTGCATGTAAGCATATGTATGTATATACATACGTACATATATGCATTTGTCTAAAAGCAAACACGTTTTGTTTGTTTGCGAATAAATATAGAATTTTACTGCCTCCCACCAAACTATAATTATTTTCTTGCACATTCATACATGCATTCATATGTACATACATATGTTCAGTGCGAACGACAGTTTCCAACGGTAATTTAATATTCCAATCTATCGGATGAAAGTGTATAGCAATGTAATGCGAAATGAGCTTATATTACATTTATGTAGCCACGACATAATAAACAATAATAAAACCACATTTATTTTGCTCTGCGATCATATAAAAAAGGACGACTACAATTTATTTATCCACCTCCAGGACTTATTACACACACACATGGACTCTCACAAAAATAGTAATGTTTTTGTACTTACAAGTGTGTATTGTTACTAGGGTATACATACATATATAATAGAATATGTCTCTTGGATATGGATAAAAAAACCTACATCTCAGTTAGCCTAAATAACTGTTTAAAGCAGTGAGTTGCCCATTGTGCAGTATGTTTGGGGAATTGTTGGGAGAATTACTTATTTTATTGCTCCAGAGTAATGAAAAGTGGACAGATGAACGCAATAAAATCTACAAATGCGAAGTCTTACACTCAGCTATGATGACTATTTTTAGTGCTTTCAGAGTCCTCATGCTCAAACGTTATTGTTCATTCAATTGTCGTTATGACATAAAAACAAGTACACAGTTTCTTTCTTTCAACTTTATTTTATTATTGTATCGATTTCTATTCGTACCTAAAGTCTTAAATCTTCTCTAGTCCTTATAAAGCTTTGAATTCTAACTTACGATCACCAAAACACAGTTTTTTTGTTGTTATATAAAGTGCTTATCCACTGTGTTTTTGCAGTTATTGGTATAAAAAAAAAGAGAAATTAAAGAAATCAACTTTTTTCTTTCAGGACTTTTTAAATTATTTGCGGATAACCGCTATAAATTGTTAAGTAATGTCCGATAACGATAAACATGTCATATTCACGTGTGATTATTTTGTTTATGGTAATAAAATGAAATTTTTATTTGAAAACATTAAGGTGCACCTTGATAATCAAAATCGTATTAATTTATTACCTTTACATAATTTTTAACTTAAATTTACAAATACCGGGCACACATGTGAGTCAGTGTATAGGTTATACCAGTTGCCCCTGTTCATAAAAGATGTAATTGAATATTCGATATTTTTTGCATTTTAGCTGCTTAAAAAAAAACGAGTGAGGTGCCTTAAATCAGTTTTTAAATATTAACAGTGCAACTAGGAATAAAATGTAAGCAGAACTAAATAAAAACGTTTTGGTGACGTTAAATTGGTAGTTATTAGCAAAGAGGCCTTTCGTTTTACTTTCAATAGAGTTGACATTTCTTCAGTCTTGATAATGAAAAACAAACACTTGAGGCTAAATCAAGCGAAAAGATAAGATGCGAAAAAAATTCATAGACTTATTCATGAACTCTTTCCATTTCTGAAAAAAAAAACTATTAAAATGATGCATTTTGCATTGCATGCATTTAATTTTGCATAATAATCGTATACATATATATATTTAACTCTAACCATAGCAACTAATGTCAGTTTCATTTAAAATATTTTTTTTTTAATATAATTTTATTTATTTTGACCTTGATTAAAAAACCGTGTTTTATATTTGAAAGCAAATGAAGAAGAATTGAATAAAATGACAATTTTTGATTCCGTTTTAAAAAGAATTTTTAAAATTGTTTAATAATATACAACATATGTGATGAGATTTCTTATTTGAGTATTTCGTATTTCTTATTTGAGTTTAACAAGTGAATTTTAACATGAAATATATTCCTCTATCATTTGTCGAGAACAGGATGCAACAAATCGTTGACCAAATAAATGGTAATCGTTTGCCCTTTTATCGGTGGATTAACGATATTGAATTTTTAACCTCAAAATCTGCTCTTGGAAATCCTGGTCGTTTCAACATTTTTAAAAAGATTTCAATTTTCTTTCTTTTAAACACCCAATGCAGACAGATGCCATACAACACTGTGTCATGGACCATTAGTTTACCTGTGCGCACATACATTCACACGTCGTACATAGTGCAAAGTTTTTCGTATTTGTTTCATGGTGCACAATTTAGAACTGCGGTTTTAATAATTCGATATCATGGGTTAGTTAGTTTGTATGTATGGATGTATGTTTGTATGTATATTTGTATGTATGCATGTATGTATAAAAAATGTATGAATGCAACAACGCATACCTGTTGTAATGCCAAAAAGAATAGTGCAATCAACCTCATAATCTAGACAAGAAGTAGAAACAAAATAAAAAAAAAAAATGAAATGCAAAAGCAAAAGCAAAACAGACCTTTCCGATTATGCCATACTTTGTAAACCTAAATTGTAATGGCAATAACTGCTAAAAGAATTGAAATTGTAGCAGTTGAAGTATCAAAAACTAAGCTTTGACTCGCAATGCCAAGCCACCACACACAATTTCCGGTTGAGCATATTGTGTGGTTTTCTTTTATTCGTTCAAATTCGCTTTTTCTTCCACTCGTGTGTACATTGTGCACAAAATTATTTTGCCACCCGCATGCTTCGCATTTTCTATTTTTAAGTTTCCAGTCAGCCAGTCAGCCAGCTGCTGCAGCAGCAGCCAGGCAGTCAGCCATTTAGCCAGTCAACCAGCCGATTGCAACATGTTATATGTGTACAGCGGTTTAAGGTTTATACATACATACATACATTCATACATACATATATACAAACATACATACAAAAATATACACAACAATGCAACAGTGGAGAAAAGTTACAAAATTAAACCGGCAACAACAAGAGAAAAACAATTAGAAAACTTTGAAGTAGGCTAGACCGAGTCGTTTACACCTTACAACATAGCGTTCCGTCTATAATTTTCAGATTTCTGAACGGCACATCGATGCATGCTTTTGTCGATCAACATATATTTGCAAATATGTTGATAACAGGTCTTCAATACGTTATCTGAGCTAGATTTTATTTGTTATTGGTTACAATCTAAATTTCATAACTGACAGAATGCAGAGGCTACAGGATAAACACCATAAAGTAACAGAAACAGGTGCCTGAAAAGGACTATATTATTAACGCTATACGTTCGTACTATTCTATTCGTTCAACTTCCATCAGAAATCCAATTGAAAAGCAATGTAATGCAATTTAAGACAGCACTTTGAACACACTTTTCTTTTGGACACAATCCTCAATTCGCAAGATTAACGAATATAATATTTGCCTTTTTCTGAATCTTATATGTGTATGTATATATAAATAATTAGTTTAATTACTGTAACATTGTTTTAACAGTACTATTAAATAAGTTTATTTATTAAAGCAAATAATTTACAGTGTTTTATTCTGACATCACAATCGGTTTTTAGAAAATCTGGGTCGAATGTTTTGAAGTTTTAAGACCTTATTAAAGCTTATTTATTATTAAAAATTGAAAAAGTTTGATTTAACGACCCTGAAAGAGGAACATTTTAAAATTACTTTCTGCACACTGGAGACAAGTATTACATGGACGAACGAATATAAATAGATATTTGGAAGATGATACTGACAAGGATTTTTCCATGCTGCTACAAACATTACACAACTAGAATACCTTCAACATTGTAAGGTGAAGAATGAATAAGAGCAAGCGAGTAGGTAAGGGATAATAAAAGTGCAAGACACAATAGAGGAAGGTGGTTGAAATCAGTAACAACTGCTGTATGATCTGATGGAGTTTTTGTTGTGTTTATCAAGGCCACGTTAAAAGTTGAAATATGAAAAGAACAAAAAAAAAAGCAACAATAACCGCAAATCGAGAACAAAACTTAAAACTTCCATTCAGAATACCAAGCAGTGGAGTATGAAAAATTTAAATATCCCATGGGGTCACAACTACTGTTAGAGTAGTTTCGAATATAAGCGAATATAAGAAAAAAAACTTTATTAGAAAAACACCGCAGCTCTGAATTTTAACTCCACCAAATGCCACAAATTATTGAAAACTTGTGGCTTATCGCATCGCATAGAAAATGAGCAAAATGAAAAAAGAGAGAGGAAAAAAGAGAGAACAGAAGAAAAACTCAATTTCATTATTTCTTTTTAAAATTTTTCACTGTTCCTATCTACTTCAGACTCAAACTTAATTAACGCAGAAACAAATGCTTTTTTCTCTCTTTGCTACTTTTCTTTTTTTTTTCTTTTGTTTCTTGTTTGAGACAAAACTTAATTACGGAAGTAAACAATTGTTGCATTTTCATAATAATACCCATGTAATGTAATGTAATGTAATGTAATGTAATGTAATGTAATGTAATGTATTAATAATAAAATTAATGCAATAATCTTTATTAAATTTTTTTTATAAAACTATTGTAAAAAAAAAATCACTTAATCTTAACACTTCTTAGCCATACATTACAGTGTCACTTCCATTAGCGCTACACGTGATTAAAAAAAAACAACATTTTTAACACATGCTACCACTTCTTTATGATTTTTTACTCATATGTTCTATTTTAGATAAATAATATGTAGTTCCGTTTAGTAGAATACTCATGCAGTGTTACTAATTCGTCACAACTTCAAACTTCTCTCTCTCTCTCTCCCTCTCTCTTTCTCACTATTCCTCAATATGTCCCTCAAATTTTGAGATGATTTCCTTACTGTATTCATATTTGATTCAGTGTTCAATCCCGATAAGTTCGCTGATCCCCATAACACTATGAAGCAAAGGAAGAAGAAATTTCTAAAGTTCTTGCCTGTATATTACCTTGTAATAGTTTACAGTTTTTCCCCATGAGACTGTTTTAGTTAAACAAGTCCACCCTGATCATGCAATCCAGACGAAGGATACATTCCCAAATTCTATGAGAATGTTTACTCTGGAGAATATCGACGATAGCTTTTTAACAAATTTCTTAAATTGTTTTGATTTTTTCTTTTTTTTTTGTATTTCATTGTTGTTGTCTTAACTTTAGTTTCTTAGTTATCCAAAAACTTTGCCTTTTCAATGTTTGGCCTTTTGTTTATTTTCAACAAACGCTCACGTATGTATGTATGTATGTATGGTATATATGTAGGCAAGTATAGTAGAAGTATGTATATGTATGTGCGGATGTAACTTTTGTTATGAATAGAATCAAAAGCATCTTTTAACATTTATGGAAGCACACGATAAGGATTTTAATCTTTTTGTTGTTTCTCCTAATTTGTCTATTTCATTACCCACATATGCCAATTGTATCCAAATACATATAAACGTATTGAAAAATACATACGTATGATTGCCAATATGCGTGAAAGTGTGAGTTTGCATAGGGATGCAAATACGTATTCATTCGGGGCGACGGGTGTAACAATACTCACTAGCAAATGTAACTTAAATGCCAACAAAAAAAAAAAAAAACAATAACCGATTTTTTGCTTTGTTTGTTATTCGCATTAGAATAAATCGATTACCTTGATATGTACATATATATAAACTTAAATAACTTCTTACTGTCGTAAACAAATTAACGTTCAATTTTAGGCATGCAAAGAAATATCTTCTGAAGACAGCATTCAAAGCCATCAGTTACAACAATAGATACTTAATATCAATATTAATTAATTAATATTAATATTATTTAGAATTAATATAAGAAAGAAAGATTAAAATGCATTTTTAAGTATTTAAGTTGACGTAGTCGAATTTCTCAAGATCGTATGTCTGAAATTAATACTGTCATGACATTTGATACGTTACGCCAACAAACAAAATATTTAATGTAACAATAATTAAGTCGATGCCGGTACTAAATATTGTATGAATATAATTAAATTTTGACAATTGATTACACTCTGTGGGAATGGTATTTTGAATACTAAAAAAATCATTTAATTTTAGCCAAACCAATATATGTATGCGCTGATGTACAAATAAGTTTAAAAATAATATTTCAATATTAAACCATCCCATATGTAAGTATGTAGTCTTTATTTTTATTTCTTGAACTTCAAGAATGAAATTAAAACAATAAATGAAGCATTGAATGCGAAAAACAAATAAAAAGACGTATATATGTATGTATGTATAAATATAAATAAAAATCTTTTATGGTGTTGGCATTACAATTACTTTTCCGAGCTCTGAACGAAAGCTTACAAAAAAAAAGAAAAAAAAAAAGCAAATGTCGATGTGTTTATTCTTTATTTGTCTTGCGTTCTAGTACTCGCATTCATTTTAAAAAGGGGAGGTTTTGGTATTTACTGCGATGAATGTGTCGCATGGGAACAATTTTTGTCGTCGTTTAAAGAAAAACACAAAAACCCATAAAAAACCGACTTGTAGCAGTACAAACGAAATCAAATCCAACCCATGCCAAACTAACAGACAAATCTGGATAACAAAAATGAAAAAAGTGAAAAGAATTGAATAACTTTTATATGGCTTACATCCATATAGACACACACACATATTCGCACACGCACACGCATACAAACACACATACCAGGCAAAAATGCACATACTAGGCCCGCTCGGAAAAATTTTGGAGAGAATAATCTGTAGAAGGCTAGAACTATTCCTGGAGGAAGAAGGCTTATCGGATCGCCAATTTTGTTTCCGGAGAGCAAGTTCCACAGAGGATGCAGAAGTTGTTATGACATCAGTAAAGATGAGCAGTGAACGCTGACTAGGGACGATAAAGAAAAATTGCACTATTACTACCGTGAATGCCAAAAACGCATTCATCTCTGCAGGTTGGAATGCCACGTTAACTGTGCTCGTCGGAAATGACAAAACTACTTGATGGACTTTATCAAGGACTACTTTAAGGATAGATAGATAGTGCTTTTATATGACACAAATGGTGGCTGAAAGTCATATGCGGTAATATCAGGTGTTCCGCAAGGTTCGATGCTGGACCTAATACTATGCAACGTCATATATGATGGCGTATTGAGGCATAAACTCTGTAGAGGTACAGGACCATTTGCGCACGATATTGCTCTGGTGATAAGGGGAATAACATTTGGATGAATTGGTGATAACGTGTAATATTGCAGTTGCCATGGTTAGAATCTAGGTAGGTCTCAAACTTGCTGATGACAAAACGGACTTTCTACTTGTAAGCAGCAGGAAGAGTATGTAATTTATTACCTTAACGGTAGGCGACCAACGCATAACATTGAAATAGGAAATTAAGTACCTGAGAATAATGATTGACAACAGGCTTACGTTTAGGGAACATCTGACGTACGTCGGTGAAAAATGTGCAACGACGACATGCAGTTACTAATGAAAGTGAGATCGATTGCTATGTATACAGCTTCTATATGGGCTGTGGCTATGAATAAGAGGACGTAGAGAGTAGGAGAGGATCAATTCCACCAAGGGAAGGTGGACCTTCAGACTTATACCGGGTATAGTCTAATGGACCAAGAGAAAACACGGCCAGGTTAACTTTCACGTAACACAGCTGCTAACCCACCATGTATTTTATAGAGCATATCGCAATAAGTATGGTCACGACATACAGTGCTGTTCAAAAAAATAGATTCACCACGATCGAACATCTTTGAGACTAAATATATACTAAAGAAGAGTTTTTTGAAGTATAACGGGATTATATTCATAAGAGATCAGTACAAAGTATAGAGTACGTATAGAGATTGAGATATAGTAGTCGCCGTAGTGTGTTGGCTAATTAGACGAAAGGCCAGGGTTCGAATCCCCAGTCAGACATAAAAAACGAATTAAAAAATATTTCTTCGGCAGCTTCTTCTCAGCAGATTTCTGGCAAAAACTCTGAGAGTAAATAAAATTGCTATGAAAAGTTTCTCAAAAAAATCTGTCATTCGGAGTCGACTTTAAACTGTAGGTCTCGCCACTCATGTATAAAATTAACACACACAACATAGGTGGTGTGAGAAGCTAGGCCGTAATCCTGACTGATATAGTAAACTATTTTGAACAGCTCTGTATATGATGCGTGCCTAGAATACCGGAATAAATGGGAAACGATGGAGCATGCTTTATTAATCGGATCCCTGGTAACGCAGTAAGAATTGGAATGCAGTATGTGTCTCCGCAAAGAAGGTGCAAACATTGACAGAGAGAATAAGATCAACAGAATTAGAATTCCTCCGAAGTAATACTTAACTTGTGGCCCCGGGGTCCGGGGGTGGGTCGGGTTTAGTACGTATGCGCTAAACAAACCGAAAGCAAATCTTGCTGTGAATCGTGCACTTTTGGAAGGGCAGCCTACCAATATCTCTTGAAGAAATCATTATTTTATTCGATCAGATTCATATAAAAAATACATTGCAAATTTACCATATGGAAGAGTAAATAGTTTTGAACTGCGCTTTATATGGATACGGATATCAATATAACAATGTACACACATAAGTGAGTACCTTCATTTTTCGATTTACAGTTAGTACAAGTTCCAATGCTCTAGAAAGAAATAATACAGATACTGTTATTAAATCAAAATTGTGGAAATCTATTGAATTCCCGATTATATTCATATAGTTTAACTAAATGAACTCTGAAATAATTATTTTGTATTGTGTAATGAATATTACATTTAATTAATAATATTTTTAATTATCAAATGAAGAGTTGTAATCAATTTAATGACATACATATGCAAATTAGATTGTAAAAAAGTTGATAATTTTTTGATAAATATTAAAAAGGCTTATATAACCAAATATCAAGGTTTAAAAGATTTCAAGACATTTCATCATATTCATTTTTATTCAATAGTCAAAACAAATTATTACGTCTCGATATCGACACAAACATTTTAAAATAATGTCGATACCATACCCTGAACACAGACTATACATTTACTACCTGAAGATTCTTGTGCCTGATCCTATGGAAGCATAATTTGATACAGTTTTTGGAATCAATTAATTAATTATGTTCTCGATGATAATAAAAGTTCCATTTGAAGTTTCTAAATATAACCTACACGAGTCTGTTACTCTAGTTTGTTCTCTCTCATAAAGGATATGAATTGTCTTCACGTCTCAACTCTTAATGCTGTCGTAGAGATGTTAAACCGAATGAATTCACTAAACAAGCAGAAACAAAAAACAGTTAAATGCAAAGAAGAATGAGAAAAACAGCCAATACAGAATCGAAATGTCTGCCATATGGGGGATATTATTTTCACTGTTTTTCACGAATACAATTGTGTTGTTGCGATAATTTCAACAAATTGTTTGAGTGTGTTTCTTTTCTTTATTTACATTTATAATTTTTTTTTGTCTCCCTAACACTTAATGTTTAACGTTTAATAGTTATTTTTATTTTTAGTTTAATTTTTAAAATTTTACTTTTCTTGGTTTTCGTCTTAGTTGATAAATAAATTTTTAGTAAATTTCTCCAAATACATGTAAATATTTCGCACGTAAATTCCATGTTTGCGTTTCCTGTGTATGGTCTGTCTCGCTGGAAGATGATTGTAATTATAATTCCGACAATAAACATTAAAAAGGGAATACAAAACAAAACAAAACAAAAATTATAATAAAATACAATTGCATATACTACATACATATGTACACATATGCATACACGCACAACCATGGTAATTTTTTTATATGCATTATAATCAGATGTAGGCACAAAGAGAAAATGATAAAAATGTGACTGTATTTGTAAGAGGCATGTGTATAACCCAGAAGAAAATTGTCAGTAATAATTTCTAATATAACCTAATATTTTCAAGTGTAACCTAATATGTGGTGGAAAATATAAATACTGCGTATTTAACTTGACAAATATTCTTCTCATTATTATTAGTGAATCTCATTGGAAAATAGTGAATCCTACTGCAATATTGTTTTGGGTGTATTATTGAAACCTAAAAAAAAAGCGACATAATCCTTCTTTTTTAGCAGCTGAAAAGCATCTGAATGCAATTTTACGCTTTTTTTAACGAACACTGTTAACGTTCGTGTCCTATGTATGTAAAAAGCCGAAGATGTTGGACACCCGGGGAAAATTGGTGCCGACGTCTGACTATAATTGTATAAATCAACACAGACAGAAATGATGAAAATAATGATAAAGTGCTACCATACGTTTTAAAACAATCATTAAATTGTATTACACGTTAAAGCCATTTAATGGCCCACAATAAAATAAATACAAAAAAAAAATATCACGTCTGTGATTCACACGAATTCAAATTTAAAGTTTTTAATTGTCGTTTATTTATGTAAGCCAGGTTTTTCTATAGTTCACAAAGTGAATGTCATAAAAAATACGATATTAAAAGTTTGAAAATAAAATATATTATTTGTTTCAATATTTGTTAATTGATTCTTTAATTTTTATACTGAACTACCAAAAGAAAAAAATATAATGTTGAATGCTAGTTGATAGTGTGTAGATAAGTGCTCAAATATATCGTTTTTTTAGCCGAATGTGTCTACTGTATTACAATATACTTCAAGTATATTTCACGGAATATTTTCCAATTATTGTTTTAATTAATATACTTATGTATATTCGAGGCTATACATTACATATGTATATAATTATAAATGAATAATTGTAATCATATTTTGAGTACGGTTGAATTTCAATCATTTAAAAGTATTAATCATTTTTTCTTTCTATTGTGTCTTCAAAATCAAAAGAAATATTTTTATGGAAATAAATCCTATTTATAAATTAAGAGGCAGTGGATTTGTATGTTTGGATTTTCAATGTTCCTCAAGACATTTTTTAATATCTTTTTGACTAATAACACTCCGATATCGATCTATATACGTATTCGAATATTTCAATTAATTAGTAAGTAGGTGTTACTGCAACCTTGTTTTACCGTCGTTTATTACTAATTAGCCAATATATTTCGATCAATCAGTGAGACTAAATGTAAAGATATTATGATAAATATGCTATTTTATATGATATGATGATGAGGCATTGGTTGGTTAGTTATTCAAACTGAAGATCATGCTTATCGTATAGTCATCATAACAATTACACAAAAATATTTATTTATTATAAACGCAATAATCTACGAAATTCTATTAACTTATTTTAGACCATAACTATGTACATACAGTGAACAGCAAAAATTTTAGTACGGCAATATAGTATTTTAGCAATTTCATGAATTTTAACCAAAAATTTCATTTTTGCGCTGCCAAAAAAAAAAAATATAAATTTTTATACAAACTTTTGGCTAAAATTTATGAAATTGCTAAAATATATTGCCGTACTAAGACTTTTGCTGTTCACTGTATGTATATATGTACATTTGCATATATATACAATGCATATAAAAGAAAGATAAAAGAATTCCAAAATATCATTTCGTTTAAACAGAATGTAAAGTAAACCATGACGTATGCTACGTGTTAAAGCTACGTTTGATTTCTTTTTTATACCTTTTTTTCCTAAATTTTTAATAAAAAAAAAACAAATTTAACAAATAATGCTCGCTTTTTACGACATACAATTTTCCGCATGAACTTTAGCACTTGTTCACATTTTTATGTCTTTTTTTTTTTTTATTTCTCTAAATATTAATAAAGATTTTTTCGTATTCGTATTCGTTTCTTTTTTTAAATTTTTGCCTTTTCAGCAGACACGTTTCATATAAATTATTTACTCGTAAACTAAATGTTTAATTTGTAAAAGAAGGAAAGAAAACACTTTTTAACTTAACACTTTGTTCATACATTTTTAATAATTTTTCTGATTTTATTTTTCATTTTGCACTGTGGATTTCATACGCTGTCGTAAACGTAAACGTAAACGGGGAAACATCCCCACATACATACATACGTTGAACTCTATCTTAGGGTATACCAATTACATTTCTTATAAAACTTATCGATTTCTTATCGATTTCTATTATTTATATACATATTTTGATTTATTAAATACATGCTTACGTATAAGATAAGCAGAAAACGAAATCTAAACACATTCTTAAAGCCTGTATAATAGAGTATAACTCTTAAAATAATGTGGAAGCCCTACTAAAATCTCGAAACACAAAATTACCGAGTTCTGATCAACGTTTAAAGATTTTTCGTAATAATTTTCCAGCCACATTCTCAAATTATATCTCAATCGCCATCGAATGCAATCGTATGTAAATGCGTTAAATTCAACCTAACGTCTGTTCTATAAACAGTCTTTATTATATACAAATTATTTATGTATATACATACATACATACATATATACAAATATTTATCATTGCACGTGTATAGATGCAACGTTAATATTTATTTTACATTAAATTTTTTACTCAGTTTTATGAAAAAAAGAAGCATCAAAGAATGAAGAAAAAAAATTTATGGTAAAAATCAGTGACAATAATTAAAGACAATAAATATAAATATAAAATTAAATGTTAACTAAAATAAATAGTTTTAAAAATATTATAATATTTTGTTTTTCCGATTATACAGAGGCTCTGTATTAAATTGATAATAGAATATGATTCATGGAAAATTTCTAGTAAAAATTTCCCAAAACACTAGCAATAGTGTTGTAATGTTTCTCAGTTAACAGAAACACATAAAAATATTGCATTAAAAATTTTTATAGATTTTAGCGTAAACATAATTATTCGTAAATAAAATCATTCGAGTACAAATAAAAATAATCAAATAATGAGTACCAATGTCATAGAAAGGCAATTTTTTTTTTAATAAATTTTAGGCGTGGCACAATTTTTAGTCCAGACATTAATTAAAGAAAATGTAGAATACCTTAGGCAATAAATAATTGATTATTAGTAATAATTTCGATATAAGGTAGTACTGTGAGGATATAATATTTCGTTCTGGGCTCCTTTTATACTGCAATATTTTAGCTTCTTTCTCTATGCACACAAATATTTGAAGAATTCTCAAATATTTGTTTTTCAAGTGTAGAAGAGATGGGTGAGTATAAGAATCAACGTTTTTTTTCTGCACTTTTTTTATTATTGCAGTTTTTGTAGTTTTCATTGAAGGATTTCTTGCTGTTTTTTAATTTCCGGTGCAGAAAAGTTTCTTGCATAAGTGCACTTTTCGCTCAAAAGGCATCGACGACGGTTTTATACGCATGTCTAGGTAACTGTATATTTATCATGTATGTTCTTAGGTACGTATATTTGAAGGTATTTGTTGGAATAATAACTCTTTTACTTTTCATTTTCCAAGAAATTATTCTTTCAATCTCGCCTTTACCCACGTACACCTTTTTTCCCTTTATTTTTGGATTTTTTTTCTATAAAATTTCGCTTTTATAGTTAATGCTAGTAATAGGTTGTTGTATTGTAGTTGTGTGGAATACTATAGACCACCACATAAATATCGTAACATTAAATTGTATGCTAATTTCCCTTTTCAGGTAGATTAATGATGCTTTAAGCGTGGAAATCATCAGAATCATCAAATCATCAAATCTCAATATTTGGTGGTCACAAATTTTGGTGAAACAATGAAAATGTAAGGATTTTTAAACTCAATACGAACTGGCTTTTAGGAATTCATATTACATGGTATTCATTCGTTACATGGTGTCAAAGCGAAAGTGAAGTTCTTCCATCTTTAAACTGTAAAAGTAAGAATTGGTTGAAAGTTAAATTTCAACTCATGTTGGTTTCTTTTTCTTTTTTTCTATGTTCTCGAAAAGTTAAGTATTCTTAACTCAGCATATTTTTGTAAACTCATTATGCCCTCCCATTTGTAACAGTTGCTAGTGAACTTTCGTCGTTCAATTCACCTTAAATATCCGAGCTGTGGTAGAACTATTATTTACTACGGTTTCGCAAAAATGTCCATTATAAAGAAAACAAAAAAGATTCAAAGTTCCATTTGAATATTTAAGACGTCCGTTAAGAAGTTCTTTAATCTACTTAGTGATGTGAGAGCCTCACTTTAGAAGCAATTTCGGAAATAGAGTAAACGGCAAATTTATGAAACTTTTATGTCTAGTAGGGTATACGAAATTTGCCCCCAGCTGAAAATAAAACTTTCCTTATTGGCTCGTTCTTGTGTTTTTTTTTTGTTTTTTTTTTTTCTTTTTTATTTAAATATTTGCTACATTTTATTACAGTAAATGTGTGAAGTTTTCCTCCTGTTTTTGTCGTTGTTATGAAAAACTTACTTTTGTTTTTCTTTTTCCATTTTGTTTCATTTCATTTAGTTAAGCTTTCTCCAGCTTTTTTGTTGTCTCCTGGAATTGAGTCGGTTTTTGTGTCTGTTGGTATTCACGGTTAAGTTTTTCATTTCCGGTGTTAAAACGGCAACAAAACACACACTCATTCGAAAACCATAAAAAGCGGAAGCTTAATATCGCCGTTCTACTCGCCATTTTTCTTCCTTATACTCTTCACTCCGTCTATGCCTTTTAAGCGTTACGGCCACTCAACAATAACGGATAAATTACTATTTATATTAAACGATGCTTTTTCTATTGAAATCTTATATATTTTTCGTTTCCGTTTTTTTTCCTTGTTTTATTTGCTTTTTATATTTCTCCGACCAATTGTTTTATTAAATAAAAAAGAAAAATACGTCTTAAATAATAATGAAACACGCTGGAAAAAAATGAAAATAAAATGAACGCAATAATAAAATAAGAAATTAAAATATAATATATTCTTTATCTCCCTCCCCTATTTAAGTATTTCTCTTTTCCAACCATTTGTACGTTAGCCAGGTAAATTTTCTTAATAAACACATTTGCATTTAAATATCATTCAGCGACTACCATGAGCAACTTCAAGCAGAACACAACAACAGAAATAAAAACTAAATTTTTAATAGTTTTTGCCCGTAAAAATAAAAAAAAAAAAACAAAACAAAACGTGCTGTAGAAAACTTTTGAAAAACAATTAAATTAAGTAGAATAGAACAGGATAAAAAAAATAATAATGAAAATAAAAATAAAAATAAAACGAATGAAAACAAAAATTAGAAATAAAATGTTTAAAGATAACTTAAAAGTTTAATTTAACCACAAAATTTGTCTACTTTTGCAATTTAGTTGGCTACTACCGACCGACCAACCAGCGTACCTCATACAAAACGATAAACCGACCAACTTAAACACATATTAGCAAACATGCACACATACATATATAAAACAGAAAGAAAAAAGTTAGTAACCTTTAGTTTTGGTTTAAATTAAGTTTCATAACTATGTCTATCTGTCTGTCTGTCTGTCCGCCTTATAAAAATATAAGTAAGTGCGCGTTTACTCGTATAAGGCACACCGTGTGTCCTTTTTTTGTGAGTGTTTGTGTGTTTGTGTCTGCTAATGATTACGAATTTGTGTATATAACAATATATCTGAATTTGAATAGTAGTTTCTTTGTATTTGTTATTGTTACTGTTATTTTTTAATGATGGTTGCTTTCTTTTGACTTTTCTTCATATATTCGGTTTTCGTTTTCATTTTTTATTTCAGCAACATTTTCATGCTGAGTTTCACAATTTTCTGGACTTTCTAAGTAAATTATTCGGTCTGATGAAGATTTCTTACCTTGAAATTGCCTTCAGTCTACACCAAAACTACCAAAGACATAAAAATATCGCACTCACATAAACATAAATATGTACATGCATACATATAAACAATAGCACGTAAACTTGTATCCCACACAGAACTTATGCCAGGATCCTATTCATTATGTTTTGTTTTTTTGAAAGTCTTAGTATTTTTTTTGTTTTTGTTTTTTTTTCCTTTTTTTGTGAAAAATTATATTCAACAAGATAGTAAGTAACTTAAAAATTTCCGTATTTATACCCACCTGCTAACGGTGATAATGATGATGACGCCGTAAAAGATAATGATGCTAATACTGATGCTTAAAATGCCTTTTGCTGACTAGCCACTATAAGTACTTTATAATTGGTTTGTTGTATACATAATCAACAATTGGTCATGGACCAATGCAAAGTCTAATTCACCTTAATAAGAGTAATGAGAAACACATGTCATCAATTATAACTGTTGCAGTGAGTATTTCTTAACTTTGCAAGTGAATTCAACTTGAAAATATCCAATTCAAGACAATATTGTCTCGGATGGCAAATGTTAGAACTTCCTTTGGTCAGTGGAAATTAAATTAAAAATGCAAGTAATTTTCTCAACAACACTACTCGAATACTATTAAATTTTCTTATTTGAAACAAACAATTCGTAAATAATTCAATTCAAAATCATCGATAAAAGGATACATCTTGGGCGGTAAATCGTGCCCCAAAGCAATATCTATATATTTTTATATCTATATCTGTATATATATTTAGCATATATATCTAGCATATATATTGACGTCACCGTAATCTAGTAGGAAGTGTGTTGGCTTATTAAAGGCCAAGGTTCGTATCCCCGGTCAGACTGCTTCCTCTCAGCAGATTTCTGGCATAAACTCTGGGAGTAAATAAAACTGCCATGAAAAGTTTCTTAAAAAATCTGTCGTTCAGAGTGGAGTTTAAACTGTAGGTCCCGTCACTCATGTATAAAATTAACACACACAACATCAGTGGTGTGAGAAGCTAATGGCCAATTATGTATGTATGTACATACTATATCTATGCATGAACTCTGAAGTATTCATAAGTACATACTTGCATTTAATATATTAATACATACATATGTACGTGTATCTGCTTTAATGAATGTATGCATTTACAGTATCTCTTTGTTTCTTTATTAAAATTCATAAAATTCATAAAATTATGAAAATAAAGTACTTGATTCACATTATTTTATTTCATTTTTTTCACTTTATCATTGTTTTTATTTTTATTCTTTTATTTATTACATAAAAATCCTCAGAATTGTTTTTGTAGTCGTTATTTAAAAGTAGATATAGTATGTACATATGATAAAAGTATTCCAATACAACGAAAATTATAAATAAAACTTCTATTTTTTTATTGTTCTTGTAAAAGAGTTTTCTTTCACAGTCATTACTGTAAACTGGTAATATAGAACGTTGTTTTTTTTTGACTTTTGTGACTTTCACAGATTTTTTAGAAAATAAACGTATTATTATAATTATAAATATATATTATATTTATATATACATTTTTATATATTGTTACGAAAATGGAAATGGTGAAACATCGTTTAACATTAAAATGTTAAACAAAAGCTACAAAAACAAAACAACGGATTTGTTTGTTTAATTAACAAATAAACAAAAATAAAACAACAACATCAGTATAACGAAAAAGGGATAAACAAGTAAACCAACAAGCAACAACAACACTGCAGGGACAAACGTACACAACCTACACTAACAGCAAAAAATTAATCATGCATGAATATAAACAAAATGTTTACATTCATAGAATTCTCGAGAAGTCGAAGACCCGAACCTTCGCCTACGAAAATATTCATCAAACTGTTTACGCCGCTAAAAGGCAAGGCAAAGAGCATGCAAAAGCGGAGTTGAGGTTCAGTCAGTCTTGTGTGAAGACGCGTTACGTAAGCAATCGTGGTTTGAAGATTTCCGTTACAAAGATATACAGAACAATTGCGTAATAATTATTATTGTTTATCACAAAGGACTAACAAATAAAGCAATTGTTATCGTTAGAACCAGCTGTGAACACTAGCACACAAAATTGTGCGTGTAATGAAGAATTTATTTAAAATTAAACACAAATTTATTTTTACAGTCTAAGTCGACTTTAGCCAATTTGAGTTACATATGATATTTAACAAACAAAATTTTTATGTTTACGTGAAATGCCCATTTATGTAACAATGCTAATTGAAAAAGTTATTTCTAAAAACCTGTTAGCCTAAGTCATAATGAAACCAAATTACATTTATAATAAACGCCTAAATATGTTGATATTGATAATTTGCCAAAAAAAAGAACATTTTTTTAATGTACTGTCTTAATTTTTTCATTAACACTTCTGTATGTAAAAATTGTTTTTGTTTTATTTGAAAGTATCATTCTCGACTTAGGCTGTTATTGCTTGGGACCACAGTTATATAACATAGTATTTATACAGATCTATGACACTACACGAGCAATCCTACATGGCTTAATAGAACTAAAAATATAAGCAAGATTAAAAACCTTAATACGATAAAAATATTGCTGAGGTTGTGTCTGTGGTAAATTTAGTTAAGTAAGTATAAATAATTATTATAATAAAAATTTGTACCTTAAAAGTTCAATTTTAAAATAAACTCAATAAAGAAAAGATATTTTCGGACTAAGAAATATGTTAAGAACTCTGTTTTTAGTTTTTCTATTTTAAACAATTAATAGAATATTTACTTCACGTAAAAGTCGTTACAACAGCATGAGACCAACAATTTAATACAACGAAACCATAAACTCTCACAGAACAAAGGAACCCGAACGAAATGTATTATATTGTTCGCTAAAAATACAAAAGAGCATTATTGGAAATTGAAAAGAAAAATGCGAAATGATTAGCAGTTGCATTGGTTAGTTGGGTGGTTCATCGGTTGTTTCAAATTAAAATGAAACTTTCGACTCTAAAACATGCATTTTATACTGTAATGGATCATAATTACCTTGAATGAGTAAAAGTGGTAACATATTTATAACTAAATATTTACATTAAAATTGTTCATTATATTCTGATCGGATGTTCGAGATGCGAAGATCTTTATCGTACATTAGGAAATTGAGTATAGAAATTGAAAATTTTTTTCGACATTTTTTTTTCTGATGTGCAAAGAACAGAAAGTATACTTAGTATGTGTGTCAGTGATAGCTTAGACAATTTATTTTCGCTGTTTAGTAAATAAAAGAATTCTTTATGGCTTCTTAAAATGTCATATTTGTTTTTTTTTCCTATCAAAATACCCAGATGATATATAATGTTCATGCAAAATGCTTTTGGTTTATAAAAAAATGTATTTTTTTTCTTTATTTTGTTTTTCTTCTTTTTTTTTTTTTTTGGTTTTTTGTAAAATTTTTAATAATAGTGTTTATATAATTTAATATATTGCCGTGTGGGTTATACATTGTTGGATATTTGTCCAAAAACGATTATTTGTTTATATTTCAAAATAAACAATAACAACAGCAATAATAATATTAACATTAACATAAAAATTCTTCGTTAAAAAAAAGGGTTTACATTTTCCAGTGTGGTCTGTTTTTATTTATTTTATTATTATTTTTTTATCTTATCTACCCATGTAAATAATCGTATAAGAACATTATAATAAAAATAATATATATATTTGTATGTATATATAAACATGTTGAAGAAAGAAGATCCTTAAAAAATGTAATCACACATTCTTCTACACAAAATGTGGCATGAATAACTTATCATTAATTGCAACCCAGTGAATATTTCTAGAGTTATATACATACATATATATGCTGTATACATACACATGTATGAAGTCAAGCATAACTGTTTAGTTTGTTATATAGCCTTAGAAAAATATTTTTATACTGAAAGATTCATGTTCTCCAGAACACGCTTTGAAAAGTGCGTCTGATTGAAATTTTTACAAGAATACTATGTTTATTTATGACAGAAACATACAAGCATGGTAATATATATATGTAGTAAGGTAGTGTTTAGAAATATTTAAAGTAGAAACCATTAATGAATCAGATGTTATGACTTTCACATAGAGTCTTGAGTTAATCAGAAAAAAACAGATCGTATCCTATTTTATAGTCGCCATAGTCTTCTAGGTAGTGTGTTGACTTTGTAGACGTGAGGCCGTAGTTCAAACCCCTACCCAGACATTTGAATAAAACGAAATATGAAAAAATAGTTTTTAGGTGGAGTCCTCTCAGCCGATTTCGTACAAAAATTTTGAAGTAAAAAAAATTGCTAGGGAAAGCTCGTCCGGAGTCGACTTTAAAACTGCATGAGTAAAATTACCACACACGATATGGATAATATGAGAAAGTAGTTGATATTTTTTTCTTTCTTTTAAGAAATAAAATTAATGTTTACCTGATACTTTAAGCATTTTTAATAGAATTCAAATCTAGACTTAATTTTTTAACCTGTCGAGAGTATAGGTGCATTACGTTGTTGCTTTACATTTAAAATTATTTCCATAATTTATTTCAGCTAAATCTATTACGATATCGT
Source organism: Sarcophaga bullata (assembly GCA_005959815.1). Lineage (NCBI taxonomy): Eukaryota > Metazoa > Arthropoda > Insecta > Diptera > Sarcophagidae > Sarcophaga > Sarcophaga bullata. The sequence continues at coordinate 2,567,013 of QOCX01000001.1, forward strand.
CTTGTAATTGTACGTAGTCATACGCGTTCATTTTATCTGCTTTTTACCAAATTGGAGAACAATTTCGGTTATCTAATTGACTGTTCTTGATCCTTAACTCTCCAACAATCTTGAAAGCCGTAATGGTCATTCCAGTTGAAGTAAGATAAATAAATTATTTCTAACTTAAATTCATATCTTATGTACTCCGTAAAATATTTGTTGTAATTAAAATTAAACCCATAATTTATGAAACTCTTATGTATTGGATCTATACTACTTACAATTGCATCATGTGAAAACAACGATACTGAAAATATCATTTGAAAATAAAGGTAAATCGTAAATAATGTACATTCGATATAGAGTTGGAAAACATCGCACTTTCCCGGAATTGACTATTTAAATTCGATTATATCGATATCATTATGCATGCAATCAATACCGTGAGTGATAATAAGCTTTGCTGCTGCAATTATGATTCGGTGATCCCGTTGGAAGTCGCGAAAGGCCACGGTTGAAATCCTCGATCACACATCGAACACGAAATATGAAAAAATATTTCTTCGGCGACTTCCTCTCAGCAGATTTCTGGAAAAAAACTCTGAGAGTAAATAAAATTGCCATGCAAAGTTTCTCAAAAATCTGTCATTTGTAGTCGACTTTAAACTGTAGGACCCGCCACTCACGTATAAAATTAACACACACAACACAAGTGGTGTGAGAAGCTAGGCCGTAATTCTGACTGAAGGGTTATAATAGTCAATTATGTATGTATGTATGATCCCGTATACATGTCCTATTATATATGTATGTATGAAATTGAAGAATGTAAATGAAATTTAAATGAAATATTTTGTTGGGCTACTTATTCCTAACTTATCGACACATATAAAACTATTGAACTTTTGAATGTGTTTGTGTTCAAATCTGAAAAATAACAATGTTTAACAAAAATTTTTACGTTAACGTTTTTGTGGCTGAGAGTGAGAGCGTGACTGTGAGTGTAAATGTGAGTGTGAGTGTGAATGTAAGTATATTCATATAAAATGTTTATTTAAAAATAATCGTAAAAATTCTTTGTTTGTATGTATGTAAGTATGTATGTAAATGTATATGTATATTTTTTAAAAAGGCCATTTTATTTATTTATGCATGTGTTGTTGTTGTTGTTGTTGTTGTCTTCGTTGCTATTATTGTTTGCAAAGTCCTTTTTCTCATATTAGGCATACACAGTGGTGGATGTGAACGTATTATTAGAGACGACTTGTGTATATGTTGTACATATATATACATGTACATGAACGACTCACTTTTTCAGGTCATAAAAAATTGATTTAAATAACAAACGAATGAGTAAATTCGATGCCAGAAAATTTGCCGTTTTTATGCCTTTGCGCTCCATATAAAGAGGGAAAACGAAATAAACTTTAAAACACTGATGAACAAAACAGACAGATAGATATAAAACAAAAATATACAGAATTTTACAAACATACATACATATGTACATATAAGCATACAAACATATTCACTTTTTTGAAATAAAATAAAAAAAAAACACACAAACGCATGCATAAGGATTCCCTATTCATTCGTTCGTTCGTTCGTTTCTTCTTTCATTCATTCATTCATTCATTCATTCATTTATTCATTCATTCATTCATTCATTCGTTCATTCATTCATTCATTCATTCATTCAATTGTATGAGCACTTAGAGATGTAAACAGGCAAACACCGTCTGATAACTGATTGTATTTTATGAGTGTAAAAAAAGGAAAAGAAAAAAACAAAATAAAGTAAAAAACAATAAATATTAAACAAATAGCCGTGGTAAAATTAAAATCTGAATAAGGTGACCATATTTTCGATTTAAACTTCAATTGTGTTGGAAACTCAATTAAATTAAACGTTTATCGTCGTCATCGAAATACCGTTAATCATTTACAAATTGTTTTAATTAATAATTTATCTAAACATTAAATAATACAGTTTTTCTACATTTGCAACTGAAAAATATCTTTCAGCCGATTGTTAAGTTTTTTGGTGTACGGAGCATTATCGATCCAGCTTGATATTTTAAGTGGTATTGCCTCTCTTGCAGAATTCTAGATTTAAAAAAAAGAAAGGTTTGAATTGTTTTTTCGGGATTGTACAACTTTTTGCTTTCAAATATTTGAATGAATATGCAAACTCGTCAAATATCTCTGTAAAAGTCGTATATGCATATACACATTCATACTTACATAGACATTTTTGGTAAGCTTGTGGCAGTGTAAGTATTTATGTATGTATTGTAGATGGATATTTAAAACGTATATTTTCCGATATTTTAACATGAATTTTGCATATTTTTAATGCCAACACCAAGTCTGATTGTTTATTTTACGTAACTTTTTTCGATTTATTGTTTTTGTTCCTCTTACAACATTTCTTTTTTAATCTGAAATATACATACATATGCATATAAATGCATACATTTAAGTGGGTGAGTTCGTCGTTATATGGGTTATTTAAGATATAATTTTACCCATTTTATGTTTTCATATTGTAAAAGTGTGCTTCCGATTTTGATGTTGATGTATGAACTTATATACGTGCATACATATACATATATTTATGTGTAAATATATGGTCTACCTTTAGTTATTTTGATATGTCTGTCTGCTTGACAGCCCCACAATGTCTGTCAGTCTGTCCATCCATTCTGTTGTGTCTTTCGTTTGGATGTATGTGTATAATATGCTCCCCCACTAGAATGAATAATAATTCTTTTGTCATCTCTTTCTTTTTTCTATCATTTTTATTTTAACTGTATTGCCATTCTGATGAGCGTTGGAATAAATAACAAAAAAAAAATTATCCATCTTGGGCCATTGATTCAACTGATCCTTGATACAATGTCATTTACTGGAAGTGTTCGTTTGTATGCGTATGCATGCGTACCGTTTTAGTTTCATTTTTTTTTTGTCAGTCCAATCTCGCTGGGATATGCAAATGATTTTAAAAATTTATTATTTTAACGTTAAAAGATTGATTTTGTTGTGTTATCCGTGTCGCTCTTTTAAAATGCTATGGTTTCTGGTTATATTTAGTTGTTATTGGATTCTTTTATAGTCAACGTTTTTGAGAACATTGTTTTTATTTTTATACTTTTATGGTGCTACACAGTGCGTAAAATAAATGAAAAGGAAGACTACCGGACCCCACTGTAACTTTAAACATTATACAAGTGACTGAAATGACTTTTCTTTTATATACATACATACATGTATATATCTATAAAGAGATGTATGTGAATAAGAATGTATTTCTTTAATGAGATTTTTTTATTTATGATAACCAACGTAAACAATGTGCATACATAATTGGTCATTACAACCCTTCAGTCAGGATTACGGTATAGCTACTCACACCACTTATGTTGTGTGTGTTAATTTTATTCATAAGCGGCGGGACCTATAGTTTAAAGTCGACTCCGAACTACAATTTTTTTTGAGAAACTTTTCACGGCAATTTTATTTACTCTTGGAGTTTTTGCCAGAAATCTGTTAAACGGAAGTCGCCGAAGAAATATGTTTTCATATTTCGTTTTTGATGTCTGACCAGGGATTTGATCCGAGGCCTTTCTTCTAATAAGCCAACACACTACCTATTAGACTACGGCGACTATATGAAAACATGAATAAAAACATGAAATATAACTTTAAAAAGCACACAGAAAAAAGAAAAAAGGTTATACGACAATAAATGAAACAAAACAAAATAAGTACGAAATGGTACTTTAATATAAATTCTATAAGAACGCCAATCAGTCAAGGTTTCGCCCAAAAAAGAAAAAAAAGTTATGCATTGGTAAACAAATTATGGAAATTAGGCAAAGCAAATTATTTAATACGAAAGCAAATCAATTCAAATCAAAATAACGTCTAAACAAATAAATATTTAACGCTACACTGAACACAACGAATAAAAAAAAAAATATATGGAAATCGACAACACCAATGGCGTCGTTCGTATTCAAAGGCATTAGCAAGAATACCAGAAATGGCAACGGCAATGACAATGTTAACGGCACCAATAAACACCACATATTTTCTCGATTATGCATAATGTTAAACAAAATTACATACACATTTGAATGTACATGTACGTACGTACATATGTATATTAATTGAATAAAAATGGTACATTTAGATTTATTTAATGGATGAACATGTCTTGATAAATTTTAAACGGTTTTGATTAAATCGTTATAAAATACTCAACTTATGAAAGTTGTTGTAGTCGTTTAGAAAAATAATGTTTACTCTACGAAATCAGTCAAGAGATTTACTTTATAAAGGAAAATTTAAATTTCGAGTTTTATTTTTATTGGAATTTTGAAAACAAATCAATGCATTTAATTTTACGAAATTGCGATTTTCATTATTAGGATATTACATTTAAGATGGAGTGCCTTATAACTTAAACAAATTACCCAATTATATAAAATAGAAATGAAAGAAAAGAAAAGAATCTTCAATTGGTTGAATAGTTATTATATCATAGGACAGTCTATTTTGCATGGAACACTGCGTGATAATCATTCATTTTGAATCGTTTATAAATCGTTTTCATAAATTGCCTGCTTGTTCTTGCCGTCACATCCGTCTCCAAACGCACACATCGTTCCATAGCCGTTGTCAAACAGAGACCGCCCATTCAAATCTAAATGCATTTATTAAATATTCATTTTTTAGATACTCACGTTTAACGATTTGACATATTGTGATCGATTCGATTGCTATTTCACATAAACCGACACACATTCGCCAACAAATCAGCCAATACAGGCAAAATAAAAATTTTATGAAAAGTTATGCCAAAAGTTGTTACCATAGTCTTCTAAACAGGAGTAAGCAGAGCACAAAACACAAAAGCAAGTCCATTTAACGCATACACCCACAGTCACACGGGCGCACACTTCTCCTTTTTTTTTTTTTTTTTTTTTTGTTGTAGCAGACAGATCGACAGACGAGTAGACGGAAAGATAGAAAGATGGACGAATAGACAGGCAGACGGCAACACGTTCACAAACTGTCATTTATTTGATGTGTTCGATATTTTTTCTTCTAAGTCGAAATGTGAGCCAAAAGACATTGTTGAGCAAAAGACGACAGAAGCCAACGAGATAGAAATGAAAAAGGATAAAAAGTAAATGTCTTCGTGTCTTGGCGTCATTGGCATTTATCAAAATGGCAAAGACATCAATTTCATTTTGGTGCGGTGGTAAAAAAATGAAAAAAATAAATAAAAATAAAATAAGTTGACATTTATTTTAATAATAATGCCATCGTAACGAATTGGAAAGAGTATTGCCATCAACTGCATCACTTTTATTTCACAAATGCAGTAAGTCTTCTTCAGTAGGCAATAATCCTTTCGACTTTAACCAGTAACAGCAATTAAACAATAGAAAAAATATTCAACGTTATAAATTACAACAAAAAAGAAAACAGAGTGTAAAAAAAATTACAATTCTGATTTAGAATCAAAATATTGGTAGTCAGGACCGCATCAAAAAATGGGAGATTAATATTGAAAATGTGTGTTTGAGCCCCTTGCTCCTTTATTTCTTTATTCCCCATCGTTTTAACGTTGACGTTTTGTCATGTTTACATAAAAGTATTGTATCCGGTGTGGTCTGATGTCCGGTAATTGGAAACAACTCCATATTAAAGTTGTGGCTTTATGCCTGTCACATTATGATTGCCTTACATCACTCAATTTCTTTAAGTATATTATTCGAATGCACAATTATACTAACACACACATAAATTCAGTTTCAATCAACTTAATTTAGTTCACTAAAATATTGGATGTTACACTGCAAGTACACTACTTTGGCAAAAAACATCTTCACCAAAATCGTCATCAAAATACAAAATTGGGTTTTTAACATTTTACAGCAATGAGAATTTATAATCTTTAGAAAATAATCAAATCATCAAATGTTTTCGTATGCATATGTTTTAGTGGCTTCAAATAAGAGATTTTAATCACTAGATTATCTAAAATTTTGGGATAATTTTTTCGCTTACATGACTTAATATATACTATATGAGTATGCAGTACATATGTAGCTGTTTACGTGCATCAAACATTTAACATTATATGTATATACATATATACATACATACATTCATACAAGCATATATACATATATACATATACATAGAAATTGTTTCAACTTTCTGTGTAGAAATATTTGCGTTTAATTTTTCTCTTAATAAATAGACAAACACTGATAAAAGGAGCGAATGAGACAAAGGGAAGATTGTATTGATTATATTTTTGAAATCGACAATTAAAAGACAGAAAATTGAGAAAACAAACATCATCCATCCAATAATAATACCAATATAAATCCAATAAAATAATTAACAACAATAACAACAGCAACAAAATGTCTCTAACAAATTTATAACACGTTGTAGTTTACAACTGTGCGAACAAAATTATCTGACAATTTAATCACATCACAACAACGGGAACCATAGCAACGTCAACAACAACTGTAGTTTTAAATCACTGTTATACAATTTAGGACACCCTGGTAGCGCTTTAAATAAATTCATACCACCCCAAATCCCATTCTTCTTAATTGTATGCAAAAATAACACATACATACATTTATGTATTCATTCGTTAAAAATGCCGGTCTGATCTGTCGTCACTCAGTCCATCAGTCAGTTTGTCAGTCAACCAATCAACTAACCAACCAACCAACACTTCATCAGTTCATCAATATGACTGAAAAGAATTTAATTGAAAACCAATGAAACAGAAGCTGTCAATATGTTGTTTACGTTCCAAATTCTATTTTTTTTTTTTTGGTTTGTTTACTTTTTAATGTTTTGCTCTTATTTCTTTTTCAAACTTCAGCCGTTGGTCTGTTTAGCATCTCTATATAGTTATAGTTTTGTTTTCTTTAACGCGTATAGCATATGTTAATGTGTGTGTGTGTGTGTGTGTTTTTTTTTTTATTTATTATTATTGCTGTTGATTATTGATACCAAATGTACTCAAAAAGCAAGTACTGGGTTAATAAAGAAAAAAATAGACAAAAAAGGAGAAAAACCATGAAACAAAAACCGTCAATGAAAGAAAGTTTGAGTATTTATACACCCATCCACAGATACAAAAATTAATAAATACATACATACATATATATATACAAAGGTATATGAAATGTTTTGCAAAATGTAGAAAAATATACATTCAAATAAATTTAAATACAAACAGAAACAGAGGCAGAACATAAATACAAACGTAGAATAACAAAACAAAAGTAGTGGTCAAATAATTTTACAGTCTGACGAATTTAAGTTTTTTTTTACCAGGTCTTCAATTTTTTCATTCATTCATTTAATCATTCTTTTAGTCATTTATGTATTCATTTCATTCATTTATTTCAATCGTTAAAAATACAAACAAATTTACATACAGCCGTAAACATATAAACAAACATTAGAAACCAAATGACAACTTCATATACAAACGTCCAATGTGTACCTAAGTACATACATACTACATACTTATATACTCTCATTTTTTGTGTTTCACATCATCAGCATCCAAAATAAAGCAAAACACACCATTTTATATTCGTACATACATACAACATTTAAATGTGGTGAGATTTTTTTTTATAATTTTTTGTAAAAAAAAAAATAATTGATTGACATCACTTTCACATTCGAACAAATGTGGTGAGCGTTTGGTAGGAGGTGAAACAGGATACCCAAACGATATAAACGATAAGTATCAAAAAGATATACCGTATTCGATTATTTGCATATCTACTACTTTTCCAATAATTGCAGTCACCAATTTACTTACAAACCATAAAGCCAACTGAACGGGAACTTTATTATGGAGGAATACATATGTATTTGTTCTTATAATCGTTGGATTGTACCATATTCTAGTTAATGATCGATCAACAGAAAAGAGATAATAAACATGAATTTTTATTGTATAGTTTGGTATAAAAATTCACAATCACCTTCAATAATTTTTATAATTTTTGGAGAAAGAAAACATTATAATTAATGTTCTCTTTCTATCAAATTATTAATGCCACATAGGCGAATAAACTACGCTATCAAACTTTATGTTTCATTCAAATTTATTTAGGACATTCATAGGATTATTAAGTCAATTTTTATTAAAATTATTGAATTTGAATTTAACAGTCTAGCTCATCACAAATTCTTAGAGTTAGAATGGGTTTTGATCTATATTACTGTAGTTTCTAGTTAGACATTTTTATCAGTATACCATTACAACTGTGGAATATATCTACATGGTAATGAATATTAACAATTAAGATTATTTCCAAGAATAAATTAACCAATTATGAATTCATTAATGTAATTGAAGTATAATTTTTTTCAAATATTTTGAAAAATTTTCTTTAAAGAAATTTTTTTAAAAATCAAATGGACGTTTACAAAAATTGTGTTATTTTTTATATAAATTTCCCCAATATTTTAATGGTTTTCTAACGATGTTATGAAATAATTCAACATTTTTATAAATCGCTTTTAACTCTTCATTAAGATATCAATATTTCTATTGTATTTGAGGAAAATCTTTGACTTTTTAAATGATTTCTGTCTTAACATTGTATTAAATCACATTTTCTGAATTGGTGCTAAAAAACTTTGATTGTGTTTTAAGTGCGAAAAATTTTGTTTTATTTTGTTCTTTTTCCTTTTTTCCTTTTTTTCTTCATTCTTCATTTTATTTAATTCAATTCATTTAGTTTCAGTAGATAAACACACATAATACACAGAGACAAACAAAAAAACAATTGCAATAACGATGAATAGAGTTTTGAGCAAATGCAACGTGTTTTTAATAAGCTCAATGGGGTAACTTTTTACTTTCGTAAAATGAGAAAACTTAAATTAACTTTTCTGTTTTTCCGTTTTTTATTTTCCATACACACTCACATATAAACTGATACGCACAAATGCACACATACACGCACAGACTACAGTAGTAGTAATAGTAGCCGTATAACGATATAAAAGTTTTTTCACCCAGTTCGCTTTATTTTCGGTAATAAATCTACATACATGCTGGGTTCTTATATTACACGAGTAGCAGAAGAGCGAGCGAAAGAGAGAAAAAGCAAGAAGTAATGGTAAACATTCTTACAAACGACCATACAGAACTATATAGCACATGTGTGCATGCATACCGACGAAGACATTTAAATAACACTTAGCATTTAACTTTATGTACTCAAAAAAATAGGTTCTCACAAAATCTCAAACACTTACAAGCCTACAACGTATATATGTACATAAATATTTACATATGTACAGTTGGCCATAAACAGACAGAGACACAAATACTTACTCACACAAGCATAAGTATGCAGATAACAGATTCCGAAGGCAAATGTAGTGCCTTTTCAGATACTGACTGTTAGTTAAAATCAATTGGTTTGTACTTATTATATATATACATATGTATGTATGTATGTATATACCCATATCCTGAATACTTTAGCATCAACGCTTGTGTTTATATACATGTGTCTATATGTGTGAGTAAGCAAATGAACGCTGAGGCTTTGTTTTTGTTGGAAATCGTAAGAATCGCGTGCCTGAATTTTCTTTCAAAAACAAAAACCAAAACGAAAAAAAAAAAGAAAAAGCAAAAGTAATTCCAAGTTATACTGTACAATCGACATCAAATCACCTCTACCTTAGATAAATATCTACAATTTGTCTCTAAGGAGATGTTACAGCAGCACTATTAACGACTAATTTTCATAAAATTGAAGCATCATATTCGTATATACATATGTATGTATCATATTGTATCATATATGGTCCAAGATCATCTGAATATTATTTTTACTTGGCATAAAAAATGTAATGTAAACATTCGTAAGAAAGCTAAAAAGTCTATACGTGTAGGTACGTATTAAACATATAAAATTAAATTAAATTAAGCACTAAAAATTAAGTTTAGAAAGCTTATGAAACGTGATTCAAATCTGAGCGTACAGATTTATCGATCACATTATTTGAGTATAGTAACCCCTTCTGGCTAATTCTATAGGGAACTTATTAATCTAAACGCAAGAAAATTATTATGCAATGCATTCGCTACTACTAGTACTTTTCTCGATCTCTTCTTTGTAAATCATGTACCAAAGATGCTGCTTCGTGATCAGCTATCAGCTTGTTTTTCACGTCATGACCTCATTTTTATTACACACAACCTTTTACTACCATGAACCCCCGCAGTTAATATATAAAATTATTTCTGTTCACGATCAGTAATTACGATCCTTTTTGTAACTACCTTAGAACACTTTGTACAATTTTACAGCACCTTTGAGATTGAAGTCTTATTACGAATGCATAGAAAAAAAACGCATGCCAGACTCATTATCGTTTCGAGCGATTAAACATTTCCACTCTTATTAAAGGTGATATAACTTTCAGACATATAAATACCAATGCTTTATTTTATTTATTATAAACCTTTGGCACAGTATTCCCTACATTTCTCATGGTATTTGTAACGCGCATTAATTCAAACCATACATATTATTTACCATTTTTTAAGTAAATTTTGAGTAGCCAAATGAATAATTATTATTTTCATCAATTTTTATGTTTTTAGTTTTTTCTTTCATCTTAGTTGTGATAAAAATAAAATCGAATTTTTTATTTTTATATACATTAAATAGATTGCAAATAAAAGTTGTCAAAAGTAGTTAGTAGTCGTAGTATAACTCTTAGCAAAAAAAATTCATAAACTTTATAATGTAAATGGTTTATGGACAAGGGGTTGCGGAACAAACTGATACAACCAATTCAAAGCAATTTTATGATCTGTATGATGTTTACAATTCGTACTAAATGAAAAGTTTAAGTCTACTTTCTTAGTTTGTCTTGTCTGGTAACAGTTAAAAGAAAATCGAATATATGGCCAGGCACACAAAGCGTTGAGAACTCTTCCAAATTCATTTAAAATGTGTATATTTATTCCACACAATTATATGAATCTCAGTGTATATATATTTGTATTCCTCTTTTGGTTCGCATATTTTCCCCGTTTTGGCAAGTAAAAAATCTCATTCTATATTTTCTTCTTTGTCTCTTTTAAAAACGAATTAATGTTCATGCAAATGCGACAGTAAAATATTAGTCCTTCTGTTCATTTTGCATTTAGCCCTCCTTACAAGGCCACAATGAATACAGGCTCACAAACACAAGTACAAACTCATGCTAAACATTTGCAAAAAAAATTCATGGCTTATTCTACAATGATGTGTCAGAGTGAATTTGTTAATGGAATACTCGCACGGGGTACCTCTTTATTAAATAACTTTAAACGAATATTGCCAGTAAAACGCGAAAGAGAATGCAAAATGAAAATAAAATGAAAAGAAAAAACTTTTAGAAAAATACACGAAAATAATGATGAAGAAAACGTTGGGAAAATACAAACTTTGTCTTTTACTTTCGTTCACCTTGTCCTTTTGTTGCTCTTCTTGATTGTTATTGAGGTAAAGTGGCTGTGGCACTGGTGACACTGGTGGTGGTGTTAATGGTGGTGTAATATGGTTACAAGTGAATTTCTGTTGTTGGTTGCTGCGCTTTATTGTCAGTATTTTATGGTTGACATTTCAATTTAAAAGATAATAATTATATACGAGCTACCGAAGCTCCATTTAAACTGGACTAATACAAATAAACTAATAGTCATTGAAAATATAAAATGAATAACAAATACAAATACAAATCCATATATTTACAAATAAACATAAATATTGGGGTCATCAAGTGATTGTACATGTTTATAACCGATATTTTTTTATTGATTATATTGCGAAATCATCAGAATTAAGCCGATATTTTCCATTAACAAATTAAATTAAATTCAGTGCTTTATTGTCAAATCAAGAATACACTTGGATCGTTGTTTATTGATTTATAAGCATTACGAAAAATGAACTTTAGTGTTCAGGCTTTATAAAAATGCTTATTATCGAGTCTCTCGATTTGTATGTAATTTACGAATATATATAGAGGAAGCCCTGTCATCGATTGGTGTGACAAACTGACGTAGGCGCACAAGAATCAGATGCGCCTGGAATGATGTGTTAAGGCAGTCCGAAATCCATTAATCGGGTTGTTAATGCCCAATTAAGTAAGTAATATAGAATTTGTCTACAATAAATCGACGATATAAAGCATTCCAAAGAATTAAATAACCATCAATAAAATACACATGAATATTACGAACATTTTTTTTCTCATATAATCCCTTCAAGTTTGATAGGCAAACTCCAGTTCGAACTCCAGTTCAACTGTCAATATTCAATTGTACAGAATGATATTACAAATGAAAACTGACTACCAACATTTTAAACTTTCAGTTGTAAATTTTACTTGTAAATTTTTTTCGGCATCTATTATATATATTTGTGATTACTAAAGTTCGGTTGTCGTCCGTAATGCATCTATTAATTTAACTTAATTAAGTTTTCTACAATTATAATTATAATTTATCAACACCACACTCATCTGACCATTAACATTAGAATCTGTCTAGAATGTATTTAAATTAAATGGTAAATGCTAACAGTAAATTTAATACATTCGACATTCAATCTTGACTGGAGTATGGAGTATCTTTTTTAGATCCAATGAATGACTATTATTAGTCAGCTCAAAGCGCGAAATGAGGAGTACAACAATAGGCAATTCTAGTCGCCTCTGTCCTGTCCGTACAACAATGCGATAATAGAGCATTACGGCATGCAATGTATGCTGATGATTTACAGAAAGTTGCGTATCAAACAACATTAATTCTGTACAGATCATATGAACATTGCTCTTGCAAAAATCACAAAGTTGATTCTAAACGATGCATTTTGTACCAATCCAACCAAATTGAAGTGCGTTTTTATTAACAATAACGATATTATTATGGACGCCGTAGCCTAGTAGGTAGTGTGTTGGCTTATTAGACGTAAGACCAAGGTTCAAACCACAGGTCAGACATCAAAACGAAATATGAAAAAATATTTCTTCGACGGCTTCCTCTCAGCAGATTTCTGGCAAAAACTCTGAGAGTAAAATAAAATTTCCATGATAAGTTTCTCAAAAATCTGTCGTTCGGACTTTAAACTGTATGTACCGCCACGCATGTATAAAAGTAACACACACAACATGAGTGCTGTGAGAAACTAGGCTGCAATCCTGACTGAAGGGTTGTAAAGGCCAATTAAGTATGTGGATATTATTAATGATCAACGTAGGTGGTTAATTTATTGATTGTATTAGAAACTGCAAAAGCTTAAGAATTGTGTCCAATAATAAGCCTTCGTGGACTAATCACTTATGAACACGAGTTGTGACTTAGGTTTTGATTAACTAACCGACGTTAATAACAATAGTACTAGGAACCGAAAGTCTGATCTTTGTTAAAAAGAATAGCTAATAAAATTGATAACTGACTATTATCAGTTAAAGTATGATATTATTTAAAAAAACAAAGTAAAAATAAAGATTAGAAGTATTTTTTTTTTCACTTTAAAATAAATAAAAACATAACAATATTAATAAAATGTGTTGGAATCTCTGAAAAATATTTCTAAAATAAAGTGTTAGAAATAGCTTTGCAAAACATAATACTGTATATGTTCGTTTACTCCTATTGATTTTCATTTGAAGTTTTAACATATTATATTTTTTTTTCTCAAGCGGTTTATTCGGTTTTTGTTGAAACGCAAACAACAAAATTTTTGAAAAAGTTGTGTTACTGACAAAATGCAAGGTTGGAAAGTTTGATTTCATATATCGTTAGACTAATTCGCAAATATGTTAAGTCCCTTTTTTCAAATTTTACATGAGACACAAAAAACATTGTAGCTTTTTCAGTTTTTAAAATTTGTAAACTTTTTAAACGCAATTATTTTTACAAAATAGGTCTCTTTAAATGACCCAGATCAATTAATCAAACAATTAATAATTAATATTCGTGGAGGTAGCAAGAATTTTATACTAACGATATATATGTATATTATAACTACATACATATACTCAATAATAATATGTAAAACAATAAATTATTGGCGATAACTACAAATGTTTTATACTCCTTCGAAATAAATTGCAAGAGCATACTATTTGACCATAAAAATTCTTGACATTAAATTAATCGATCAAAAAAATCAATAACGTTAACAAGAAGAAAGACTACCTAAAAGCAGACATTCATTCATGTTTAAATTTTATTGAGAAAAATAAGGTTGTTCGGTGCATATAAGGTATTAATACTCCAACATTGCCTATATGTAATATAAATCAACTGCTTAACCACAAACTTTATTATTAGATTTCATATTCAAAATTTCGTACAATTACTCTCAGTGTCTGACTGTATACATACAACATGTAGTAATGAGTAATTGCAAATATCAATTTATATGTGCGTGTGTGTGTGTATGTGTGTGCCTTTTAGCAATAAGCCACTGATTTTAAACTGACTGCAAACAATTAGAAATCAATTTAATGATAAAAATTTTTCTATATTATTTTTATTGCTATTATTATTGTTTTTGTTATTGTTATTGTTATTGTTATTGTCGTTTTAGTTGTAATTTAATTTTTAGTTAAAGTTATAGTTGTAGTTATAATCGTAATTGTCTAAATTTGCGAATTTTTTTTCTTGTTCTTTTAACATTCATTTGACATTTGGCCTCAAAGCAATTGTTTTAGGCAAAACACAAAAAAATCTCAAACGTACATAAATGTTATCGAATATTTCAATTGTTATTTTGAATTTTTATTTTCTTCTCCATTTTATGTGACTATGTCTATATCTCTCACCTACTTCTCATGTTGATCCCTTAGTTCGCCTGTTTGTAAGTTCGACTAAGTTCTCATTACATTTATCTCTGTCAACCGCAATTATGTTCAGGAATTTAACAGACCGAGCTACTGTTGTTAAATATATTTTATTTTGTAATTATTTATTTGAATATTTGAATGTGTATACGAATATTATGTTTTATTATTTGTATCGACCACAAAAGTAATATAAACAATTCAATATAGATCCAGACACACGAATCAATATTTAAATAACAACAACAAACTGCAAATTAAAATATTTATTTTAATCAGTGTGGTGTGTCCATAGACATTTAAAATTTATAATAATCAAAAAGCAAAAACAAGCAAATTAAAAAAAAAAACAACAACAACATACGCAAAAAGAAAATATTAATAAACTTTACGAAATTAAACAAGAAGTTATTGAATTATATGACTTATTTCGAATAATTTGGCAATGATTAACTCTTCCTCTGACTGATTTGCTCAGTTCAGAAATACAATTTCGAAATAAGTGCTGTGGCGCAATTAAAACGGATTCCGCTGGCAGTTTAAAAATAATCATCAGAACCAGTTTAGAAATATTATGGCATTTTGAGGAAAGATAGAAAAAAAACAAAACAACCGACTGGTTGTAATATTGCCAAACAAACAGTTAAGAATAATATAAAATGATGATAAAAAAAACAACGGCAATAAATAGAAAAAAAAACAAAAGTGTTATTTATACAAGTTTGCACATGTATATGTGTGCGTGTGTTATTAAAGGAAACAAAACCACAATATCATCAAATCTAAACATACACGCTCATTTATTTGCACGGACAGAACCATACTAAATAATGACAATAGAATGCGAAAAAAATTCTAAAAATACCAACACATGTACAATCTAAATGCAATACAATAATAATAAAAAAAAAACTAAAAACAACACAATCGAAACGGACAAACACAAATTTGTTTTGCATTAAAATATTCGGTTGTGGTTAAGTGGTCAGTATTTCTAGAGAAATAACAAAAAGTTGTTCACACATTTAATTCAAAATGTTGCATATAAATACCATATTTATGTAATTCCAATACAGAATTTAATTAAAGATTAGAGGCATTAAATTAAAAACTTTTAAACCGGAACATATCCTAAACTATAACAAATTTCTTATTGCAGACAGATTACCTAACTTTTACAACCGCTGTCAGCGGTAAATTACAATAACAGGGCTAAAGTTGATATAGACAATATCGTTTTTTTTTTTAATTTGAGAAATATAAGAACATCTCTTGATATAATGTTTAAAAACTTGACTACACTTTCCAGGCTTATTTCTTAGTGTTTGTTGTCAGAACGCATATTTCTGTTATATTTTGAAAAAAAAAAAGCATTTCATATCGGCAACAAAAAAACTGCATTTGAGTTCGCCAAGGCCAATATCGATTGGAATATGAATTCCTACGTATAGTAACACATCTTTAAAGCATAATGAAGGCATAGCAATAACCAGAGGTTGCTTCACTAAGCAAGGATTGGACATTTCCAAAGCTTGTAAAAACGCCTAATGAAAAACAAAATCGAAGTTCTCGGATGCCAGACCGATTTCTTGATCTCAATCCTATTAAGAGCTTGTGTCACCATGCAAATAAATTTGTAAAATTGCCGATTATAAAATTATAAGTGGGGAAGTTACTTATACCACACATATATTTAACAGAAACAATTTTAAATATGTATTATTTTAACTTTTTACTCTATATGTACATATATGTAAGTACTTATTGTGTATGGGAAACAAAATGATTTCAGTAGATGTATACAAAGAGAAAGAGAGAGAGAGAGAGAGAAAGAGAGAGAGAGAGAGAGAGACAGAGAGAGAGCAAGATAGAGAGAGAAAGGGAAAAGCATTAAGATAGATAAATTCTGTATATAATAAATACCATATTCTCTTTATGAACGAAATGAAAAATATCCTCAATTAAATTTAAATGGTATGGAGAATAGTTACATACAAACATCACAGACGTTTACATCGGGAGCAATAATAAATACTTGGTACCATTGTCATCTACTCTTGAATTTCTAAATATGGCACATCTTCATGTATTTAAGAAACACGACGGAAGTTGACACTTTAACCGCACAACTCATCGCTTCAATTTACTAAACAGGCTTAATGGCTTTAAGGGGAAGGTATGCCAATATAATGAAAATTTTAAGAAAATGTACAATTTTAGAATTGCCATGCTGCATATATAAATTAACATTAAATAAAATGGAAGCAAAGTAAATTGCATATTCTGGTACATTATTAGGGTATCCTTCTCACTCTTACTGTTCATTCAAACTCTTCAAGTAGTTGCTTAAACATTTAACACATTCTCTTGTTATTAATAAAGAGGGCATTTGTAGTTATCGCATTTGCTACCGTAATATTTACTTTTCTACTACTAATGACTTTAAAATTGAGATGATAAATTTGAAATTCATTGAAAAGTGTCATATTTTTTCTATTTTTCTTTTCTTTACATACACATACATAATTGGTCATTACAACCCTATAGCCAAGATTACGACCTAGTTTCTTGCATTGAAATTAAATTTGAAATGACAATAGGTAATCAAATCTTAAATCAAAGTAAATCTATTTACATACAGATATATATGTGTGACATCTGATCAATACCAGGAATAAATTTGAATTTCGTTGCTATTCTTTATATTGGTATCCCTCTAATAAATTATAAGTCAAGTGTTTTGGAGTCGTAGAAGCTTTTTCCAGTGTTACACAGAATATTTTCCAATTTCTACATTCGTCAAAGTCATTCTTCTATATCCATCTTCGAATTTTTGATAAGCATTTAAGTATTTTCGATATGTAAAACAGAGATCCCCATAACTGAAAACATTACACAATTTGTTTTAGCAGTGAATTATTCATTTACAATCAGCCTCAATCTCTAGCAGGAGTTTCTACCAGTTAAACAACCGCTATACTTCGAACAGTTTCACCTAAATTTGTTTTAATTTTTCTTCAATGTGAAAATTTCTAGTGTACATTTATCACCGCGCATAGTAAGTTGATGCACGGGAGAGGACATGTTTTCCACCGTAATGTGGAATTTTTGTTCATTCGCTTTAATTTTGTAATGTTTTAACCTTTTCTCCGGCTAGAAAATATGTTGCTGAAGATATCTAGACTCAAAGATAGGATTCCATATGTTCAAAGTGTATAGGGTGTTTATAATATATCTGCAGTAATCGACCGAGAAGACAATAAAATTTTTTCAATTAAAAACAATTCTTGCGAGATTTTGAATTTAATAATGAGTGTTTGCTGATTTTTCGGATTTATTTATTTATTTATTTTTTTTTTTTTTGTTTGTTTGTTATATTTTGTTTTATATTTTAAATTTTGACGCCGTTAACAAAGCACAGCTCTTGAACGCGTTTCCACAATAACCGCATCGTGATTACTTTCACATAAACGCATGTGGCTTAAATTCATGTTGAGTGAAAAACTTGTCAAATGCTTTTCCACAACACCTGTTCAAAAAAGGGAATCACTTGCCACATTTGCTCATTGCTTGCTGGCTGCTACTCTAGGCAGAAAAAGGTACACACACTAGATAATACACACACAAGCACAAGCCTTGTAATTGCACAAGAATTGAAGAGTTTATGTTCGATACTGAAAAAAGCATAGGTACATTAGCACAATTTACTTATTCGGCGGTATAAATGTGATATGTCAAGCAATACAGAGTTCGAAATTTTTTTAAATTAGGAAGTAACGATCAACTTGATGTTTTTTTAATCCGATTAAATTTTTTAAGTTTAATAGCGTCACCTTTAGTAAAAATGTATTAAGATTCAAAACACAAGGACTCTTGAATCGATGTGGTACAGTTGAATTGTAGTGCCAATATAATGCCGCATTAATCTCAATTATTACAAGTATGTATGTATACAGTTTTGCAATGAGCCGTGCACTTATTCCCTCATTCACACGTTCACTGTTTTTGGTCGGGACGCAGAGTGTTGGTATAAATAAACAACAAGATACGGCAGCAAGAAAAATAAAGATACCACGAGGATGCATGCAGCCACGAATGGAAGGTAAAATGGAAGAAAACACGTCAACGTTGCTTATACTCCATTTGTTGTTGTATTATACTTTGTTAGCTGTTTCTAGCTTTTCTGTCTTTTATAGTTGTTGTTCCTGTTATTGTTGTATGGTTAAGATTGCCACTAGCAACATGCCAACCAGCTAGCTTGATGTATTTTTTTTTTCAGCCTTCGTATGTTGGTAATTTGTTCAAAGTATAAAGAGAGTACGAGATTGTTTTAAGTTGCCAGATAATTGATTATGAGTTGCGTGAATTAAATTTCAAAGTAAGACACTTAAAGTTGTTCTACTTGGTTTATATATACATGTTTCAGTTATTCATAATGCTTGCAGGAATTGGTGTAACGTGTTTGCTGCACGAATAAACTCAAGTAGTGTGTGTGTGTGCGTGTGTTTGTGTGAAAAACAATAGATTACCAACAATTGTAATCCTTGCTTCAATCTGTTTTTTTCATTTGATTTTGTTTTCCTGTCTCCCACATGCACTGATAGAGCAACTTCTGTACGTTCAAATACAATTACCAGACATATATTTTGACACAGAACACATACATGCTTACATTCTGCTACTGTGTGTATGTAGTGAAAATCTCATTTATATTGTTGCCACCTGTTGTTGTACAATATATTGTATGAGTAGTGGATGGAATTGCTTCTTTTAACCAGGCAAACGGGAGAGATTTTTTGTTTATGTTCTTCGCTTTTATGTTACAACGCGCTAAGACCCTATTACTGTGGTAATCCTTTTGACAAATGAAATTTTTAATAGTCTCACATCACACGAAATGTAAACCTTGACGAGAACATACAAACACTTAAACACAGGCATACACAAACGCTCTCACCCACAGGCGCTGTCACTAAGTCGAACTACACACTGACACAAAAACATACATACTTACATATACCCAGTTCTCAGTGCAGATTCTAAATGTGAGTTTAAAAATCTTTTTATTTGCGTATATATTTTGATGTGCAGGATTGTTGTTCACCAGTTGTTACGTTACATTATTCTGTTTAAGTAATGGTACATGTAACGCAACATACGAATTTTAATGTAAATACTTTGACACTAGTAATCCTTTCATCCTTTTCTTCTATTCTCTCATGGTATTATTTCATTTACTGTACTTGTTATTTTATGTCTGTATGTGTCTATAAGTGTGAGTATTATTTTATTTCCACACAATATTTCATTATACATCTTTGTTTTTATTTCGCTTGCTTCTCTTCCTTTCCGACGATTTTTTGNACGATTTTTTGTTTCTCTTTTCATTTTTCCACTATTTTATTACTTTTATTTTTTTTTTTTTTTTACTTTGAAAACGTGACTGTTTTTTATTTCCCGTGAATAAATCGTACGTCAATACACATACAAAATGCATTCTTTTTTTAAACATCATGTTGTTGTGTGTGTGTGTGTGTGTGTGTGTCCATGTGTACGAGTGAGAACACTGACGTTTGTATAACGTCTCAAAGGATGTTCGACAAACAATAATTGCAAATCATTTAAAAGCACTTTTGTTTCGCTTCATTTTTTTTTTTTTTTTGAATATGTATACGTATGTAGAGATACATATGCATGTATATGTGCGAATAAGCTATTAAAGTGACATTCCCACTTGTCATAACCTATTTGTGTCATTATCTGCATCACATTTTTAGTACGAGTTCTGAAAAACTTTTTAACAGAAAACTTTATTACACTTGGCCTACATGCATATGTACGTCGAGTATGAATATGCCTATGTAGGTATGTATCTGTTGGAATGAATGTTTTCGCATAAATTAGAGTGACACAAATGGGTTTGTTGATCTATTCCTGGCAAGAACAATTAAGGTTTAGTTAAACCAATTTAATTAACAAAATTTAAACACACTGAGAGCCAATGGGATCATCGGTTTAACTAATCGCGTTTAACAACTGTAAAGAAACGATAACTATTAAAATTTGGACAGAAGGTAATAAAGAATAATAAGAACGTAGAGTTACTAACCCAACGAATATGTCATTCGATATATATTTACGAATCGGTAATTAAATTTTTCTCTAAACCGTACATACGACATATGTGTACACCATATGTCATTTTATGGGCCTCACTAATTTTGCAATCAATTTCACAAGGCAATATGTAAAAAAAACTCTGATACATCTTTAAAAAGATCTCTACTTGCTATAGGTCTACGTTTAATTGAAGCGATTTACTCAGAATCATTATTTGTGACGAATAGATATCGACTGTATATATGAATCTTGTATTCATAACTATAATTAGCCCCATTTTTAATTAAGAAGAGTCTATACAAGTAAATAAATTCTAGAACGGATAATCTTAACGATTCATAAGTATGATGCGTAAGTAATTACATATTTCATAAATTTGAAGACAATCCTTCAAAAATTACTTTTGTCAGCTATATCCATTTCTTACTTGATTTTTGTACTGTTGCGTATCTAATATTTTCACGCAACACGCTCTTACTTACGTATACTCGTATAAACGAAATCACTAACCGTTTCCATTGTTATTTCATTCTTTTTTTTTATTATTTAAAGTTTTTCTCTTGTTTTGGTTTACATATTTGGTTTCTTCGGTTATCACAATACAGAAAGGAAATCGATTCGATTCGATTTGCCACATTAATGCTCAAGTGTCAACTGTCTACCAACAACCAACTTTAATTCTGTCATTTTTTTTCTTGTACAACCCATGGCTTTCAATAAAAAATTTAATTTTCGACACATTTGAAATTCAATTTTATATCTTCACGCACACAACTCATACACGAACGAATGCTCACATGTTTGCAATAAAAAGAAATACTTATATTCCTCACTCAAAAACAAAAACTTATACACATACTTACAGGTATGTACATAAAGTTTTACTATTCTTAAAAGCGTCAGAGTGCGTATTTTCCACAACAAAAATGAAGAAAAAATAAAATGAAAAAATGTCCTCCTTCAGTCCATCCATATGCGGTAGCATACTTTCAGCATTACCCTTTCTTCACAAATGTTTGTATCCGTGCATCCTTAAATGTTTTTCCACTTGTTATTGACAGGCAAATCTGTTCAAGAGAGAGAGAGAGTAAGTGTAAAAAATGAAAACAACCCTTTTAAGGGTAGTTTTGGGTTTGGTTTTTTTTTTTATACAATATTTTTGAAATTGGGCTTAGCTTGTTTTAAATGTAAACACGTACGTAACGTATTAAAAACAACTACAGTAAGTCAGCCACAACTAAAAAGTAATATAAGTAAACAAAAACAACCAGATTTGATACTCTTTGTAAAAGACGGCTGGTGGTGTCATTCAATATACCAAAATGCATACGTATGTATTGTACATACATACAAACTCTTACACATGTAAACATTTGAAGCACATGTGCTTAGATATGTGCACACACACATACATTCCTATATACATGTATGAGTATCAGATCATTAATTAGTAAAACAAAACTATTGTACATAAGCCAGAAAAATATGAAAAAAAGAAAAAAAGAAAAATTTTCAAAATTCATAATAGACAACAATACTAATGTAATAATTTTTTGATTTTTCTAAACTAATTTTTTTTCTGAATGTATTGTTTATGACTTCTGCCGCCATGTATTTAACAAGTTCATACATACAGAATTGGCCATTACAACCCTTCAGTCAGGATTACGGCCTAGCTTCTCTCACCACATATGTTGTGTGTGTTAATTTTTATACATGAGTGGCGGGACCTACAGTTTAAAGTCGACTCCGAACGACAGATTTTTGAGAATCTTTTCATGGCAATTTTATTTACTGTCAGAGTTTTTGCCAGAAATCTGCTGAGAGGAAGTCGCCGAAGAAATATTTTTTTTTCATATTTCGTTTTTGATGTCTGACCGGGGAAGTCGCCGTAGTCTAGTAGGTAGTGTGTTGGCTTTTTTAACAAGTTCAAGCAAAGATAAAAAATGCTACCGAATTTTTCACTCGAATGTAAACAGTTAAAGAAATATTTTACTAAATGAAATCTAATCATTATGTACTGTATAGTATAGCCGATTATACTTGCAAGGAACCATTCGATGGTTTTAATTTGTTGTTGAAACTGTTCATTATGATCATCGGTTACGAAACCCAAGTTTTCCAAAAAGAAGTCCAAATATGAATGTAAGAAATTCATTTTTAGTGACAGTTTTATACTCAATATTAATATCAAGTAAAAAAATTTATTTTATTTAATTAGTTTTAAACGATTTTAATAATTTTCAAACGGATTGCAAAGAATTTCTTAGTAATTTAAACTTCTGTCGTTTACTAGAAATTTAGAAACAATTTATGAAAAGAATTCCAGGCAGCATGCTCATCTGCCAATAATTTACTTTTTTTTTTGTAATTTACAATATCACTTATGATTGGTGCAGAATATTTTACATCATGTAAGCCTATTATTCAAGGAAATTTTTAAACTAACTTTTCGAACGTATAATACGAGCAATTAAACTGAATTGTCTGTCTTAGGCCTAGTAATTTAAAACGTGGATATTGGAAATAATAAATAATAATATAGTAAATAATAAATAATAAATAATAAATACATAATAATACATAATAAACTATAAATAAATAATCAAACATTTTAAAGAACTCACGTTTAACAGAAAAAATACATTACTGCTGTAAAATCAAAATTTAAAGATTGTTTCTTAAAAGGGTATCGGCAAATATGTATATATGTGTCCGTTTGTTTACAAATCTAAGTTATAAACTCATTCGCTAGTGTACGAATGTATAACCATTTTTACATGTCTGTACACTTGTGTATGTGCCCTCAGACAACCAGAAAAACAAAAACAAACAAGCAACTTAAACACTATCTGGGGAGATATCAAAATAATGTCATCTAAATAATCTTAAAAGCCATGTTAAGGTCACCTATTTGTCCTCAGCACTTCGCAAGCAGAACTTAATACAACAGAACTACAAAAATTGGTAAAGGAAGAATATACAAACAAATTGCCCTATGATCTCCTCATTTAAGCCGTTTATTTACCAAACGCTCTCATATTCACCCACATACGCACACGGATTTTAAATGGAAACATACATATGTATGTATGAAAACCATATGAGAACAAAAAAGAATATAAGGGAAGAACAAAAAGCGTTGAACATTAAAATGATTTTTATTTTGAACCAAGTTAATGGCTTTAGTTCATGCTGTACTTCATCAAGTTTAATGACCGATGTCATTTTATCCATTAACAATAACAACAAATGAACAGTGGAAACCTTTAAGGGCTTCTGTTACCATTTTCACCATTTTGCCAATATCCAACATAACAACTTTGCTCAACAGTTGTAAGCCATTAACTGCTTGTTTCCACCATCTGCTCATTTGGTAATTTTCACCTTAAATCGTTATTATATCCACCAACACCATCACTACCGACTGTCGGCCAATACCATCATAATCATTGCCATCATCAGTCGTTCGAAATCATTAGAAACATCTGGCCAAGATTTAAAATAACTCCTCTGTCGTGCTCTATTGTTTCTCATCCTGAAATTAGGACGAGATGTTTTAATGCCCTGATGATGGAATTGGTGTCGATGGCAATACTAAATTGTTTACAATTCGTTGCTTACATTGCCAATAATTTACAATCAATTGTGATTTCTTTGAGAAAACAGTTGGTTGAGTGCGGAGTACGGTGAACGGATATAGGCGAATGGCTCTAAAACTTATTGCAGCACAAACATGTACATTAAAACGTGCTAAACATTTTTTACGTCTTTTTGAGTTTTCTTTTGCTGTTTTCCTCTATTTTTATCCAGAAAAATTAACTGCAGCTGCTACCTTAAGGTTAGTACTTTACTTTAGTACATAAGGTTCGGAATTTACAAAAGCGTAGTTTCGATTTCCAACTACAAGGGGTAGCAACTAATGTTATATAAAAAACATGTATAAATGTATAATGTATAAATGTATAATATACAATATATACATAAATAATAATTTTGTTACATTTTTTTCTTCTTCATTCAACACATACATACATATATACATATATATTAAATACCGATTATGGAAACATATCTTATGAAAATTCCTAAACATTTCAATTATTTGTTTCAGTTATCACTATTGATAACTAGAATAATTTTAATTGTAGATTGTATTATTATAGGTAATAAACTTGAATATTGTAAACTACCACCTGACACTACGCCCCTGTTGTTCCCCTAAACATTTATGTGTTATTTTCCTTATTTATTCATTCATTCTATTTATTCTTCCATTTTACATTCGAGGATTATCAATAGAAGTGAAACGTTGAGCAACAATTGCAGATTGCCGTGTTTACATTCACACATTTGAATTAAATTCGCATTTCATAAATTCCTTTCCCACTTGACGTAAAACGAATAGAACGTTGATTTTATTGAGTAGAAAGAAAGAGAACATTTTAAGGGTTTTTCTGCTGTTACTCTGTTACTATCCACTCTATTTCTATTACAGCTGCAGTCATAGATGAGTGAAGATTTTTACTCATTTGAAACAAATGAAATAAAATTTTAAAGTTTAAATTACACATGACGATTTCAAATAACATTTACAATATGCTTAAATCATCTTATAAAAATTTCTTATGTACTTAAAGGCATTCCTTAGATGTAAATTATCGACGCGGTTAGACATTAATCGATGGCTATTTTAAAGAATTTTAGTGAAAGACTTGAAGATTTTCCATTACAAAGTGCAGACAATGCCCTGCGTTTAATAAATTCTGAACGATTGTCTCGAACAATCAAAAAACGAAAATAAAGTTTTCCATCTATTAATTGAGGAATTACAGTCAAGAAACATTGGACAACAACGAAATTAGTCACTTAACTGAAAAATATTTCGAAAACTATACACTTTAATTGCAGGGAGTAAAAGATTTCCTCAGAAATTGCCTTAAAATTTCTTAAATTCGTTTCGTGCAATGCTCTAATCATAGAATTCTGTAATGAATTGAAGAACATTTGATTTGTGTATGTTAATCTCTAGCATTTCGCTTTGGATTTCTTTTTTTTTTTAATTTAGGAAACCGTTAAATAAAATGTTCATTCATTCATTCATTTATTTATTCATTCGTTAAGAATGAAAAGGAATCAACAAAAAAAAAAAAACAAACAAAGGAAAACACGTAATTTGAACGACAAAGACCCACAAAACAAAATATTTATGATCTAAATATATATGTTATTGAGGAGTTTTATTCATTGAAATTGCGTTGGACACACTATTGCCCATTTCTATAGTCTTTATTTGCCAATTTGGTAGGGTGTTTATTTACTTAGCCATTGTTGGATACGTGCTATAACAGAAATACATATTTTACATAGTTTTATCAGGTTTTAAAATATATTCTCTCTTTTATCCAACAGCATGTATTAATTTCGTATTACGAGGTATCGATGTCAGTTTGTGCATCTCTAGTATTTCTAAATTCCGAAAACGTTCGTTTTACTGCAATTGTACAAATACAGCTTTGGACACGCTATATAAACAAAACTAGATCGCAAAGTACCAATATGACATACTTTGTATATTCTGCAGACCAATTCATACAAAAAAAAATCGTATTTTCAAAATAATTTCCATACACCCCGCCCTTATCCTTTGAAAATATCCTTCAACGAATTTATTCAAACGTACATATATGTACATATTTGTGTACGTTTTAGCGAATGTATTTTTTAACTTCTTTTAATCTCTTTGTTGATTTTTATCTCATTCAGTCGATTGACAAGGTTTCAACGTATTTCGAAAAGGAAAATCGCGTTTTATTTTAAATAAGAACTACAAGGCGATATATAAACATCGTACACTTGCTGCAGTTGGATTTTATACACTCCAATGACATACAATTGAAGAGGTGTAGAACAAAAGTTTACTTGCCTTAGCTAAATTTTAAGACATGGATCAGATCACGATATCTTCAGAACAGTTAAAGCTGGACTCACCCATGGAACAAAAATTTTGTTCCGAAACAATTTTTTTATATGGAGTTTAACGTTTTTCTTTTTGAGAGAGAGTGAGCAAGAGAATAAATTTTGTTCGGAACAATTTCAGCTTGAATTGGTTTAATTTTAATTTTTGTTCCGAAACAATTGAACAGTGCTGCCAGATACTTCAATTTTATAAGCAAATTTGATAGAAAATTGATAAAATAGTAAAATTAATACGACGTTTACAAACATATTTCATATGGTAGCCTTGTTCTTCCAGAACAATTGTTCGAAGTGGGTGAATCGTTTTAGAACAAACTCTCAAAAAACTAAAATTGTTTCGGAACAAACAGTTACCATCCAATAACCTGCACCACCAAGTAATTAATTTAACATTAAATTTTAACATATTTGTATGGTACACATATGGAACTACAAATTCAAAATACACAGGTAATTTTAAATGTTGATGGAAATTAATTATGTATAATGTATAACTATGACTTAAAGTAAACTAAGAATGATAGCTTTTGAGGCAGTGTCGAAATCCAATGGTAATACATAACTGACTTACATATATCTTTGACTGCCAATGCTGATGCACATCCAAATCACACTGAAATTGTTCGCGTTACGTTTTCAGATTTCGTAGACGCTGTTGGACACTTTCAACAATCACTATTTGAAGAAATTGTAGAATTACTGATTGGAACGTGCGATATGACAATTTGCAACATCATTGCAAAAGCTCAATTAAACTATATAGTATAAAACTATATATATAGTTAAAGAATAGAACAGCATAAAACTTACTAATGTATCACACTGTACATCTGTTAGCCTAATTTAATTCAATAATAAAAATCCATACATAAAATAAATATCGCCTGTCTGAATTGCACTTTGATTATATAAAAGAAGATAAAGGAGAGCAAGTAATTCCAGTATTTTTAAAAGAGAGATAGATAATGAGAGACAATCTATCTCTTAACAGATATCAATTAACGACATGTTAATTTGGTCGTTACAACCCTTCAGTCTGGATTGCGACCTAATTTTTGCCTAATTCATGCCACTTACGTCGTGTGTGTTAATTTTACGCATGAGTGGCGGAATCTGCTGTTTAAAGTCGATTCCAAACGACAGATTTTTGAGTTTTTGCCACAAATCTGCTGAGAGAAGCACAGTTATCGAAGCATTCGTTGTCTTTCACTTAAATCTGTGAGGGTGTAAAATTAGAGCGTGAGTAAGAATGTAAATTTTAAAGCCAATCATTCTCAATCCATTGGTTTTAATTATTTTGAAACGACTAGGAATAAAGTAATGCTCTTCATTTTATATTTAACTTATTTCATTCATTTTCATTCAAATAATCACAAATGTTTTCCTCTTCAAAAGAAAAACAACTTGTTTTTTTATTTATTTATTTATTTATTTAATTTTTTAATTTCGATTTTTCTTACTTTACTTTTTTTCTTTTTAATTTTAATTAGAAATCCTGCTTGAAATCTAATTATATTAAGAATTTATCTTTTTTTAAACCACGTCCAGAACGAGAGACATACAACTGTTACTTGAAAATGCTATGCTTTTAAAGTGGGGAAACAAATTCGCCTAAAATACAATAAAATCTCTTTATAAATACATTCATTCTGTAAAATGTAATGAAATAAAAATTTCAAAATAAAATCACAAGTATTTCTTTATAATATTAGAGGGGGAGTGAAAAAAAAAACGAATAAGTAAAAGTAAAAATATTGCTAAAGAGCATTTGATAAAAATCTTAAGGAACCATCAAACAATTTACATTCATTTGTATTCAATTGTAATCAAATTTTATTATTTTCTATTTTTTTTTTCGTCTACTTTATTCTTTCCGTCGTCTATCATTAAATTTGCTTCTTTTCATCCAATTTTATATCTTTTTATTTATTCTCTTGCATTCACTCCGTAAGGATTTTATGTAAAAAAAAGTCAAAAGAAGCTTGTTGTAGACAACTTATTGTGGTTTTTTTGGCTTTGTTGTGAAAAAAAAAAATGAATGGTGAAATAAAACTGGAAGGATAAATGGATGAGTGAGAGAAAAATATTTTAACCTTCTAAAAAGTCTGAAATATTTTATTTTGGTTACATCTGTAAGCAGCAAAAGATGAACAATTTCAAGTTCTGAAGTTAACATAATATATTTACGCTGCACAATCGATTAATTCAATTGTTGAACGAGTTAAAGTTTAATGTTTAAGGTAAAACAGTGTTATTTAGACTGAAAAAAAAATCCAGAGACTTAGCGGTTTCACCCAATCCTACAATAGAGCTTTTCATGAAGAATTACACCACCGACTGACAACATTTTTAACCCTCAAGATAGAAAACTTGTACAAAAATTGCAATGGTTGTCTGTTAGATGATAATTATTTCAAACAAATTAAATTAAAATTTTTTTGTTATTAATGAAAGGAATGGTTCAACAAACTATCAATTTGTGGTTCAACTGTCGATACACTGTACGCAATATAAAGGTTGTTGCCACTAAAAATTTAACGTAATGTAACTCTGTGTGAATAAACTTTATCAAAACATTTACGAATATTTTCCTAAAGTGCACCAACTAACTTGATCCTTACTTTACTGATGCACACATACACATACCATGAAATGTATTGCCAATTGTATGTATGCACATATGTATGTATGTATGTAGTATATACATACATACGTATATGCATGCATGTGTAGTGAAGATACATATGTATATGGTCGTATAAAATTTAAAATTAAATGTCTACAATAAGTGTTAGTGTTACCTAATTAGTGGGGGGTTTTTAAAAGTTTGTGTAAGAACATAACACGACCAAAACTTTAAGAGGAAACGCTATTAAAAATGCAATCGATGATAAAATCGTTCACCGTAACTCTAATAGTCTCATTTTATTGTTCTCTTTCGTGCACTAGCATCTATCAATGTACTAGTGTCTTTCTGAGAATGTAATTGAATATAAACCAGAATCTATTTTATGACCACGTGTACCGCCGATTTTAGTTCTTAATTTCTATTGCAAAAATCGTCACGGTGGTATTCTGTTCTAACACTTATTCCCTCCTTCCTATTCACATACAAGCACACATTCACGTACAAGAGTACAAAATATGATGACCTTGATTAACGTTAATTAAACGCTCAAGCAGAGATTGAGGTTATGTAATTTCATATAAACATGTATGTATACATATATATGCATGGATGTGTAGGCGAATATATGTATCTTTCTGATAGTGGTGATATAAAACACACACTCACACATACACAGACACACGTGGACACAAGCAAACACACACATTTTACAAATGTTTATTCCTATTCCCATCAGAGGAATGTACACTTAATATTTATAGATATACTATACTATATGCTATGTATGCATACATATATACAAACGCACATATACTACAACAATAACGTAAGAAGGTACCAGCGTGGAATAGTGTCATTTTTTTATTTCCACTAATACACAGACATATAGACCGCTATTCGGACAGAAATAAAGATTTGGAGTCCTTAGTCGAAATTATGCTTAAAAGGAGTAGTGCATAATTAATGTTAATCATCAGGAGGTACTTTTCTGCTTTCCTTCAAACATAAAATATATAAAAAAAATTAAATACAATTAAAATAAATTATTTTTCTTTATATATAAAAAGATTAATGGATTAATTTCATTCAATTCACTTTTAATTTAAAAATTAAAACTTTATTTTTTTTTCATGTACATAGCTGCTACTTTATTCTTTGCTATAATAGTGGGATACGTGTAAGGGATATGATATATTCTCTGTCTGGGTTTAAGTAGTACTCTAATTGTTGCTTTTGTTGGAGTACTTCTGTATGATTACCAATGAATTTGTATGTATTTGAGTGGGTTGTCTGATGAAATAAAGTTAAAAAGTTCATTATTTATATATTTTATAAAGAATTTATTGATTTGGTAATTAAGCAATTACCCTTAATTATTATATACCCTAGGGGGTCTCTGTTCGTACCATTACTTGCCTTACTATGATAAGCACTTATGGTACGTACGTACATATATACGTATATTGAAAATCTGCCTTTCTTGTGTGCTCTACACCCATTTAAACAAAGGCGCACGTAAACGCTGGTGTACCTAATGTCTTGCATTTAAGAGTATTATCATATTACAGAGTTTTCTCTCTTTTGGATAAATTTCAATTACTGTGTAATGTTGGCATAAGAAGAAATTGTTTGCTGGATAAGGCATGACATTGATCTATGCGAGTGTTTAAAATATACTATGTACATAGGTGTGTGTATGTATGACTTCCAGTTGAATGAATAATTTTTTGATCTATTCAAATCGTCCACTTATCTAGCTACAGTGTTTAGAACCCAAAACAATTTCAAGTATATTTTTTGTCAATTGTCAAATTATTCAAGGACAGAAAAAGTTCTCATTGTATGGAAAACATTATCCTGACTGACTTCAGTGATCAGTGGTCAGTCACCATTGTTCTCATGCAGATAATATAAT
Organism: Sarcophaga bullata; assembly: GCA_005959815.1. Lineage (NCBI taxonomy): Eukaryota > Metazoa > Arthropoda > Insecta > Diptera > Sarcophagidae > Sarcophaga > Sarcophaga bullata. The sequence goes on from QOCX01000001.1 coordinate 2,598,569, forward strand.
ACATATGCGAGGGCATGTGTGAGAGAGCAAATTTAACAATTTCATTCTCCAATCCCCTGTGATGTAAATCAATATATAAGCTTCCATTCATTTATTATATTTCGGTACATTCACAAGGGATAGAATTCATTAGAACGATACCGAAGTGAAATGAACGAAGTTGATTTGAATTTTACAAGAATAATTGAACCAAAATTCAATTTATATGAGTGCGATTATAAAGGACGTAACCATATATACACACAGTTCTATAACAAACAAATATTTTCACATACACTACACAAACGTTCATCCTCCAAATATTTGTATTCTCTGAAATGAAATACAGGCAGCGATTACCTGGCTGGCATTGTTATTGTAAAATAAAAATATTACACTTTCAATTCAATTTTTATTTAACAAATATTCACACTTATTTGTTCCAATATCAAATAATTGACAAATTATTAGAATCTATCAATTATAAAACACAATTTGAAATTCTTAGTTGTTTACATTATTCTACTTGTATTTATTGAACTTTCGCTTTCTTATGAACTAACGATAAAGTCTTAAAATTACAATACAATAAATAAATGTAACAAGTGCTAAATGAATTCATTATTTTATTTGTCTAATTTTATAGTTCCTCTGGCCTTATTTTTGGCTTTCCGTATTTGAATAGGAACGAAAGTGACCTTTATCCTTACACGAGAATGTTCACTATTATTTTGGATGTCTCGTATTAGCTGACTTGGATGAGAGCTGAGCTTCTCTAAATGATTTTTCATGATTACCGTTGTTATCTACGTTTTCGTTTATTAAGATCCCGGTATAAATTTGAATTCTTGATATGCCATCTTCAATTTGAGAGGTGAAGAGAAGTGCTGAGGAATTATGTGATCTATAATTTGAATACCGAGACAAGATTCTCTAAGTAAGGTAAATGTTAAGTGTGTGCACTTTTAATCGCTTACTTCAATTATCCACCTTTTTTGACGAATTTTCCAACAGTACTACTAAATAATGTTAATCCCGCAAGGCAACCAACCAACAGAATTTCATGAATACTTAGAAAAGCAATATCAATCGCGAATGTAGAAGTATTAACATAGGACTTGTTGACTAGCCAGAAGTACAAATCATATATAAAGGGCAGGACTAAAATATTAACTTAAGGAAGACCGCCATTAATATCAAATTGATTTTCTGTCATTTAAGCAACACACTAATAACTTATCAGTTTTTTATGATAAAAATTACAATGAAATCAATATGTGTAGTGATTTTTTCTTCAGTAATTAAAAAGCAAAGAAATTAAACGTGTACGCATGAGTGCGTGTGAAAATGAACGAGTATGTTCTCCAGAGAAACGAAAACCGATTGTACGATACCATTCCCATGAAGGCTAAATCGATTCTTTCCAATCACAATAATTTTCTTTGTGTTAAGGCACGTCAACGTACTACGTGTGTTGGTAGAACAATCGTTTAAGTACAAATGATTTATAGGTTGTTGTTGTTGTAGTTGGCTTAGTGGATGTCATTGATGGAATGCAGATTTAAGTCGCAAGCAAACAATACCTGAACACTTATCAGCAGACAGAAAGAAGAAAGCGGAATGTAAAAAGACTTTTAACTCAATTACAAAAATTAGCAACAAAATAGTTGAAATAGGACTGGTAATTAATAAATAAAAAGATAAAATAATGTTTTATAGTTTAGATTAATACTAATCGCATGTATAACTGGCGAAATAACATCAACAACTGACACTAAAGAATACACCTTGAATTCCACAATTCGCAACGATCTAAAAAATCACCTAAAAAATAAACGTGTACAGTTGGGAAAAATATAATAGCACCATATATATATATATATGTATATTGCAATTTAAATTGAAAAACAGTCTTTGTAAAAACCGTTATGTTTTGTAAAATTTGTTAAATGGAAAGCACGTGTTTAAAAGATTTGGCTTTTCTTTTTATTATTTCGAATATCAAGGCCTGAACCTGCTTACTGTCAAAAGGTTAATACGCAAGAGCGAAGAGTATCTTTTCAAAGCTTTAACTGAGCTAAAAATACATTAATATAACTGCGACAGCACAAACAGTTTGCACATGTCTCAAAGAACATAATTTAAAAGCATGCAGCACAAGAAATGTTCCTCTTTTAAATGCAAAACATATCTTCAAGCACATGAATTGGTCAGTAGAAAAGTGGAGGAATGTTTTCTGAACAGATGAGAGCAAAATTGTAACGTTTGGTGGAAGTGTCCTCAAAACTCCGAATTCAATCCAAAATATGCGACGAAAAGCACTAAACATGGAGGATCTTGCGTATTGATATGAGCTTGATCCCAATACATTGGATCAACAACATTATGAACCAAGACGTTTACGTCGATATTTTGGACACTATGATGCTACCCTAGGCAGAAGGTGAGATGCTGTTGTATTAAGGAAAATTTGGTGAACTTTTTAGAGTAACCTGCGTCCAATTGAAAATCTATTGACTGATGTCAAAAAGGCAGTTGCTGCTTCCAAGCCGAAAGTGTTATTATTTTTTCGTTCATTTTCTTAAGTTTTCACAAAAATTCTTAAGTTAGTTGAAAATGGTAAATAAAATTATAGATTTTTTTCATTTCCTAAATTTTTTATAATCTTTTACTTTTAAAAACGTATTCAAAAGTTTCTTAAACTTACAAATGTAAGTAAGAGGATTTCGAAACCATTATTTAAAGCGGTGGTGCTATTTTGTTTTTCGCAGCTGTACATATAAAAATTCCTAAAGTCAAATAATTTTTTGAATGATTACAAATACTTTAAAATTTCTCTTACTTGTAGATTACAGGTAAAATAGAGTAACAAAGATCGAAATAGGCTCGAACTTGTTTTTTTTTTTTTGGTTTTTTATTCATAAAATGTTTGCATATACATATATTTGTGTATATATTTTGTTTATTTTATTTGTTGATTGATTCATTATTTCATTCATTCATTCATTCATTCATTCATTCATTCATTCATTTATACAGTTATTTAGTCGTTCATTAATTTATTCTTTCACATGTCTTTTTCACTATTTTCTACTATTTTTCATACTCTTCTCAAATCTTGAATAATTGAAATTGTCAATCATGTTTCCCATTCAATTAAAAAATTTTTATATCATTGCATTCCAAAAGAAATACTGCTGCCATCGAAGTATACCAAACAAACCATACATAGCGACAATGATTTATACAGAACAGGGAAGAAACAACAGCAATAGTAACAGCGTCAGAATCAGCAGGAAAATTTTACATTGATTGTATGCCATACAAATACATATTAACAAAATATTGTTGTATAGTAGTAATGTTGCACGATCACGGTTTGTAAAACAAAAATCAACGACAGTTCTACTCGTTTTCGTGACCATCAAGATAAAAATTAACTGCATGCTGCATTGTATACATAGTGAAACAACATGGATTTATTGTAGGCAATTGAGCACTTGGATGTAAGTCAGTTTCCGTTTACATACAGAGAAGCAAAATGAGAAACGATCAACTACAGTAGCATACTTTCTTCATTCGAAGAAAACAAGTCAATGAAATTCTGGCTTATTCGTAACCAAAACGCGAGCAAATTCTCTCAGTGTATAATTGTCCATCCTAAAGTGACCAACTGACACTTTTTGGATCATGTTAGTTTTGTTTTGATTTTCTCTATCACAGCTGAAGAACTTTAACCCTTTGCACCCGAATCATTTTTTAGTATGGTATTCAGCTATCCAACAGAAATTTTAATAAAAAGTTGTTTTCATTTTGTTTATCAGTATTTTCACTTAGGTTAGGTTAGAGTGGTAGCTTTGATACCAAAAGTTCACTTGAGCACTGTGATCGAGATGACGTTACGACCAAGTCCAAGTAACTGGTTGGTGAGCCTTCTATCCGTTGAGGGTCAAGTGAGCCTAGCGGTGGAGCAGAACTCCTCATTGACCCAGGATGGGTTGACGTCTGGAAAGAATTTCCACCCAATGGCAAGCTTGAAAGTGTTAAAGTGCATTCCTGAATCGATTGAAGAGGATTCCGGAAGAAGAGCGCCAGCCTTAGTGAGCTCATCGGCTCTACAGTTTCCCAGAATGTTACTTAACTGAGCACCAAAAATTTTACTACGATTTTACGTCTTCAGGCTGAGGGATCTAAGTAACCACCATCTGATATATACCGAACTAATCGCAAAAAACATATTATCATAAATAGTAATGGCGCCTCTCAGGCGCCGTTCGAGTTAAAGTAAAGAATAGAATGGCGCCTTTCAGGCGCCCTTCGGGTACAAAGAGTTAAAGTTTAATATGTGTAGGCGAAAATGTAGCAGCATAGTATGTATTTTTGAATTACACGCTGTTAAAGAAATAATATCATCTTTCCAATTATTGGTTTTAATGCTTAATTGTAAGTTAAATTGGTTACATTTTAAGAAATAAGCACTTCAAAAAATGAAAAAAATTGTGGAAGAAATAACGTTCGACAAAAAATCATGTTTTTTTACAACAGCTATATAGTTTGATGGCATAACTTTTGATGTGTTGTTATGCTATAAACACAATGGATAACATTTGCAACACAGTAATATGTCAAAAATAGAATAATTGGGTGTATGTATATGGAAATGATTATTTTAAAGGCAACACGACAACAAGCGACGATTTTGCTGTTTCTCATTTAGGCTAAAAGATGGAAAAGAGTTGAGCCTTGACGAACTTTTCCATACAATATTGCATAAAAATCGTCGGCAAAAGCAGTCATGACAATCTATGCTATATTGTCAGCGTTTTTCCTACACTTTCCATCGTCCTCTCACAATCTGTTTGTGGTGTTGCCGTACTGTCACTGAATTTTATGCATTTTATAAACCAACGACCATGTTTTTGTTGAGGCGCGAATAAAATAATAACAAAAAATAAAGCAAACATAAAAACAGAAAGTACAATTAACATATATCCAAAAGTAATTAACTACTGTCGTCTTTATTATGGGTTACCTTCTTTGGCAGCGTTTTTGCTTGAATTCTGTTTCAAGACTAAGTTCTATTTTTACTATCAGCAATGAGAGAATGAGTGCTGACAAAGAGGGTATTTGTGAAATGACATGCATGAAATAGAGGTTTAACCTATGCACCCGAACGGCGCCTGAGAGGCGCCATTCTATTCTTTACTTTAACTCGAAGGCACCATTGCTATATAAGATAATATGTTTTTTGAGACTAGTTCAGTATATATCAGATGGTGGGTACTTAGATCCCTCAGCCTGAACACGTAAAATCGTAGTAAAATTTTTGGTGCTCAGTTAAGTAACATTCCGGGAAACTATAGAGCCGACAAGCTCGCCAAGTCTGGCGCACTTCTTTCGGAATCCTCTTCAATCAATTAGGAATGCACTTTACCTCTTTCAAGCTGGCCATTGCTCGGAAATTCTTTCGAGACGCCAACCTATCCTGGGTCAATGAAGAGTCCTGCTCCACCGCTGGACTCAAATGGTCCTCAATGGATAAAAGGCGAACCAACCAGTTACTTAGACTTGGTCGTAACATCAAATCGATCACAGTGCTCAAGTGAACTTTTTGTATCAAAGCTACCACTCTAACCTAACCTAACCTAAACTAAGTGAAAATACAGATAAGCAAAATCGAAACAATTTTTTTTATTAAAATTACTGTCGATACGTACAACAGAACTATTAAAAACGCGAAAATTTATTTTAGTGACACCATTGTTAAAAGATAAATTCACTCAAATATCGGTAGAGGAGAAACAAAGAACTAAACAACTTTGCGAGTACATTAAAGTGTGAACTTACCCCCGCTCGTTTTTCGCATCTCTCTAACAAACTGAAGACTTTTCAGAGTACTTGGCAAAGTACTTTGAACGTACAAAAGGCGTCAAAACACATGCAGCTTCCTAAGATGGCATAATGCTGTTTAGCTGTTATAACTGTTTGTGTTCGGTCTGTTAATTTTCCTCTTACGATGTTTCATTCCATTTGATATAAGAAAATACTACAAAAGAAAATGTCAAAAAAACATTGAATTTTTTTTTATTCTTTAGTCTTACGTTTAATATAAATTGCACACATATATTGTTTAGTCATCTTTTGTTTTAGTTTAAATTTTTTTACAAAAGCTTGTTTAAAGCGTATCACTTGTTCCAGACTTTTTTAGAATTTAAAATTTGCACATTCTTGGAAATAAAAGAAAATAGAAGCAACAAATAAAATGGAATTTCCTCATTTGGGACAACATTGCAGTGAGAAAACCTGTAACAGGTTAGGTATGTGTATGTCTGATCATGTCTTCGTTCGAATTTTGTTTGAAAACATGTTTTCATATAATTTAAAATTGTACAATTTCGATGTTGGATTTCATGCAATTTTAGATTTTTTACCAATGAAATGTGATGCTTGCAATCAAGTGTTCTGCTCCTCGCATTTTAATTATGAACAGCACAGGTGCTCCTCTGGATTGCGTAAAGATTATCAAGTGCCATTATGCCCGCTGTGTGGAGAACCCGTACCTACTGCCCCAGGCGTTGAACCCGATTTGACTGTAGGCCAACATATCGATAAACAGTGTAAATCAGATTCACGTAAAATATTTACAAATCAGTGTTCGCACAAGTCTTGCAAACGGAAAGAATTGATTCCAGTCAATTGCTCCCAATGTAAAAAAAACTTTTGTTTACGTCACCGACATACAGCAGATCACCAGTGTCAAGGAAACGCTATTGCAACAAATAAACAGCATAATGAAACCACATTAAAAAGAAGCATGGCAGCGTAAGTATTGAATTTTTATTTAATGAAAATTACAAATATTAGTAATTAAGAATACATTACGTTTTTAATAATAGGAATGCTGCTGAACAAAGACGTACACATGCGCCACCAAATACACTCTTTAACTCGGCACCTAAGCCAACTACAGCCGCAGTGAGGGCTGCAGCAACACAACGCTTGACAGAAAATTCAAGTCACACTCAAACCATCCAAGGAAACATAGTGAGTTGGATATTTCTTCAATTATTATATTTTGAAAGTGTGGTGTAAAAAATTCTAATATTTTTTAGTCAGAGGATGAAGCATTAGCCCGAGCAATTGCTCTATCAATAATGGAGTTGGACGAAACGAATGATCGGAATAGACGTAATCAAACTGCATCTGCTGCAACAAATACACAGCGACGGAATAACACTACTGTACCAGTTGGAGGTCGGGATCAACCAGCAAATTCTGGCAAAGATAAGTGCTCTCTCTCATAGTCATTATGTTATTAATAAACAAAAAAAAAAAACTGCAACTTGCATAATCATTAGATTGGCTTAATTGTTATCGAGTACAACTAACTACTTTTTTTCCTATAAACTTCTGACATTGTAATCTTTGTTAATCACCATTCTATAGTAGCTGATTAGAAAAGTGATGAAAATGTTAAATATTTGATATATTATTATTTATAATAAGGTATGTTTTATTGTGTAGTATTTGAAAATAAAAATGAAAAAACAAGAGAAGCAAATAGTAAATCTAGACTGTATTTATACTTTTGTGATATCAACAGGTTTGCCGATGTCATTGTTTATTAGGATATTAACATCTTGGGGTGGTTCAGGTGATATTGTGGTAGGTGATGTCATACAGCTATTTTTTTCTGATGATTCAGACATTTCTGGCAAGTTTTCCATAACAGCTTGCGAGATTTGGCCTTCAAAACAAACTTTCTTGTCAAAAGAAAACTTTCTTGTTTGCACTGCTGCTGATGAATTTTGTGGGAAACATTCCGATAAAGATGTGCTTACCTTACGCTGCGACACGGAAAAATTAACTATTGCATCGGCTGCTAAAATACTTGCACTGGATAAAAGTATTGAAATCTGCTCTGCAGAAGGACAACTTGTTATTATCATGTCATCGGGACTATACCCATTAGTTGTAAGCAAGTGTTCCAACTTGACAAACGATTGAATAACGTTGTTCTGCAATTAAATTTCAATCAATCATAAAGTAATTTAAATTCATTTTATAACTTACTCTTATAGGCCTAAATATAATGAATTCAGTATCTCGGTTACTCAAATACAATTGCATAGATCGTTGCAACACTGGCAATTTACTTTTTATTAGACGCTGTGTTTCCTGTATAATGCTGCTGATTTGCTGAGGACTAGCCCATGGGCTCTGTCTTAAAGCGTAGTTTATTTTGCTTTGCTGTACAGACTGAGAAGCGTTTACAATAGCCTGAGCTTTTTCAAGAAACAATACAACGGGTCCGCACAAATTTTGCAGAGAATCCTTAATGAACTTTTCACATACATATTTCAACTGTCGGTCGACCTCTTTCCGCGAATCTAATAAATGCTCTTTAATTTGTGGAGTACCTTCCAGCAAAAATTCGAGCAGTGCATTATTGCTACCCATTGAAAATAGTTGTTTACGTTTTTGCAATAGTCCAAAAGCGGCTGTTTTCACTTTGCTAAAGTCCAAGGACGTTTCCTTAACAGTAAAATCAACTCGAAATGGCGCAATTTGTTCTCTCAGTATAAGCAAATGTTTTATTTCAAATAACTCACCATCAATAGGGGTCTACAGTAAAAACATTGCGATTTATATCTTTAATTCATATCAAATGTTTGCTATCTCTCCCTCTTACCTTAGTCTGTGATATTTTTGATGCTGCTGAGGACACACTTTGTATACAAAGTTTGAGGGCTTCTTGCGATAAGCCTTGAAATATTGGTCTATCAACACAGCGGTATAAACGTGATAGGCAAACTAATGTTCGTCTAACGGTAGGGTACCACATGCCATGCAAATCAGCTGGAGAATCTTATAACAAAAAAAAAACATTAATTGTTAATACATTCATAAAATTCATGCGTATACGTTTTGACGCCACTATACACTTACTCATATTTCTTACTCTACTGACACATGTGTCTACACTTTCCGCTTCGGTAGCATTTGAAGCAGTAGACGCCAGTGATGATCTAGAATCTGAACGGCGTATTTGAGGGATATCTTGCAGAGACATAGCTATACTCTAAATTATAAGAAAGAAAACTGTTTTCGAAATACATTCAAGTTTAGAGAAAACACAAACCTCCATCATCTCCAGTTTCTCTGGATAAGCTAAATCACCGGCCGATGGATTGTAATTCAAAATATCTGACTGTAGATATAGATGAGCCCTGAAAACTAAACGCTCCTGAACATCTTGCAGCAATTGATTAGCTATAGTGGCAAATGCGTCCAGAGCAGTAGCTTTAATGAATACCAGAAGTATTATTTATAGCTGGCTGATCAATTATATGTTAATTGAATACGTACGATTTTGTTGAACATGTTCCTCTAGCATTTCTATTCTTAATATAGAACAAATTTCAGCTAATGTTTCCAAGTGATTTATATGAATAATAAATGGTCGCATAGTATCGTATAAAATATTGCATAAACCTTCCAGATAAGACCTGTAAAAAGATGCGATAATTAAATATGTAGACGCGATATAATAAAATACTGACGTCAACTGTTCACTTTCCCGAGCGAAAAATTGATAATATAAGCGTTGCTCATCTTGGCAAATATGTACTAAGAATGCGCAAGAGCTACGCATTAGCGAACAATGGTCACCTTTATGTTGCGTTTTTATATCTTTAATGGCTTTATCGACTGCAGGCGTCATTATAGTGGCTCTCTCATTTAAATAATTCTGTTGCAGTTCAGCTAAAAGGTTTTTGTATTCGGGACATACGTCTATGCGGGAGTCAATCATTTGCGAAACTCTTTTAACTTTTGCCGCCGATGTCTGATATTTTCCATAGTAAAGAGCAAACGCTGCGTCCGGAGACGTAATTGAAATATCGGCTTCGCCCCCAATTGCAATGCCTTGCTTGGGATGTAATGTAGCTTCTGTCGCTTGCGACATAACCGAGTTTACGTAGTTTTTCACCAGAGTAACCGCCTTGGCTAGGCAATGTTTATACTTTATTATAAAGGCTGGGGAATCTTTAAATTTTGCCTGTAAAATCATACTACAATAAATTTTTCTCCATTTTCTATTTTATAATACTTACGTGTTCCTTCAAGTACGTCAGACATTCATCAATCTTTGTTAAGCACTCCCGAAATGAATCTGAAGCCACCGACAACGTAGGGCTGTGTAAGCGCTGATTTAAAACCTCCACTTGATTAAAATAGTGCAGCCGTTTTTGTATTTCAAATCCCAGTGATTGGAGTTTCTCCTGCTCTTCTATTAGCTGTTCACTAGCACTATTTAGTGCTCCAGTCTTTTCCGATACAAATGCATATTCTTCTCGTAAAGTTTTCAAACCAACCATAGCCTGTTCAATTTGGCTTAAGATCCGTTTACATTCAGTACTTCTTGTTATCAACTGATCCAAATATCGATGGGAAACCTTGTTATTATTTTCATGAATTTCGGAGAGTACCCGGTCGTACAGCAGTAAGAAATCGTGTGTGGTATCAATCCCACAAGACAATGATTGCTGGAGTGCATTAAATGACTTTGAATTAATATCGCTGTCATCTGCAAAAAACTTGGCATCTTCCGAATTTGTTTCTGGTAATGTCAGCTGACGCCCGAGACGTAGTTGAATTACAAACCTTATGGCAACACATTAATTTCACTTAAAAGACCTACCTCCGATTCCAGAGACCAAATTGAGTTTATTTGTTCCATACATTCATCTTGAGTTGCATTCAGTGAAGCCAATGCCTTGCCTTTCGACTCCCACAGAAGTAGACGAGCCCGAATTTTTCGTAAATTCTCATTCTCCAATTGAACACTAGCAACGTCATCCATTCTTGGCCAGAATCGGTTAAAACTTGCTTTTTTTTCTCTTTTTTTTTTATTATACTCTTTTAAACAAACAGCTGCTTTAAAGGCTTGCCAATTCACTAAAAAATTTAAAAATCCTAATTCAACAAAAGATCAACGTACGATAAATATTTTTACTGTATGATATTGTATGATAACAATATTAATACTTTATATATAATACTTTTATTTATTTTTCTATACATTAATTAATCGTCATAATTATTTTCCAATATTTATTCATTATCACCAAGAATCATCAAATAAAAACAACGAATTGATCTTTTTGAGAGCGACAGTATGACAAACAGACTCCTAAACCAAGTAGCTTTTGATTGTTATTCTAATATTATTGATTTAAGTGATATGTTTAACAAATTTGCGTTTACTTACAGAATACACTTCTTATTTATAGATCGATTTTATAATCCATATATAATAAGATTTCGTGAGGTTACCCTTAGGTGTTCTTTTCCATTTCGTTTCCATTTCAAACAACAGAATTATTTGTTTTGAATTTTTAAGAAGAAGAATAAATATAAAGGGTGTAATTTGTTTTTCTGTTTCTTGAGTTAATTTTTTGTTGAACTGACTGAGAGGTTTGGAAAAAGCTTATCTAGTGTTATGGCTCCGCAACCCGTAGTAACTGGTCTATCACCAAAGGAAGGACCACCTGGTACTCGTGTTATAATACGTGGCGAATTCTTGGGTACTAAATCCACAGATCTATTAGGTGATTTAGCTTTTAATATCATCGGTTAAATCGGTCTAAGGAATAGATTTTATTTTAAAACAGGTTTAAAAATATGTGGCTTTGATTGTTTGCTTTCGGCAGAATGGATTTCTCCGAATAAAATAATTGCCCGTACTGGACCAGCCAAAGGTATTGGTGACATCATTGTTACGACTAGAAGTGGTGGGGAGGGGACATCTTCCGTCCAGTTTAGGGCTATCGGTAACAACGAGATCATAGGGCCACTAAAAGAATCGGCAGTTTGGATAGATGAAGCACCTTCACAAAATTTTGCGTGGGGTAGGAGAACTCTGGTGCAATCTGTGTTAACACAAGAAGACCCTCTGGGTTTGTCTACGGAAGGCAATGAACAAAGGAATGTGGAGAATTTAAGAGAAATTTTTCCTAACAGTAGTGGTGATTTACTGCAAGAAAATTTTTCCCCAGCCTTATTTTTGTTAGAAAAACATTCGGCCACCACGTTTGAAGACTTAAAGGCCGGTCTTAATTATCTAAACCGTAAGGTAGAATCACAGAAAGAAGGACAGCTTTCCTTCTTAAAATCAAATGCTGGTTCAGTGATTGACCAATTAGACACGCTAATGAATATACGTGACAAACTGCAGGATGATCAAAAACAATTTGGACAAAAACCTCTTAGTATTTTAGAAAAGGAAATCGAAAGTGGGTTTAATCGGATGTCAATTATCTTTTTATTTCTCCTTATAAGCTAATGTCTTTTAATTTTAGATTCAATTTCGGAGTCAGAAAATATTTTTACCGATGTTCTATTACGCAAGGAGAAAGCTGATTCTACAAGGGCAGTATTGTTGGCTTTATCCCGACACAAATTTCTGTTCTGCTTGCCGAATTCAGTTGAGAAAAAAGCATCAGCCGGAGAATTTGACATTGTTGTTAATGATTACGCCAGAGCAAAAAGTCGTTTTGGTAAAACGGAGATACCTGTAAGGGGCCTTTCCATAGATTCCATAGAACAGAATACATAATTAGTAAAACTACATTACGATAATTTCAGATATTTCGTAAAGTAATGGAAGAGGTTGACCAACGTATTTTACAAATTCGAAAACAACTGCATGAGAAAGTTATTAAGATGCCACAAAGTGTGGAACAACAACGTAAACTTATTAAAGCACTCATCAGCTTGGAAGTTCAGCAAGCGGGAAGTACTCTAAATGAAAAACTACGGAACACAGATCCGGCGTGGGATGCAATTGATGCAAGATCGAAATATTTAGAACAAACATTTAAGCAAACATTCGAACAATTCGCTAGTAAAGACGCTCAAGGGACAGACAGTAGGATTGCATCAAATTCAATGTTCAAACTGACTATATATGTTTATTTTATCTTTTGTAGAAAACAAGAATCGTGATATTTCGCAGACTCCAAATAGAGTCTTGTTCTGTGAAGAAATATGCGAAATAGCCGCTTCTCAACTACCAGACTTATGGCGTCTTGGTCAAATGTATTTCACAGGCGAACTCAGAGGGCCAAATGATCCTCATCCAGGCGATTTTAAGGTAGTAATATTTTATATAAATATGCTGCATATGTGAAACTACATATACATGTGTTTCGGCTATTTCAGCGCATGATTATGAGTGCTATAGAAAAATTTTGCATTTATCTTAAAGTTGCTATGTGTACAACAGATGCAGAAGCCCGTAGTCTTCGGCAATCTGTTGGTTTTATATGGCCAATAACACACGGCTCTCATGACATTTTCAAATCGTGGCTACCACAATGTCTACGTTACACACGAATCACTTACGCGACCTTAATTAGTCTGGATTTACCTTCTTCAGTTTTGGATATTGTACAAAAATTTATTGATGCTACACGTCTTCATTGCTTTTCTAATATTTTTGAAAAGGCTACACAAAACTGTAGCAAATTGACTGAACTTGAGACGTGGGAAATGGGTGTAGAAGATTTTCCGGGTGCTACGTTGCTACCTCAACGTTTAGAAGAACTTATAATTGAAACTTTAGATGAGGCTCAGCAGTCTTGTATTAATCCTGAAATGAGGTAAATATGTGGAATAAATACTCTATCCATGTGAGCAACAAATTATTTATTGTCCTTTAGGGAGGGAAATCTCTTGGAGTCAGAATCAGATGGACAACGTGAGGTGTCTTTGCGACTACAGCAATTACTTTTATGTTTTTGCAATGTTATTCAAGAATTGGGTTTTAATTCCCACAAGGAAGAGACTCCTACACATAATGTCTCCCAGCTATTGGGTTATCCAAATAACCAAATTGGTGGTCATTCTTCTGGGCGGTTTGTAAGTCTGCCATTGTCATCATCAACAGCCATCACCTGGGAACAGCGAATGCTATGTTGTTTGGCAAATTGTGCTTATTGCAACAGAAGTTTTTTTCATAGAGTGGGAAAACTATTTGAAAAGTAAGATTATTTGCAAATAATTTAAATGATTACAAATTTAAAAACATTCTTTAAGGTATGGCTACCCCCTGCCGTCATTAGCCATTGAAACTGCTCGATATTCAGTGAACAAATTGTTTTCGAACATTTTAGACGCTTATGTTGAACATAAAGGTGATCCGTTAGTTGGCACTATTGAACCTTCGATGTATTTGGGCGGTTTTCAGTGGGATATTGAGATGCCTATTGGTCAGCTACGTCCGTATGCTCATGAATGTTGTGATAACTTAGTTGGAGTCTTTTCAGAAGTTTTTACCATATCACCTGCTTTGCTAAGACCTATACTTGAGCCCATTGTCTTGACTATATCTGAGGAATTAGCTCGTTTAATGAGTTGTGTACCGCAATTTAGTTATACGGGAGCAATACAAGCAAGTGTTGACATTCGTCTACTAAGAGATGCTCTAAAGTTCTATACGAATGAAACTGGAAGGTAAAAAATTTGTACAATCACTTGTTTTTATTCAGATTAAATATTAAATTTTAATTATAAAAAATTACTATTTAGAAATTATTTTCTCGAAGCTTTGGAAGCCATTAATCCTCCACTTAATCCTGATCAACAAAAACAGGCCGATGAAATACTTGAACGTGTAAAAGATTGCATGAGACTACAGCTGATGTGTTTTACAGTTAAAGAACCTTAAAATTATCATCGTTAAAAGCTTATATTTTATCAACATTATATTAATCACTATCGGAAAATGTCTACAATAATGTCAAATCCAAAATATAAAAGCGTTCAAGAAGTTTTATAATCTAAAATTATGTATTTATAATTTTACAGAAAAGAGTCAGTATATACCTATTACATATTTCTCTCTTTAATCGCAAATTAATTTGTTTTAGGTTGAAAGTTCATTTTAATTAAAATGATTGATAATAATTGATTTTATTCAATGACAATCAAAATTGAATTTAACTGCCAGCCAAATTATTATTAAACTACAATTTGAAATCGAATGACATCTTTCCATCAGTTTGAAATTTGTCAATGTTGTCTTTAATTGCTTGCTCAACATCAATGCTATTAAATTTCTCTTGAATCCGCATTTTAATTGGGTTCTCTAAGGCATCCATTATTTGGTAACGCAACAAATTGGGTAAGACATTTACCACAAATTCCAGAACGTAATCCAAAGTGCCCGCTCCATCGCAACGAACTTGTATATTTCCTAAATCAATTTGAAGGTCATTGATTTGTGGTCTTCTTCGCGTATCTAAAGCCTGGCTTACACTAATACTAAGACGTATATGCCGGACAGTAAATTGAACATGTCCAACACGCGATACTAAACCACAGCCCACTTCCCATTGACCAGCGCCAGCAATTTGTTGGGTGCCAACTTTTAATTTCAAGGTCACCATATTATTTTCCATCGACACTAAGATGTCACCCACACGGTAGAAGGACGAAATCCCATTAATCCAAGTGTTTGAAAGTTGCATACTGAAAACGCCAACAGTGCGATTGTAATCAGGTAAATGATAAGGATCATATCCCATTTCCCTTACTTTTTTACGTCCTTCTGCAATCGCCATATCAAGAGGTGTAATTGAGTTTGGCAATAATTTTTCGCCCATTAACTTGGCAATGTTGTTATTGATTTGCTCTCGTAGTTTTTTATCGGCTTCTTGAAGCATAAAAGGCTTCATCGCATCAAATACGAGATTCGGAGCAGAGTTCACAATGCCTTGGAAAACTGTGCCCAAGAAACCTAAGTTTTGAAAATCCATTGACATATCTTTAAATGTTATGTCCATTTTAATGCGTTCTGTTGTTAAGTGCCCATCCCTTTGGACTTGCAACGAAGCTGAAGCTTTAACAAATACCTTCTTTAAGATTACAGTGAACGGCCCATTCGCTTTAGAGATAAAAGAGCTTAGAGTATACATTCCCTTTGTAACCATTGTATCCAGTTCTATTCCAGCATCAACCTGATTAAAAAAAAAACAAAATTATTAAATAAAAGTGTGATTATGAAATAAAATTAGGAGTACTAGCTCATGTAGATACCCTCATAGCTTTTAAATCAGCGTTTATGTTAGCAATACGAAATTTAGATAAGCCGTAAGCTTTGACTTTCATCATATTTAATGTGGCCATGCCCAAACTTTTCTTCATATCAGGAACATCCATTGGATCGGGAATAGGTGCGCCAGGAAATCCAACTGGATCTTCTTGTTTATAATGCTCCAACACCGCAAACAATTGTGCAGCCAAACGATTTTCTGTTACCTTAACATTATGATCGTTAATAGCATTTGTACTTTCGTAATCATTGTCTATGGGAATATATAATTATACATTGTTATTACACATTTTAAGAATTCTTATATGAATTATGCAAATTCATTACCATTTTCTTGCTGGGCTTCTACATCTGCTCCGATCATTAAAACTACTATTGCAGTTAAAAATAACAACGACTTCTTAGATTTCATTTTAAAATTTAAGAATTATCAATTACGGCCCGTATTACAATACTTCTCCAACAAACTAATCAATTACTTACTGACTGACTTATCAGCTATATTCCTATACAACAAGAGTTTATAAAGATAATCTAAGCCGAAACACTCAGCTATAAATAAGATTTGTTTCTTTTTCTTATTTATTTTTTGTATTGGAGTGACAAAACTAGTGCTGCTCTTGACTGTGTGCAAACAAATACTAAATTTACACTGAGCTATCTTCTTAGAATTGTCTTATTTGAGGCGATCGTTCTGAGTAATTTTAATAAACTGAACGAAAAACACGAGATTAATCAGATAATGTGGAAAGAAGAGCGAACAAATAATTTAACATGGCTTCAAGATACAGTGGTTTAGCTCAGACTGTATAAGATTTTGTATTTTCTTAGCACATATCCTTAATAATGTACACATGGTTGTTTCCGTATTCTCTGATAGTTTTGATCATATGTAGTTTCATACTTCCATCATTTTTTTTTTTTTGCTTGTTTTGTAATATGAAAATGCATTAGTACGTCTTATTAACAATGTATTATTTATTTATTTTTTTTTTATTATTATTATTTAAATAAAAAGATTTAATACATCAAGTTTATTATTTCACCTTAAAAATTAATACATAAAAAAACATTTTGTTTTTGTAAATAAATAGTGGAACTTTTTTTTGTTAGAAAGAAGTTAATAGTAAAAACGAATAATCTTAAAA
>QOCX01000001.1:2615834-2705818 GCA_005959815.1 Sarcophaga bullata
CTTAAAAATAAATATAATTTTGAAAATTTATCATTATCATTATTTTTTATTTTAAAATTATTTAAATATTTGACTGACTTAAAATTCTCCATGCAAAAACAAAATGGATTTTTAATATATATGTATTCCTTAGATAAAAATACTAGACTTAAATAAAAAGAACTAAGATTAAGGCATTTTTTATAATGAAAATTATTGCGTACTAAGTTCGCTATTAGTAGAGTGCAGTTTGTATACCAAAAGGTATAATTTTTCAAATATTTCTTTCACATATTTTCAGAAGAACTGCATCACTGAAGAGAGTGATAAATTTGATTAAAAACTCTACACTCTTATGAGGGTTTTACTTTTGGTTAAGCTATCCCAAAGATATATTATATATGTGAGTAGAGTAAATAAATGTTAATTTACAGATGAATGAATGAATAAGACAGACAGCTTACATTATGTTGTAGAAGCAAATGGAGTGAGTATTACTTCATTTTCTTAGATTATCGAGAGATTCCTATAAAATGATAAACCAGCAATGCCCTCTATGTAGTTTCATTTGCATTACAGTGAAATATTTGAAAATAATTTGAATTATGTAGGCTACGACAAAAGAAAAAAATAAATAAATTAAAAAAAATTTAAATCGTTTATCTGTATTATATTATGCCTACGAGTGATGTGTTTAAAATTTGCAGAAAACAAAAACTCTACTTTGTTATATACTGCGTGTTTTGTGAATAATAAAAAAACAGCGGAATAATTATGCTGTAGTTGTTTACTTAAATATTAGGTGAATGCAGCGATTTTCTACTTAGAGACTGTGATTGTACAGTAGCAGCTAACGATGCCGATAACGGTATGGATGTTATGGATGCAGATGCTGACGGAGTATTGGCGGATGCAGAGGATGATACAAGTATATTAGTAAACGAATTACGGCTTACATCAGATGAACTTGTTAATTCTAGACATGACGTCGATTGCGAGTGTGGATTGTTTGGGATTAAAGGGGGCAGGTTAATTGTGGCCGAGGTGGGAGCAGGTGAAGACGAGGGTGTTAATACCGGTGCAGTGATCGGTGACGTATTTGTTGAAGGATTTGTATGTATGGTATGAACTGTGATTATATTCTGCTTAAGCTGTTGCTGGAGCTGCAATGGTAGTGAGGTTGTATTGACGTTATTTGGGATTCTTTGGGATAAAAGTGTCTGATGACTAAGTTGTTGGGGCTGTTGCTGTTGGTGCTGACTCTGTTGTAGGATGTGTTGTGTTGAATGTTGCTGCTGTTGGGATTGCAGTAAGAGTTGAGGCAAAGATGTCGTCGTTGTCGTTCCTGACATTGGGGAACTGCTTACAGATGTAGGTATAATGAAATTATTTTGTGTAGAGGCTACATTTGTAGGCATTGCCTGAATTCCTCGAAAACTTGATAATTGGTTCGATGATTGTGTATTACAAACACCATTGTTTCCACCACCGCCAGTGGTATATACATTAACAACTAGATACGAAGAACAAAATTAAATTGTGTAAATTATATATCTTGTTTTTGAATTCTTATTTACCTTGAAATTTACCCTCGACATTCTGTATCAAAAGCGATTCTCGTTGTATTTGATCCAATTGCACAATACTTCCAGGACCTGTAAGGTTTGATGAAGCGGAAGACGTCGGTACTGGTATGGAGGATAATGATGTCGAGGTATGTCCAAACGACGCCTGCGTCATACTTGATGTATGTGTTGACATTGTAGTAGATGTTAATGGAGGCATTGTAGATGTTACATTTAGTGGCGATGTAGTGAAAGTATGCAAGGTTTTCATTGGGATCAATGCTGCATTCGCTGATGTTGAAGCCGTCACAACAGTTGTCGTGGTTGTATTAGAATTCATGGTTAAAGAAGACGCGTGAATTGTTGTTGCATTATTCATGTCAGTTCCGAAGGCATTTAATGCGTTTGATGTAATGGGTAACTCGTTTATATTTCCCAATTCATCTGCCATTTGTATTTCATAACAGGCAAGTTCTGGTATAATAGGGCGCACTTTATTGCCATCTGGACGGTGAGGATTACGGCAACCGCGGCATTTGCAACCTATGCATGATTTTGAGTCTACATAGCAGGGACAACGTTGGCCGCAACATGTTAGTTTTCCTGGCGTAGCTGTTGTATTCCCACAACGGCACCCTCTCTTTTTACTCGGTGTTTTTTGGAGTGACCGTAAGAGATTCGGATTAGAGGTTGAGGTAGATGAATTTTTCTGCAATTGAAAATCAATTAAATTAATCTCAAAATTAAAAGAGAATATATTAAATACCTTCTGTGCAGCATCCTCGTCGCCATCTGTTTTCCTTTTTATTGTTATTTTATTTCCAATTCCAGTATAAAGTACAGAATACATAGCAGACCCATTTGAAACTGTTTTAATTGGGGGTGGATTGCGAACTTGTGCTGTCCCGGAAACTGAAGAAGATACTGGCGCATTAGGCGGTGTGCAGCTAAAGGTTGATATGGCCTTTAAAGGCTGTGTAGATGCCAACGACACTTTAAATGTGGATAAAGGATTCCTAGATTCATTTGAAACCATTTTCGAATTTGCTGTCGTTGAAGACGTATTTGAAATTGAAGTTGAACATGAGGAAACAGCTAAAGCTCTAGCCTGCGCTAGTTGACGATTAAGTGTTTGTATGCGAGCCGATGCTATGGATAAAGGCACAGCTGTAGAACCCGAAGAAGACACTATCGGCACAACAATGCCTCGCGTATTTGGTCCAATATAGGTAATATTGCCAGAATTCTTAAGTTGATTTAGTTGAATTAACGGAGGATGAGTACTGACTACCGTATTTACTTGCGACTGATGTTCAATGCCACACATATTCGAAATAGGCGTTGCAGCTGATGATTGATGTTTGAAAAGTTGATGTGATGAATTTTCTATTTTTACTTTTGGTCCATGTGCTGAAATAGGTGCCGAATTAGCACCTGTTACACAGGTTGGAGGAGTCGAAGCTTTTGAAGCAGTATGTTGCAGTCCACTTGTTTTGATTGTATGCTGTATGGGAGCCAGTGGTGTCGCAGCTGCTATAGAAGTCAGAGGAGTTACAAGAGCGGGCATGTGTGTTTGTTTGGAAGGCGGCACTATAATTTGTTTTGCTGGTCCTAATTCATAATTGAAAGCATTTATTATGTCATCATAGCCTGCTCCTTCCACAATTAATTCCTGCATTGACATTTGAGGCAAAACTACAGAGGGCACAGCTGTGTTATTACACTGTCCAACCTTGTGTTCAGATAAGTTATTAAATACAGCACTGCATCGTAAATGTTCGCACAAACTTTTATAGCACATTAATAGACATCGCATTTGTTTGTTTTCATTGTAAGCCTTGAAATCTCGATAGTCCTTACAGAATTTACATGCCGGATGTAGATTCTTAGGCCCTCGAACGCAAAGACGGCACACATTATGAGTACACTGACTGCTTTGAGGAGCATATGGATCACTAACTAAGCGATTACAAACTACACAGGACAGTAACTGTCGCAGACATAATAAAAGTCTAGACAATTCTGGATTCGAACTGGCAGCAGTTGCACTTGATGTCTCCGTCGACTGGAGAACCAATTTTGCTGTATTTACATATACACTAACAGCATTCATAGCACTCGGCGATAGAAACTATGCTTATACGAAAGTATAATTAACACGCTCTAGACATCATAAACGGGTCAGATATTAAGAAATTCAAAAATATCTTTACTGCAAGCCCACTCACTGTAAATTAGAAATTTTATAATTCCACTTCTTTAATTTTATTAATGTTTGTCACTTTATTTCCTAATTTTCCATAATTTTTTATTTATTGAATTTTGTACGCTTTTTTTCTGTGTTTAAAACCCAATAGCAATATTAAACATTGCGCTAATCCACTTTACAAAGGACAAGTGTCTTCATTTCTATTCTGGATATTAATATTTCTTGTAATTTATATTCTGGTTACTCGAAATTAAATTAAATTTTTAAGATTTTTAGCAATAAATTTATATATTTTTGCCGATTTTTTTTTATTGTTTTTGGCATTTCGTTTTGATATGGCATTTCGTTTACTCTGCTTCTTATTAATCTCATAAAGGAACACACACACTATCTGTCTTATTCGACATTCAAAAAAGGAATGATGGAATGAAACGATAGTGCAAAAAGAATTGACGACACAAGTGAATTACGGTTAAATTAGTTGTAAAGACCAAACAATTTCTATTATATTTCCTGCAGACAAATTTTGTGTAATAAATAATAGTTATTATTAACTTTAAAAGAAAAAAACGAAGGCTAAAGTTATAATATATTAAATTGAATATTTTGAAGTAAAAAAAACGATGGTGAAAGAAATGAGTGACTGAAGTTTAACTTAACTTTACTTTTAACACTTGCGTATGTTTCGAGTGTTTGAACTGAAAGATTTAAAAACCGAATACTACATTCTGCATACATTCGCAGATAATAAGAAAATAAAAGAAGTATTACGGACTTAGTTCTAATTTGAACTGTCTGTTGTTAAGTAAATATGCCTTGAGATATACATACAGTAGTCCGAACAATGCAACTCTGTAGTAAATGAATACGATTAATAATCGAAACTAGTAACGGTATGCAATTCACCTTTATTATGTTTTTATTTGTTGCAGAGTAATCATTAAAATAGCATCGTTAACAGCAAGATGTGTTTATATATCTGATTAATAGTTTGATTTCTTTAGAATGTATAAAAAAATTAAATTTAGAGAAATAAAAATGCAAAACAATGTACTTTAAGTAAAGGTAAGTACAGTTATCAGTCCTACCGTAGGAATAGCTATCAGCTCATAGTAAATGTGCGGTTGTACAAGCTATGGAAGTTTTAGAAGACCAGCGTATGAGCCACTTATAAGTAAGGTCCATAAAAAGTCGCTTTAATAAAATTCCTCTCCATTCTGCATTCTCTGTATTGCAGTCACTGCCACCTCCACTATGCCAAAAAAAAAAATCAGGCGGATAAAAATTATTCCCTTGAATTCGAATCAGTTTGTGTTTTACTATGTTGAGAGCTTTACTTCGCTTTTAAATATTTCGCATTTTTTGTTTTAGATTTTTATAAATCAAAACATTTAAATATGGAAATTGTAAGTGCTTACAGCGATTCTGTTTATCCTTATTAAATGTTATTAAGCCAAAATGGTACAAACTGATGTTACAGATAGTGATTACTTTAAAATGTTGCTTATAAAATGTATTTCTTGCCAACGATAATTTTATGGTTGCCAATTAGCAATATGAATGGAGTTCGGTTGCGATTATATTAATAACATTACATTTGGTAGAAGGGAGAAATGAAAAGCAACATGCATTTGCTTGCTGCTTTTTGCATACCTCCATTCACCTCTTTTATATATGAGCTGAGTAACTTCGATCATATTCTCGTTTTAGTGTAACAGACCAGAGTTTCTAGTGTAAATCGAACTTTCGGACTCTCACGCTAACAGTCTAGCACACTACTCACTAGACTAACAGGGCAATAATGATATTAAATCGTTTAATTGAAAACAAAATGCTGGACATTCGGTGATAACACCAACATCTATGAATTCGCCTTGCTATGAACTGTCAAAGATTTCTAAATATTTATTTTCAGTTGTTCCAGAAATAATAAACATATATTATATTTTCATTTTACTAAACTAAATTTTTACTAAACTCTGGTAGGCGATTTGAAATATATTATGATATGGCTTTTAAAATTAATATTAGTTATATATGCAGTCATGATTGTCGATATTGTAATTTGTAAATTAACCGTTTGCGTGAAGGGATCCATACATTGGAAAACAATTTGTTCATTCTTTCATTGATCATTGATATTTCTATAACGAAATTGTAATATGTTCGAGCAAAATTAATATGATTTTTTCTCTTCTATTGAGCTTACATTGCAGCTCTCTACTTGTATTATTTAAATGCTAGCATTATAGAGAATTTCAATTTTTACTTCCCTAAGAATTTAATTATTATTTAATTAAATATTTAATTTTATTACATATGTAAAATTTTTATTTTTATTATAAAACTGTTTTGGTTGCCTACCATTTACTGCATCCATATCAATTTCAGAACAATTGAAATTTCTTGAATAGGAGTATTTATATATGCCCTGTGCAATTAATTATTCCCTATAAATGTAAGAAACTCGAATTATGAAAAAAAAAACATGATAGTCATTATATCTTAAAGTCTATAAATAATAAATTATTCATCTAGTGTATGTATGAGAGTTAACCTATTATAACTCTTTTCTTATTTTCATTAATCGCAAGATATTTTCCTATTATCGTTATTATACAATAAACAAAATAATAAATACAATATTACAAAAATCGAGTATTAAAAAGCAATCAGAACTTATGTAATGTCTTATGAAAGTTGACATGTTTCTTTTGTTGCAATCGTTTTGGCCACTACTCTAAATACGATTTCAAAAAGATTAATATAATAAAGCAATTGTATACATAGCATTTAATTAGTACGCTTTGTTTCTGTTTATATACAATATTTCAAATTAAACATTTTTGAGCATTATATAGAAAACCATTGATCATGCGCTTTTTGAAAACTCTTTGGAAAAAAGAGAAAAATTAAGAAAATAACGTGCAAAGTAAAGCAGACCGGCAAAAGATTTTGTTTATGTTTATTTTTCACGTCCTTTTCATTTTATAAAAATATTACAATTGAATTTATGAACTGGTATTTGCAGGAAAACATCACGTTTACAAAATTAAGTATTGAAATGATAAATACAATTTTGTTTATATCTACACATAAACATATAAATGTATATACAGATTTATATACTTCCAATATTTGTGCATACGTACACATATGCAAATGTAAATTACTATGTAGTCTCACATATGACTTTCAATAAGAATCTTATTTGATGATTAAATAAAAATTGTATATATCTTATGTGCATACATCTGTACATACATTTGTATCACCATTAATTCCTTCATTCATTTTTCTTCTAGAAATAGTAGAAATTATTTTTAATGGAAAATTATTAAAGCTTGAAATAAAAAAGATCAATATTCTTTGAATTATCGGCTCATAATGAGATGACTCATGGCTTTTAGCAAAATTTTTGTAAATAGTTTATAGAGATCTAGGTTGTTTTGAATAAATAATGTATAAACTGAAAATTATTTGTTTTTTTAAAAAATTTTGTTCGTTTAACTTTTTTTTTGGCAAAAGAAAAGAAATGATTAAAAAATGTAGGATTCTAAATAGAAGATCCGTTGCTCACCACAAGAACTTTATAAATGATAATTTCGTTTAATAACCTTTGAGTTTAATTTTATAATTTTAATGTATATTTCTCATTAATAGCAATATTATGTACTATAGATATGTATAATTATTATGAACTGTAGATATTTTTGGGTTTACGAGCATTTTGTTGAAAGAGTTAAGGAAATATAAGTTTGATTTAGTTTATCGGTATATGTTTTTATAAATTTGTAGTTACGTGTTTTTCAAATGTTTTTCCTAATTCGGCCGTACCTTAAGTAAATTCATTAATAATATTTTTCGGAAAACGATGTTTGTGATTTGATTTTGTATATTTTTGAAGTATAAATGCATATGTTTATATGTATATCTACCGCCAATCCCCTCCATAATATATATTTATATATGTATGTATGTATATTCGTTTCCTCTTCATAACACTTATGATTTTAATAAAAAAAAAAACATATTTTTAACCTTAAATTTCCTTACATTTATTTGTGGCTTATAAAACAAATGTATTTAAACGCTATTAATTTATTCAACATTTCTTATTAAAAATATCATAAAAAGAAAAAAATTGAAATAAAATAAAAGTTATATTAACTATTTGCCAACATTGTTGAGTCTTCTGATCAAAAAGCAAAATTTTATAATACAGAAACGAAAAAAATATTAAAAAAAAAATATTTAAAGAACATACATGAGAAAGACGAAGAAAATTCTCTTCGTTGCTTGTTTAATCGAAAGAAAACGTATTCGGAAGAATATGTGTGATTGTTTTCAGTGAAAATCTGCGTGGGGATCCAAAGTGAATTTTCTTATTGGAATATAATTTTCAGTTAGTGTTTCGTACTCGTCGAGTGTTGTTCTCGGTTTCTTCTTGAGGATTTGTTGTTTCACACAGAAAATCTTCCTCATCATTTCTTTCATAGATTATATACACTCGCAGAATACATATATAGAAAATTAAACATATAGAAAATTGTTACCCCATAATCCGTATACATATACATACACAAAATCGGAGGAATTGTGAAAATAGGAAAAATTTAAAAAGGAAAAGTGGTCCCGTTTTGTAAAACGCGTTACTTTACGTATTTGGTTAATTCACATTGGTTAGTAAAAAATAAAAAAAAAAAAAAATGCATCTAAATAAGATAAATTCACATAAATGTGAAAAATATGATTTTGAAAATAAGTTACATAACTGACTAGTGTCGTTAAGCAAAATGGTTGTCATTTCCACGTTGATTCATATAAAAAAATATATGTATACGTACAAACACAGACTTAATAAAAAAAACATTATTTTGTACATCAATATCTTTTAAAATATTAGATTTGTTATTTCGTGAAATTACAAACAAATTGCCATGAAAAAAACATTATACAAAAGCAATGAAGAGAATTACTTCGATATTTGGTTAAATTAATAGTGTTTATGAAGAATTTAAATGTATGTACATATGTATATAAAAAGTAATAGTGAAAACAATGGAATGAAATTAAGTGTGTATATTTGAACCCGAAGAGACAGATAGATCGATACAAAAATTGAGAGTTTTTACACAAATTGGGTGGAAAACAAGAAATTTATCTCGGGAAATTTGTCGGAGTACTTTCGTTACTTGTGCTTGCGTGATTGCACACAGTTTAACGAACTGAGTTCATTTCTATTTTTGAATATTTAAAATCATCTTTGGCGGAATGAATTCACCAAAACATATACTCGTGTATCGACCGCAAGGCAAGCAGCCGTCATCTTATTTTCCGTTTTATTTCTCTTTAAGTTTTCTCAACCATAGTCGGTTCATGATCATAAAGTTTAGCCCTTCTTTTTATGTTTCTTTTTCTTTGTTTTTCTTTGTTGTCTGGTTTACGTCAACCCATCAAACCGTTAACGTAAAAGCTAATGCTGGCGATCTATATTTTGAAATCTATTTAAGCGCCACCATCGTACACTACGACTTTTTATTTTAATTTTTTCTTACTTAAACAATTAATAAAATATCTTAAAACCTATTCAAAAATTGTTTCTCATATTTACATGGATTTATATACATATATGTATCTAAGTACAGTGATATGTGGATTAATATTTTAAATGTCGATATATGTATGTACATACATATATACACTTTAATGTATCTACATACATATATACATACATATTGGATATTGAAAAAAAATAAATAAACATTCTACAAATTTGCTATATTATTATTGAGGTTCTATAAATAGCATCATTTTGCACTCAGTTATTTTGAAATTAATTTCACAATATTTTATGGTATTATTAAGGCATTTTAATTTTTAAAATTTTTACGAATTTTTTTAGTGCATTCATTTATTAAGTGTGTGTATAGATACTTATTTTAGTTTTCTAAACTTTTTATTAAAAAATTTTATTGATTTAAACCTTGCAAATTTTTTTAATGATATTTACTGTATAAATTCAGAAAACTATTCAAGTGAGTTAGGATTGTTGTTATTATAATTTTACAGTAGCTTGTCCAACGGCAGACATATTATTTCTGACCTACTTAAGCTACGAATGATTAACCATATGATCCCCAGCACAATTATCGACTCTTATCCGATGAAAAATAGGGTTAGATAAGTACTATTGTCCGCAGATACCCTCCCGCCAATCAGAAAAGGGCTGAAAGTAAACCCTATTCGGACAATAACTTTTGTACTCCCCAAATGAACTACAGTAAATGTCCAAAGGAAAAAAGTTGAAATTAAATAAGAGCTGTTTAGATTCGATTCTTTTTTGTTTAATATCGGTATAAAAAAAACTATTTAGCTAAAGGAAAATTTCAAAATTTTAAAAGTAATAATTTCAATATGTATGTATTTAAGAGTTTGTTTATTGTAATTCTTGATATAGGCGGCATTTATAAATATTGCCCTTCACATTTTAAAATGGCTAAATAGAATGTTTCCTCGTGTTCATAGACACCCCTGAGTGAATATACATGTGCTATATAAATACGCATAAAATAAAATTATATTTGATGCTTGGAGATATTTTTTTAATTTGTTGTGACGACAATATTTATAAATTATGTTCTATGCAGGTGACATTATAATTTGCCTTCTGCGTATTGTATTTTAGTTCAGTTATAGACGTACATCTATTTCAGATATTTCTCCAACAACGCAAATTCCATTTCAAATATAGTGAAATGAAATCCGCTGTCATTCAATAATATTGTATATGTATTATTGAATTAGAATTTTTTTCTTTTTCTACTCAGGATCATACATGATTTCGCATGTTTACAGCTGTAGAAATGTTTTTCAAGATCACAAAATTTAAAAAACCAAAGAAAGCACCACAAAAAACATGTTTTTTTTTTCAAAAATAGATTTCGTCAGCGCCTTTTTTAAATAATTAATGATTAGAATAATGTAAAAAAATATATAGTATGTATGCACATACACAGATTTT
Organism: Sarcophaga bullata; assembly: GCA_005959815.1. NCBI lineage: Eukaryota > Metazoa > Arthropoda > Insecta > Diptera > Sarcophagidae > Sarcophaga > Sarcophaga bullata. The sequence continues at coordinate 2,626,612 of QOCX01000001.1, forward strand.
GTATATAGTATCTAAGAGTATTCATGTGCCAATATTCTGATCACTTTTTTGCACATATTGTCTTTATTCTTCTCTCAAAATAAAAATGATTTAATGATAATTATCACCTTATTGTTTTGCAAGAGAAAATGGAAGATCATGAGGGATTTTAATAAAAATTCATTAAAACCCAAAAAAAAAATTTTTTTTTGTTCATAAATCGAAATATTTTGAAATTTAATTTTTATTAAATATTCATATTGTACGTACATACATATGTACTTCAAATATCGAACAAAATTAAAGCAAGAAATTTTTGTAAATAGAACATTGATTAAGTATGTTTAATAAATTGTAATAAGTTACAATAACTTTTTTAATTAAATTAAAATAAATAAGTATTTAATGGAGTAATCACCAATCCAATACAATTTGGATAACACTACTATAGAAATTCCATTTCAAGCATTTCCATTTGTCAATGTGAAAGCTTTGCTTAAATGATCATGCATCGTCCATGATCTGAGAAATGATACTATGGTGAATGCCAAATTTGTTCGGTATTTGAGTCTATGATTCGCCAATAACAAGTCGTCAAATCTTTTTCCATTTAAATCCGTTGTCTCCATTTCTTTCTTTTAATTATTGAAACATATGCTCCTTTCAAGAGTCCTTAAAAACGTTTAATAATAAGTTTAGCTTCAAATAGCAAAATGAGACATAAGGGCATTTATTGTTTTATAATATTATATGTTTTGCAACAGTTTTGTCTGACACTGTATATACATATATATGTTGAAATGTAGACAAGTGTTGCTCATGCAATTTTGTTTGTAATTAACTCATGGCAATGAAAGTGAAAATTAATTTTAGTACAATTTGATTTTAATATGATTAAACGTGAAATATTATTTCAGTAAAAAACTACCGTAAAAGTATTTCAGAAAGTTTTTTTTAAAGACGTATACGTATACAAATTAAAATATAAAGACTGAATAAAAATATTAAAAAATATACAATATTTATAAAAAAAATCTTGTGGAGAAAGAAATTGAAACTAAAACGGCGTTTTATAAGATAAATTATATAAAGTAAGTTTAAATAATAATGTCGGGACAACAGCCGCCTTCAAATGGCCCCCGTGGTTGGAATCCACGTATAGCATCTCCATCATCTTTTATGTATCGACCACCATCTCCTTGGACTCCAGTGGCTCCAAGTCCACCCCCAATTATTTCTGGACCAAGCAGACCATCAATGCCATCACCAGCTCCCATGAGTCCGACCCCATTTGGCCATGCCATGTCACCAGGACCAAGCAACTTACGAGGAACCAGAGGTTCAAACAATATACCTTATCCTAGGCCGCAATGGCCCCTAGCTGGAAATTTTTCACCAGCACCTTATCAGCCACCAGTGTTCCAACCAAATAGTTTTCCTAATCAAGCTGGAGTTGCTCCGCAATTGCCGCCTAAAGTCTGCCCATCGCCTTCGACTTATGGAGGTCCAAATGGTCCAAAACCTTTTAGACATCTTCATCATCAAAACTCATATGGCGATCCTGCGAGCTCATTTCAACTCTCCCCTACTCCATCTCCGATTGTTTGCCAAACACCCAATTCTGAGTTTATGTTTGGTAGCAATCGTCAAACTCCGATGTCTTATATTTACGAAACTCAACAACAACAACAGCAATATCCGAGACAACAACAACAGTACGCACCATCACCAATGCAACAACGTCATCAATCACAAAATCAATACGACTTTGTTGGTGTACCACTTGAACCTCCACAACCTAAATCGTATGTGATTTATGATGATGAGGAGGAATATGGTCCATCAACAGCAGAAATAATTGCAAATCAATCTCAAGATTATGTTGATGAAAAGCTTGCAGAATACCAAATGACTATTTTGCAACTTCAAGGTAAGTCACTATAAATATTTACAATGAATTATTTCAATGCATTTATACTTATATTTATTAAAACATTGATGTAATATGTAAGACAGTTTGTATTAAATTTCATTCCATTTTAATTAATATGCAAAATTAATGAAGATAGTTAACGGTCTGGCTATGATAACCGCATTTAATCTTTGTAATTTGGTGTCTCTTCATTTAGCCATTCGAGTCAAAAAAGTAACCGAACTCTAGTCGGTTAGATAGATAGATTTTACAATTATTATCAATTAATCAGTTTACTTGAAATGAATGAAATGATGCTCAGCTATAAAATGTTACCATTCGTACATATACAGATTGAAAGTTTTGACTAAAAGTGTAGAGATATGAGCTAACAATTTTAAATTCTAATTTGGTAATCTCATAGTATTAGATTGTAGAAATAAATTCAATAATTGATGTCAACATACAATTGAGAGTAATATCTTAAATCTGGTTTAAATTCAATTGAATTGAAAATTTAAAAGCTATCTATCGCACTTAGTCGTATAAGCGACTTTTACAAACAGAAGATTGTGAGCGAAGTTAATTTGCGATAATTTCATTCTTGCATTTGCAGTATTGATATCGTGAAACTGGAAGAGTGTACAAAGAATAAATTTCTTTTACTTTGCTTTGTTTCGTTTTCACAAATTATATCCCGTTTAATTATTTAAAATCTTTATCGCCAAAGAGAAAATAACTTTTTTTTTGCCTTCATTGCTTAGCTTGGGCCATTGATCGTCATTCTTCTGTATTAAATAGATGTAGTTTTATTTTCTAGCCTGATAATAAAATGATTAAAAATAGTATGAAAATTTAATAGAAAGTGCTTACATCATGTCAATTGAATTTCAAATCATTGTAAATCAATTGACGTTTATTGAACAATAATTGCTCTACTCCGGTTCAGACGGATATAAATTGTTTTTTTTTTTTGCAGCTTTTGTATTCTTTTGTTTAAACAATTTAGATTTAGACATACTTGTATATAATACATAAAAAAGATTCATTTTTATGTACATAAAAAGTTAGTTTTTTATTTGTTTTGTGTTAAATTTTTAAGATGTTGTATTAAACATACACACACACACACACACACACACACACACACACACACACGATAAAGTTAAGTTCAATTATTTTTATTAATTTCGTGTATATTTGCTTGCGATCTTGTACTGGCTGGCAGTGCGTTTAAATATTTCTGTTTCTTTCATTACTATTTTTGCCCATAATATTTATATTATCTTGGTCGGCAATTTACCGATATACGATACGATATATATGATAATATGGTCCGTGGTCATCAATTCATAGAATTTGTCGCAAGCAACTACTGATGAAGCGTTTGTACATGAAAAACAAGTACATAGGAATAATTGAGTTTCCTCCCTATTTAGCTGTACCTGTACAACTTTTAGGTTCAAGGCGTTAACATCTTGGTTTCCGAACAATGAAATTCTTCGCTTCGAGTGCTCCATACTATTATAACTAGTGGAATAGTTTAACATATTTATCTCAAGTGCTAAATTTATTATGAATGTGAATAGAAAAATTTTTGTAAATACCCCTCTGAATATTTGTGAATGTTTGAATAAAATTTAAAATTAAAATTTGTTGCAAATGAATAACATAATATACAGCCAGGAAAAAAGTTTACATACACCGTTATGTGTTGACTTTCTCAAGCTAATTTTCATCTTTTTCTCCAATATTTTCTATGTTTATTTTTATCACATTCTTAATTGTAAAAGCTTTAAGCAACGCTATAATAATATTGTTTTTCAATTTTCACCACTAATAACGGAGTATGTGTGCATTGGTAGTAATATTTTAGAATATTTCTACTACAGTATCTTAAATTGTTTAATAGAAACGGGCAAACATATGATGTATGTATGTTGTATGTTAACTTTTTGTTAATATATTTTGCTTTTTGACCAATATAAAAAATTTCTTAACGATACGTTAAAATTAAATAAAAATAGACGACTGCATCTTACCAAAAGTAAGAACACAAAATACATATAAATAAATATTAATAACAGTGATTCGAATAACTGTTGTTTGAATATAATGTGATTTTATATATGAAAAGTACGTTGTGATAAGATTTCTTATCAATACAAAATAATTTGTCTATAAAGTCATCTGATTACTTGCGGTTTTGAGCGATAAAATTTAACTTGCATTTTAATAATAAAATAATTAAAAGAGAGACGATAAGAATAATTTAAAATAGAGAATTCAAATAACATAAAAAAACTACATAGGTTTCTATTGGATAATTTAAAATAATATAGAATTAAATTTTCTATTTTCTATTTTCATTAATATTTTGTTAATGTTAGTGGCTGTTATTTTTTTTAATATAATATTTTAAAAGTAAATTAAGAATAAATTCATAGGTGGTAATATAAAATCGTTTTAAGAAATCGTTGAAAGAATATTTTTAAGTTCATATATTTTGAAATCGAAGCATCGAACACTTTTTTTTATTAACTGAAATACACTCGCAATATACAAAGAAATACACAGGTTTTAATGTAATTACGATTTTTTAAGTTAATAAACACTTTAAATTATTTTCGCAAAAAAATTGATTACAAACTCTGTTAACTATAGTACAGTAGACAAAAGAAACAACGATATGTACACCCAAAATCAAATTCTTTTCCTTTTAATTGTATATGATGTGTTTTAATATATTTTGAATTCTCGAAGAATTTTGAATCTAACATTCGGTAGCGGTGGACTTATGGAGCATGGCGACACATCAAATTTAATGATTTATGCAACTCAGGCAATAAAAATTAAAATTATTTTGAAATTCTTGAAACTCACCTCGGCTAAAACGTGTGAATATTTTTATTACCAACATAACAAAAAAGGCCTGTTTGATCCACTGTTTAATGTGTGGCCGGGCGATTATATGGATAAGTATTGTTTTCACATCAAATTTATCTGGCGACTCTGATTGGGCGCTATATCAGTGTTGAAAAAAAACTTTTGCATTTCAAAAATACCGCCGTACCTCCACGACGCTTTCAGTAGTTTTTTTTTATTATATTACATATTTTATGTCTTGCGCTTTTCAACTATTAATGTATTAGACTTTAGCTCCGGTTAGCCAAACGTCCATGGAATGTCCGTTCGTTTTTAGAATACGAAAAGCAATGAAATCGCTTGTAACCGAATGTAATTTCGGTAAGCATTTGCATTGTTACGTTCCGAATCAGCTGTTTTTGCCTTGTATGTGAGAAACACGAATAAGTCGTTAGTTTTTTGCTTCTTGTCGTATGTGTATTAAATATAAATAAATAAATAGTCTAGTAGGTAATGTGCTGGCTTACTAGACGTGAGCCCACGATTCATACCCCATGTCAGGTATCTCCATCAAAACTATATATGAAACAGTATTTCTCCGGCGACTTCCTTCTGGCAAAAACTCTGATAGTAAAGTAAATTGCCATGAAGTTTTTTTAAAAATCTCTCGTTCGAAGTCGGCTTTAAACAGTAGGTCCCGTCACTCATGTATAAAATTAGCATACACAAAATAAGTGGTGTGGGAAGTTAGGTCACAATACTGATTGAAGGGTTATAATGACCAATTATGTAGGTATGTATTTTTTACAAAAGTATCATTTGATGCAAGAAAGTACTCTTTAGTTATAGTTCAGTACCATTTCAAAATTTCAGTTCTGCAACACTGCACTATATACATGTGCTGGAATGCAAAACACAAATTAAATTTAAATTAATAAAATTATGAATGAAAGTGTAAAAAAGTGTTGTCAAAGTTTGATAATATTCGTTATTAAACAAAACGAGTAATAGTATTAGTAACGCATCTGATGTACATTTCTTCGCTCCTAAACTCAGCGGAAACTTGTGGTTGGCAGTCATGAGGGTAACATCTGTAACACTGGTATAAGTACGATATCTAAATAAGCTTTCTCATTCTCTCGTGGCAAATCACTACATTCACACCCTGCATTTTACGATTAGTGCTATCAACTATTCTGGAACAAAAAGAAAAAAACGCGTATTTACGAAAATGCATTAGATTGTATGAAATAAATTTAAGGACATTTTAAAATCACGTCAAATCGAAAATATTGTATTTTTGAATTTCATTTGTTACTTAGAAATTTAAATTTAAAAACTAAAGACTGACTAGTATTTTTAAGTATAGAATCGTATACCCTATATCAAAGAAAATAACATGTTTTCGTAAATTTCGCAAGATATCTAACAAGATTTCAAAAATTGTCCAAGAAGTTCTTATTTAGATTTTGTACTTTGCAAACGCGTATAATAGATGAAACGATTCTTATTTGTATAAATATTTCCTATACGTATGCACGTATGCGAGATTAAGTCGTAATGGTTTTGTAAATAGACAGAAAGCTTGTGCTAAATTGTTTGATGACGATGATTTTATTTGTAGTTCGAAACAAAGCACGGTTTGAGTGGATTCGCGTTAACTGAACATTTATGTATATGTTGTTTTTGCCATCTATTCATTTAATATCAATTTCTACTGATTTTGCAATGTTCCATTCTCTTTGATTACTTTTTGCATATCATATTTTATAATGCCATGACATGATGGGTAACGACATTAAAATATATCGATAATTGGTTAAAACGTCCCATACATATAAATACTTCGGAATATAATTTTGCGTTCATTCAACAGACATGTTTACCATGCATACCATTCGTTTTGTATTGGTAAGTTTTTTGAACGGTAGATGATTTTAAAAGCAGACCTAGCAGGGTAGATTTATTCAGGCAGCAAGCAGCATTACAACTTATTTCGCTTTGAATTTGTTTCAAAAACATATATTTATTACTTTATTTCAAGTACTCCTCCTGTCAGATCTGAATCGCCCTGTCTGACGCACATAAAAAGTAAACATAAACAACCTTTTCGCCTTATTTTTAACAATTGTGACACAATACAACAATAAAAAAGAAACACTCAGTTGCATTGATAACACTACCTGTATAAATGTTGAGACATACTACACAATGAATGAATTTCGTTACGTTCGCTCTTCATGTGCTGTCATCAGCGTTGCCATATGCGAAGTTTTTTTTTCAAGTTTTTGGAGATGCGAAAAAGTTTTCATTAATGAAAACACAAGTTTTTTCAACAAAATTCAATTTAAAATTTTTCCATAATAATAACACGAAATATTTACATTTTTAAATTAAATATTGTGTAATTTATTAGTACCGGACAAAAGTAACAAAGAAACACTAACGGGGGCACCGGCCTCCGGAGTTCCTGTTTGGAAATTTTGGTACTTTTGTAGAAAAAAAGTTTTTTTTTTCTTGTAAAAACAAGGTTTTACCCAGAAAGAAAAAGTTTCTGGAGAAAAATTACTGGGAACGCTGACTGTCATGTGAATGTATTCAGAGCTTGCAATGAGATATTCAAACCATTCTTTAGTTCAGAAGGCTTAGAACTTGGGAATAGTCGGTAGGAATTATGAAGGTTAAACACTTTCTAACTTCGTGCAATCTTATTAATATTTAACTATTTGCATTTTGACTAAAAGATTTGCATTGAAATTTAGACGTACTGAAGTTTTTTCGTAGCACTAAAAGTAGATCTAAAAGCACAAAATTGAAAAAGTTACTACTATCCATTTACATATGTATGTATGTTTGTATGTTCACAAATAGATGCGTTTGGTGTTTTGTTTAGAATTTTTGTTCTCAACATATACAACGCAAATATACCTTACAAGGTGACCTCAGCTGAATGAGTTTTTATCTTTGTCAGAAGTTTGTTTTGGTAATAACCTACCAATTTTAATTTTGTGCTTTAACAACTTAATGGTAGCCAAATCAAGGCATACACGTTTTTGTAGTGAGTTTTAAATCTGAATCTGATAGCCTAGCTGATAGTGAGCTAAGGAATAAATGTCGAAGTCGTAGGTTTGATTCTTACCAAAGATTCTGGGTATTTGTGATTGCTAATAGATTTGGCCGGCATTATGTTGTGATAAATTGTAATATAATAAAGACATCGTGAATTATTGTAATTTATAAGCAATTTGAAAATATGAGTTTGAATACTCCACCTACAAACTCTCATATCAGAAAAATAAAAAATCGAAGTTTTTGCACTGATAATTTATCCTGTTGGTCACTTCTCTAATAAAATTGACATAATACTGTAAATTATGCGACCAACTGGATGTAAAAGTTTTTTTATTTTTTTTTTATTTGAAAGTACTGCTATATTTTATATATAATAATAGTTATTTATCTAATTTTATTTATTTAGTTGTAAATTGTAAAAAGTTTATAAATTGTATTTTCTATGGAGGTTTCTGAGCAATTTTTTGCTCACTCTTCGACAAAACAAAATGTTACTTTGTACTGTTGTGTAAATGAGGCCACCCTGTTCAAATATGCCTTGAAAAAATTTCTCCGCTCTCTAGGTAAGTTGAATAAGTTCGACTCAAATTGTTTTAGTAACGAAACGGCTTTCAGCCTTAGCAGATTGAAATTACGCTGCGTCGTAGTAAATGATAAAAAAGAGTGAAAGATAGATTTATACAACTATTCGCGGTGAATGTTGGTCGTGTAAAAAAATGTTTTTTTTTAAGAAAATTTAAAAAAGAATAAACCCTCTGTTAAAGTATGACCAACGAAAAAAGAAGTGATTGAATAATATTGGTGAATAAAATAAACCTATAAAGTTTAAAGTTTTTTTTTTATTAATATTGCCCAAAATAAAAGTAAATAAACTACACTTGCATTTTACGGATACTCAAAATAAAAGTAAAATCGAAATCGGAGCAATTAATGTGTGCGTACGTACATACATATGCATGAATGTGTATGGAGAAGAAGTGAAAGAGTTACGGAATTTTTTTTATTTGGGTAGATACTTGTACTTGTTTGAAAGCAATAGAAAAAATTATTTAAAACAATAAAAATAACGTTGTTAATAATTTATGTATTTAAGTGTCTAATCAAAAAAAATTCTCGTCAAATAAAGAAAAAAAAAAAAAAAAATAATAATAAATAAAAATCAAAAGAAAAAGAGCAAAGCAAACGAAATACTATATTGTACGTGTGAATGTATGTATGTGTAAAACAATAAAAACGTTTTTTAATTTGCCGGCATTTGCCATATCTGTATTGCAATACGAACAAGCCAAAAGGAAAAATCAATTCTTGTAACTATTACTACTTCTTATACGGTAGGCACACCTCTGTGTGCGACAAGTGAATTTTGGTGTGTAAAATTAGAGTGCTTTAGTAAATAAAACGTAAATTAAATGGTAGACGACCATGGATAAGTCGACGATAGACGGGAGGCATGAAGAGGAGCGACCACCAAGCCGAGTGGTGGGCGAGGTTAGTTCCGTATTACAGGATGCACCTATACCAGCAGTGCGCAAACGCCGTATAGCGAAAACAGCTGTTGAATCATCGTTATCAGGAGGTGAAAGTACGCAACCATATGTTAGCCAAGGCCAAACAGAGCAGGACTATGTAACTATTGAGGGTATTAGTAACGAAAGGGCTGCAAGTGATGAATACATGCAGGAGGCCTCTGCTGTAACACGAACTATAACGGAGACGATTAAAACTAGCAGCTCAAGTTCCCCCGAATACTCGGTAGAAGAATATGAAAATTCAGATAGGTGTTCAACTCCTACCACACCCTCACGCTTAAAACAGAAAGTAGCTTTGTATGAGAAATCTTGGCTGTCTGGTGAGTGTGGGGTGAAGAGAACGGTTGACAATTTGAGTAGGGAGAATATCGAAAAGAATCAGGCTGCAGCTTCCGATTTAGTTGTTGAGATGGGTTCAGATAATCCGTTTGATATTGATGTTTATGAAATTGAAAAGCGTCTAAAAAAAGAACGTAAGCGAGGTATGGCAGAAGCTGAAGCAGCCAAACTGGCTTTTCAGCAAATCCAATTAAGGTCAACCCCCTCTCCGCTGGCACATAAGGTTGAGATACATGAGGAACATACAGCTAGTCCTTTCAACGTTACTCTTAAGACTACTAGTAAGATATCACCCGGTGCAATGACGGGCAGAATCGAATTGGAAGAGCATGCACCGAAAAGTCCTTTTAATGTAACGTTACGCACAACTCAGCGTTACCGCAGAAATCCTCCAAAGTCAGAGGAAATTACATCTGCGTCCCCATTTAATGTTACCTTGAGGACAACAAAAAGAAATTCTTCTAGCTTGAGTCCGATTAGTCCTTGTTCTGTCGACGAAAAGGTCTCTTTAGCTAAATTTCTCGAGGGCGAAAGAACTGTAAGAGAAGTAAAAGCTGTTGATGGGATAACAACTATTGTCACTTCTTCGATGACTACTGATGGTCGTAAGCACGAAGAAAAAATCTTTCGTCATGGTGAAGGCTATTTTTCACCTCGTTCGTCTCCTCAGCGAGAAATAAGAGTAAATACCCCCTTACGTTCTGTAGATATGACCGCTGGCGGTAGCAGAATTTTTATCAAATTGGAAAATGAAGGCGAACAAATAAATATGTGTACCTCAGACGAATCCTTCGACGTTACAGATTACAGAGTAACAAGTGAAAGTCATGTTAAGCCTGGTGGTACTCAAGTTGGTGGTAAAACCGTTACTTTAGAAACCCCCGCTAACATTGACATAATTGTAGGAACTAAAAGCGGCAACCCCAAACGTCATACAGTAAACCTAGAAACCAAACATGAACAAATGCCATGGCTAACAACGCAACAAAAACATTCAAATTCTTCGTCCTTTTCTACTTATACTACCAAGACTACCACGAAAATAACAACAACGTCTCATCAACATGAACATAGTGAATCATTAGTAAGCGAAAATATCCCCTATAAAACTGACAGTCTTTCGAAAACGATACAATCGGAAGGTTCTACCACTCCAGGAGAATCGCATAGATTTGTAACAAAGGAAACAATTTGTAATCCGCCTACCTCGTCCTCCTCCTGGATTGAAAAATCAGGTACAAATTCAACCACCACGCACAAACTTCTTAAATTTGACACAGAAACGCATCATTCCGAACATGATGCACTAAAAAAGCGTTTGGAAATCGTAGGTTACGGTCGCGAAGGTCTCGGCTGCGGCACAGGCGTCCTTATCTCTAAAACTGACACATTTTTCCAATCTGAGCACATAAGTGACGATTCAGATACTGAAGGTACTGCTGCTAGCAGCATAGTCATAGTACCAACAACCATCGCCTCCCATTCAGCCTCACCAAATGCAAGTGTAGATATTTCGAAAGTATTCACTTCTACCGTAGGCGCGAACGACGCAACTAGCACCAGTACTTTGACTAAGTCTCTGACTCCGAATCAGATTCAACAACACCAAAGTATTTCATCCTCTAGCGAATATCAAGAAATCCAATCCACGATGGCAGCAAAACAGTTTGCACGTAGCAACTCTCAATACGATACACACATCAAGGAGAAACGAGGTAACTATACAACACATTATGTAATTAATCTTTTCTTTTTTAAGGACAACTTGATACCCACACCTATACAAACTTGTCTATACTCTTACAAGCAACCACTAGACTTGTTCTCTGAACTAAGGAATACATATTTGTAAGATTGAGTGGTTCTCCTTTAAATTTTAGAAAGATCGATATTATTTTACGCAGTTAGGCACTGTTGTTCGTTAAAAATGTTCATGAAACGAGAAATAAAAAAAAATAATAATAATAATAATAAAAGCAAAAACATACAGCCATTCAGCCGCATATACACTAATCCACCATATCAACATTCACGAATACAGCCATACAAATGACATCATTTTTACTCTGGTTCAGTTCGGTTTGGTTTTCGAACACAATACAACTTACTGAATAAGTTTTGTATTTAATTTCCATTTCTAATGTGCAGCCCGTTGTTAATTTTATTTTTATACATTTTTTACGATTCTACGCCGGTGTGAGATAATAAAAAGCAAAAAAAAAAAAAACAAAACAAAAATATTAATTGTATACTGAAAAACGAACGCTCTCTTAAATAGTGGTGTACATACATATGTATGTATTTATTTTATGTAGCAAAACTACATGAGAGTTTTATTAAAAGTATACGATTTAAAGTTTTTGGATTTTGTTATTCAGTTGGTAGAAATAAATTTACGCACCCCTCTCTCTCAATATTATTAAATACATTTACATAGCCACTGATAACAATCTGATAATCATTGCGAACTCTGTCAGAAACATATTTCAATACAAATGCTTATGTATACCACTTGTCGCAAAAATATAGAAAATTACGAATGCAATAATGTCAGCCTTCAATGAGCATTGGTTTGAGGTCAACTGAAAATAAAAAATTTTGTATTTTTATATACAATTTATTCGATTATAATTCACTGTTACTGGTAGCAATGATCTCACCAGCAGCTTATACAACTGAACTTTATATTGGAATTTATATAAAAAAACACACACACACAATCACAAGCTCTTCAACTTGTTTGGACTTCTGATTTAAAAAAAGAGAAAAAATCTCGTCTGTAAACATATCTCTAAACCTTGTCCTTAAGAATTTTAAGTTAAAAAAACTTCGACATTAGTACTTTTAATGTTATGTACTTGCATTAGGACCACAAACTATTATCAGCTTTTATTGGAAGCGTCCCAAAATCTTGCTGTGGAAAGTGTAACTGGAAGAGAACATGTATTAGCTGTGTGTAATGCCATTCAGAAATGGCGCCTTCAAGACAACATAAGTGCTTTTGTTTTTTGTACAACAGCAGTAAGCACTGCTCGTATAAAACTTTTTACAAAAGCCGCTCATGGTTACCCTGTAGAACTCATATACACGAAATAATTTTGAGGACCGTGTTTGTAGTAAAAATAAACTACAACTTTGGTTCCAATGTCGTAATTTTCGAAAGATTTAAATAAAGCCTGACCAAATTTAAATTTAAATATATTTTCATTTGAAATATATGACGAAAGATCAAAATTCTACGTTAATGTCTAAGTAAAATCTAAGCTCGAAATAAAACTAATAAGCGATGATTACAGAGAGTTGTTAAAACTAAGCTTAGTGTTTTGAGTATAACAACCTAAGAAATAATTGTAACTTAGTAATATTTTCTGCCCCTGGTGCTGATCACCGTACGAGATGGATGGCGAAGTCATAAGTAATATGAAGATATTAATTCTTTTTAATTTATATTGTCCTTAATGGAGTTTACGTACTACTATATAAGAATTTATATTCATTCAATTTATTTATTTTTCTTTAAAATAAAAAAGCTTTTAATAATTTCCAACTGTTAATTGTGGTATTAATGTTTCTCTATTTGAAATCGAGAAACGAGTAACAATTTAATTGAAATCGGATAATATTGAATAAAAGTTTAGTGTAAGACTACAGCAAATTAAGCAAATTACGTTTATGTATAAACAATGTTCTTTAAATGTAATAATGATTTTTAGTTCATTGGATCAGCACAATTTTATTTTCACTAAAAGTACGAGATTTAATGGAGTGAATAAAATGAGCGCAAATGAAAATTCTCTGGAATAACTTCAGAAAACTTTCTAACTAAGGAGGTGATTAGCGTGAAGCATGTAAGCAGATAGACTGGTACAGTAGGACCGTATAATGTTCATAAACAAAAAATGTAAAGTTGCGTACTAATTATGCCATACAACTTCATTTTATGTTGTGTAGAAGAAGAGAACATAAATTTCCTGCAGCTTAAGTTGTGAAAATCAAAATTATTTTCATAATGTTCTAACTTACCTCGAATTATACATACATCATTGGCCATTACAAACCATCAGTCAGGATCGTTTTTGATGTCTGACCAGGGGTTTGAACCTTGGCTTTATGCCTAATAAGCCAACACACTGCCTACTAGACTACGGCGACCGACTTATATGTGAGACTATTTTCAACACCACACAGCTTAAGAATCACTTTGAAAGTTCTATTATAAATAATTTCATAATCCTTTATACAGTATCAGAAATAAACGGGTCAAGAAATGAATCAAGTTGCACTCTTATGACTGACTTCAATTTCAAAAAATTCCATTCATAAAAGTGGGAAGAAACTTTACTTGAACAATAGCAGAAATATTGCCTTGGTCACAGACGAAATTAATAAAATAAAAAGGTTCATTTTTCAAATGAATAACAAAAATAAAATTAAATGAAATACATATAAATGCATGTCAATAATTGCTTCTCAATGAATGAACAAAATATGTAAAATGTAAAAATAATTAAATCGAACCTATGTATGTGTGTATGTACATGTGTATATTGATTTCTTCAACATGTAGATTAACGAAAATAGTTAATTTCTTGCATAAATTTGTATGTTTTCATGTTTAATCGGTAAACAGATGAAAAACATTTTTATGATTATTTAAAACCGTTGTAGTCATGACAGACATCGATTTCGCTGTTTACAGTATTAAAACTACTAATGACTTCAATAAATTTATTTGTACAGAAAAAGATGAAATAAATAATAGGAAAAAATGAATAATAAAAAAACTACCAAAAAATCGCGTGTCAATTAAAAGATTCTATTAGACTGTAATAAAATAATAATTTCATTTGTGGTAGTTTAATGATTGATATCTATAGACTTTTTACTCCAAAAGGACTTTGTTTATAATTATGTACACCAGACTATGATTTAGATTGACGAAAGTCACAAAAATGTTTTAGCTGGTATGAGATATTGTATTTTATCTTAGAAGCTTCTGGTATAATAGATCTGTTAGGTCGCAGTGCCCTAGTTAGTAGAGCTTGTCCACTCATGACAGTGTGCGACAGCGAAAATTCACCCTGCTACCGATGCTATGATGTAAGTTGTATATTTAGTCGAGTAGAACCCTTAAATTATTTTTGTTACATATATTTTTATTATTAATTGCAAAAATTAGTTCTATTTACGCAAACAGGCACGGACATAAAAGGATTCGCACATATGTGGAAATAAAAACACCATTTTAAGAGAATTATTCTTAATAGAATAAATTTTGCGAATAGAGACGGTTTGGCTTTTAATAGCCAATTTACAGTTTTACTTTTTCGTACGTCTTGAGCTTCGTTTGTTGCTAAAAAAAATATATGAACTCTTTAATTTTTTTTTGAAAGCAATAACTTTTATTTTTAGTCTATCCTGTGTACAAATATCCTAAACAATTATATTAAATATGCCTTCAGATTTGTAGTTTGTATTTTACTAATACAATAAAAAAAATGCAAAATATTGACTACATTTCGTTTGTTTTCCCACTCTGTTTTTTTTTTTTTCATTTTTAAAAAACGTCCCTAAATACTCCTCGCTACAGTCGATAGCATGAACTTAATTTTAAATCTTAATGCCTTAAGGAATTTTTTAACGAACGTTATAAACATTACTCAGCTTTTAAATAGAAAAGTTCAATAAATAATCATCAATATAAAATTTATTAATTATTTACGTCGTAACTTCATCTTGTTTTTTTTTTTTTTTTGTTCACACAGTATTTGATTTCATAGCTATTTTAGATGAGATCATACAATCCGACCTAGAAATGACCGAGACATGTTCTTTATCCATTCAATATTAATTTTTAATCAAAATGTCGCCATAAAAAAAAAATGCATGTATGTGCGAATGTGCATACGTATATACTTAATAGTATACGATTGTTAAACATTTAAAACCAAAAACAAAAAAGAAATAAAAAAAAATAATAACAATACATATTAACAACCTAACGACTTGTAACGTTTAATCATCAATGAATATTTTCTAATATTACATTTAACTTGAGATCGTTTGATTTCACGTTGATATTGTTGATGTGATGGTTAACAATTACAAAAGCAAAAATCAAATTTATGGGGTTGGAAATATCGAAGCTCTTTACTGGTAATTTTTGTATATTAAATGGTCGACACTGATACATGCTACTGTTTATTTCTATATATATTTAAGCATTTGATGTTTTACATATTTCGATCTTTGTAGGAGATTAATGAGGTTCGAGTGAATATGAATGATTTTTGTTTGTTGTATGCTCAAGTGAATTTTTGAATGAAAGAATTCTACACAACAATAAAATTAAATGAGAATGAGAAGTGAAATAAATTAATTGATAAAATGCCAGTAAACTACGTAGCTATGTTGGTAAAACGAATTTATCTGTTTGTGCGTAACTATGTAAATGTTTAAAAATAAAAATATACAGACGTGTAGCCGCACGCTTGAATGAACTTATTTGCGGTTACAGGTACGAATCAGGTATATTTGGTAGCGCAAACGCAGTAAGAAAATAAATTATAAAAAAAAAAACAAAAAAAAATGTATAATTGATACATACATACATGATGTACTCATTTATATACATTCGCATAAACTCAACACCTTATAAAAAACTCAAACAAAGAAAAGAATGATCTCAAGAAATTAAAATTTAAATAAAAAATCATTTTTTTGATTGATTTTTAATGATTTTTGATTTAGTAAATACAGTAGATTAATATCGCCACCTAAAATGTAAAGGAGTATGGTATCAAAATATGTATGTATAATGCATATTTTCTTTAATGTTATTTGTAATTTCACTTTAATGTTTTACTTCCGATCACGCGAACAGCATTGTTATATCAAAAAGGGGTATTTAATGAAATTAATTAATTTTTTAATATTCATTAAGAAATTTGTACTTTTTCAGAATTTCTTTTTTATTTTTTCGAGCAAAGACTATTAAATAAATTTCTGGATGTCTATTCTAAAGTGAAACCGATTTCATTCAGAGCGTTCTGCATCGATTGCAATAACCTATAGCCGGGTAGTGTTTTCTTAATTTATGTGTTAATGAAATGAATTTATTATTGTTTAACGCCGATATTGGTTCGCTGATTTTTACATTTGATTCGTTGTAATTCGTATAGCTTCATCGGTTCGTGTTGATGTTTCATCTCTCGTAATGCTTTGATGATGACATAATGACTTCTTGTGACGTTTAAAAAAAATTTCAGAAAAGCTGCATTATGTAAAATCCAATGATTTTCAAATTGTAGACACGTTCTACATATACGTTCCTATGTTTTAATGTGGAATTTTATTGAGGTTAAGATTTGTTTAAAGTTAGATCTTAAATAAATTTTTGCGTTTAATACATATGTATTTATATTTATAAGGTACACGCACGCATTTCGTTTAAAATTGTAACATCATAATTTATCAATATAAAATTGTGAGTGGGTTGAATCTTCCAAAAAAACAACAAATAAATAAGCACATGTGGTATCTATCTATATACATATATACGTGTATATTTAATTCTTTCTTCCATCTTATTTATATTTCCCTTATATTATTCATATTTTTAATTTTGGACTTTAACATGTAGTAAATGTTTCTGAGGCGAAGAAATTTTCCTTCAGTAATGTACACATCTTATGACTTCTTATTGAGTTCCTTGCCAATGTTATACTCAATTTTATTAACCCTTAAATATTCATATATATTTAGATTCTTATTTCAAGCATGGACAAATTCAAAATAAATATTTATAGGCGAGAATGTTTGTTGTTTTAATCATCATTAATTTACGAAACGATTTTTAGAGTTAATTTTAGAAATAAAAATTTTATAATCAAAACATGTGTTGAACATTTCTTTAGTTCTTTTTGATGTTTGTGCAAAAAATATTGCCTTGGTACACTGAAGATCAAAATGAAAACTTTAGTCAAATATTATATACTCTATCTAGTTTTTAGAGAAGGCTCTTTCTACAACTCATTCGGTTTTAATTGCTAAACTGATGTCAAAATAAAAGATTATGCGAAATTTAAGAAATATACGATAAGATCTTTGTAATTATAGTGTTACTTCAGAATATTTAATATATTTCAACGAATATCATTTGGTATTGTGGCTTCTTTAAACCACAAACTATATAGAGCATACATACATATGGATGTATGTATATGTAATATATTTTTGTCATTATTAATTCAAAAGCAGTGTTTTCGATAGTTTCTTTAAATCGAAAGTTGTAATTTAATAAAATTATTTAAAGTTATTAATTTTCGGACAAAACAAATGTACTATTTTTATTAAAACATGTTTATATAAAAATGTATACTTACACTTATATACATACATATGTATGTATGTATATATATGCATGTATGTAGGATGTATTTTTGTTTTAATTATATACACATACATATGTCTGTATTTTTATTTAATTTCAATTCCTAATACACAGCTTCATTTATGAGTTTATATATTTAAACATGTATGAATGTATAAAGCGTATTATGCTAATATTTTTTTCGTAGAAATGAAGATATTTATGTAAGATTGCTTAATATATATGCTTTTGCAAAAAATACAACATAATTCATCTCAAACCATCAAAATTATCAATGACATCAAACGTATTGGTTGGTTTGATAAACTTGAACTATTATGTATACACATGTATATATATATGTATGTAATAATAATTAAATGTATATATGCAAATTTTATAATAACGATTTTTATTCGTTTTTTTTTCTATGTGGCTAAACAATCGGTTCTATCTTACTAAAATAATCGTTTAATAATATTTTTTTTTGAGATATTTTTTAATTTTTACAAAACTCGTTGTGTATAATTTACCGCTTGCGACACCTTCTAAATATAAATTACATGAAGTACATTTAATAATTTTAATTAGTAGAGTGCCCTGATAGTCTAGTGGTAAGAGTGCTAGACTACTAGCGTGAGGGTTGTGGGTTTGATTTCCACCGGAGACTGTGGTCTGTTACATTACCCCGAGAATAAGGTCGAAGTTATTTAGCTTGCAAATAATTAAATATAATTTGTAATTACATTGCAATACATAAATAAATAAATAATTAAATAAAATACATACATTTTAATTAGTAATGATTTTTTAACTATAGGACTTCATTAATACTGAAGATTCTCATTAACTAATTAATTGTAAATCTTGTTATGAATTAATACTGCTCTTAAACTACTTCTTCCGATTTTGGTCTAAGGTCTGACACAAATTTCTATACATATTGATTGAATTTAATTTTCAAGTAAAAAATTTTCCTCCGAAGGTTAATAAAAGGTCATAACAATTATGTTTTTACTTTGAAGTTGTTTTGTTGGGTTATTGGGTTGTCTATTGGCTTTTTTTTTTTGCTATAATATTCCTTCCGAATGTATGCACATTGGTTTAAAATTATGTTAACGCTTTTATTGTTGTTGTCCAACATGTCCATGAATGAGTTTTTAGATCATGGATTTATATATTGCCTATTGTCATTTCGGAATTATGTATGTAAATCTTACATTTGTAAGAAAACAGAACTGATACTGAAACTTTCCTTTGTAAATGTGCAAATTAAAAATGTTTTTATTTGATGCCCAGATGATATGTTTGCTTCTTTAATAAAAAAATATTCACGCCTGATAATTTACGCTCTCACAGAAAAAATATAGGTTTAAACATGGAAATTATTGGTTGGCTGATGGAATATTTTTCACTCAATATATGTCGTGATACACCAGATTTCCAATCGTCAATAAATTTAGTTTTAAACTGACTTGAGTAATAAACAATTCAATTACAAAGTCATAAATCATCTTTTAATTACTTCTTTTGGTCTAAGAATTTTGTTTATATTATACCATTATTTGAAATTTTAAATAATCATTAGCGTAGTCAAGGTTTTAAACATTATATAAATGAGTGCTTTTGTTTTATCCCTTTCATCTTATGCTCTTTTATGATTTTTATAACTTAAGAATTTTGAATAAAATGAAAAGTTATAAAATTGATCTCAATTCAATAATAACTTTATAATATAATAAAAATAATCAGCAATTTTGATAAAAATCGGAATTTAGATATTGGCATACAGGTAAAAAGATCTAACAAAGGATTGCTTTAGGTTATTACCGATACCGTACATACATACATACATATATACAAACGTAAATATGTAGGTATTTGGAATTATCCATTCTATTGAAGAATATTCTAATGTTCTAGTTATCGTTAAGTCTTGTTAAGTATTAGTCCTTTTATTTATGTGTTCATTAGGTATGTTTGTACAAATTTAAATAAAAAGTGTTATAACTCTGATATTTTTTGTATCATGGGGACTTGTTGGAGTAACAATTTTATATGTCCTTTTTAAACCATAAATACTTAATTCTAATTTCTAATCTCCGTTTACTTTCTCTATTTGTATACTTTCAGAGGAACAAGAACGTGTTCAAAAGAAAACTTTTACGAACTGGATCAATTCATACCTCTCGAAGGTGAGTATAATTAAATAAATAAATAAATAAATGCACTAGCTTTCATTTATATTTGTGTATTTTGATGTTAGCACTATTTTGTTTGATGTAGATTTAAGTAATTCCAAATATGAATTCTTACTCATCGGAAAATCAAATCTGGCAAAAGCTCTGAGAGCAAATAAAATTGCCATGAAAAGTTTCTCAAAAAAGATTTGTCGTTCGGAGTCGACTTTAAACTGTAGGTCCCGCCACTCATGTATAAAAATAACACACACAACATAAGTGGTGTGAGAAACTAAGTTCGTAATCCTGGCTGAAGGGTTGTAATGACCTATTATGCATGTATGTATGTATGCAACCGAACGTCCACGAAAAGTACCTTCGTTTTTAAAATACGAAAGCCAATGAGAACGCTTATCGAACCGTAATGTAATTTCCATAACTATTTAATTTGATCTTCATATGCTAAAAACGAACGTATGTTTCATTCCGTCGATGTTTGTTTAAACGTGGCTTTTACTTTTGTTCGGAGTACACTTAAGTGGTGTGAGAAGCTGGGTTATAATCCTGATTGAAAGGTTGTAATGACCAATTATGTATGCATTTTTTAGAAAAGTACTATTTGATGGAAAATGGTATCATTTCAAAATTTCAATTTTGCAACACTGGAATCAATAAACGTAATATCTTTCTCCTGGAATAAATAGCATACATAACTAAATATAAGATATAACTACAATAAAGTGTGTACCATATATTTGAAGATCTTGGCGTTGTCCTCATCAAGAAAGTGTAATTTTTTTTTGCTATATTCTATTCAAAAATGCTCATTAACATTTGCCATTTCAACAAATGAACAACACTTGGAAATCACACTATCCTACATGGAAAAATATCTTTCATATTTTCTACAGTTTTTTTTATACGCTTGGTCACCTACCATTTTTTCCCCCAAAATGTGAGATTATTCATACATTTTATTATAATTTTCAAATATTGGATTCGATTTTTCAAAAATTTCCAAATTATGCCTGATTTAAGTTATTTTGATATTTATCATTGTTTATAATAGCATGTACACATGATATCTGAAATATTGATGATTTAGGCGACCATCAATCTTCAAAAAAAAAAAAAAAAAAAATATTTAGGTGTTTATTTACGTCTGAACATTTTTTTTTTCATTTGTTGCATGCATAGTGACTTAAAACTAAATGCCAGGCACTGTTCTCCCTAAAAAATTTTTTATTTACCATTTCTGGTTTTCTTTGATTTGTTATTATAACATATTTATTTTTTACTAGTAAAAAAAAAAGTGATGAATATGTTTTTGCTATTTCTTTGACGTAAGTTTTTAAAAATAAATAGTATATGTTTATTTTTAAATGTACAATTCTTGAACATTTTAATTTTTATGAAGTTTCAACTGCATCTGTACCATGCGTGAATCATAAATTTTAACAGAAAGTAAATTTTCATATATTTACGTTACTATTATGGTATAATAACAATATTTAAAATGAAAATGAATATTTAAAAAATGTTCGAATATTTGAATATCATACCCTAGCCACTAATAATTCATATACCATTCATTTTTGTTTGATATACCAATATTTAACAATCATAATTTAAGATTATAAAATTACCTTTCAGAAAATGTAACTCTTAAGGCTTTGTCATTATTATTATCCAAAATATGGAATTTTAAATATTGATATATGAATAAAAATGCGTGCTGTATGAATTAATAGTGGTTAGGGTAGTATTTAGAATTTCCAAACAAATACGCATAAACTGAACGTACCTTCATTCATTTATAAATGTACTTATGTATGCATTCTTATTCGATTAAAACTTCGAATAAATTATCTTACGCCTATTAAAGCGATTTTTCACGAAAAATATAATTTTTTTTAATGGGGTTGGGAGGGGAGGAGTATCTGTGGTCTGCGATATGTAAGAATTTAAAATTATCAAGCTTTTCTATAACTCAAATATCATTAATTTATTTAATTTATTAATTTAATTTATTCCTAAAATCCCCATTAAGCTGAACAATAAATTTTTGAGTTATCTGGTAACTAAACTACTTCCATTGAGAAGTTTCCAGGAGAAGTTTGATTATGAATGAATATCAAAGTATTGAATAAGTAACTTGACAAATGAAAAACTTTAAACAATAACTGCAACTGTTCTTTAGAAAAGATCATGGAATTCAAAATCGGATATCCATCAAAAAATTCTGCATTCTTTTACATTTTTTTATACAGCATGTATATAGGTATACAGCATTTACTTATGTACATATGTCTACAATACATATATATTTTATTTTAAGGCCTATTATAATTGTTTTTGGTCCACACCCTTTTTAATGCCAAACGTGATTTTAATGCAATCAAGTTTTTTTTAAAGACTCTCGTTGTATATGTTGCATAAAGTCGCCAAAGTATGTCGTTGTGTGGGCTTTCGATTGGCGAACAAGTCCGTATATTTTGAAGGAAACACGACTTATTCAGTTTAATAAATTTTTATTTAAATTTGTTTTTTTCGTTTTCGAATTTATTTATCCTTTTCATTTGTACAAACGGTTCTTATTAATAGTTATTTTTTATTTTATTTTTTTAATATGATATGCCAATTGACTTCATAGAGAAATACACATACGTCATTAAAAATTATTGTCGGATAATTTCCAATTGGTAATTGGTAATGTGTAGAATACAAACATGGAATTTGAAGTTGCCATTGTAAATACATAAGTTGTGTGTGATTGTTAGTTTTGGTTCAATCTTTTGGATTAAATGTATATCGTTTGTATGTCACGAGAAAGAATAGAATTTATCTAAATACATTTACGATACAATATTTTTTTTACGAAATACAAATTAGTTTATCATACATAAGAAAGTGCATTTTAATTAAATATAATAACATTTTTCAATAATAATATTTGTTTGATTCTTTATCTACTTCCAGCGTGTTCCACCGCTTCGAGTTGATGATTTAATTAACGATTTACGTGATGGTACGAAATTGATTGCACTGTTAGAAGTGTTATCTGGTGAGAAACTTCCCGTTGAAAGGGGTCGTGTGCTTAGACGCCCACATTTTCTTAGCAATGCAAATACTGCACTACAATTTTTAGCTAGTAAGCGTATAAAATTGGTTAATATTAACCCAGCCGATCTGGTGGATGGGAGACCACCGGTCGTATTGGGTCTGATATGGACAATAATATTGTACTTCCAAGTAAGTTCTATTATCATAATTCCTTTCTTATTTTTTTTTTATACAGCACTAACTCTAAAGCACTAAATTAATGTTGACAAAATCAGAATATATATGTATATTTATATCACGTAAACATTGGTTTCTTAAAAAGTATCCTTTGAAGGTTTAAAATACATATGCATATTAAGAAGAAAAACAAAATTATCATTTTTGTTTGCAATTGTATTAATTTTTAACTTTTATTGCCGATCTGTCATATATTATATATTTTTTATATTCCTTTTTTTTTCAATTAATATGCTAAGATTCGTAAAAAGAGGCGGAAAAAGCTAGTAGTTGTAATTAATTATAAGCCACAGGTAATATAACAATAACAACAATAATTATAGTCTGTAGATCTCGCTGTAGATGTCAAACATTTTTGTCTATTACAATTATCTATCACATCAGTTTATCATTTGAATAATATACATATGTAAATTGTGTTTTTTTGTTCTGTCTATTTGACACACAGTGAGTTTTGTATATTTATTTCATATAACGTGTATATGCTTTTTATAATTTGATAAATATTTCGTAGTGTTTATGCACATTAGATTTGAATCTGATCATATTGTAAGTGACAGGAACGATTTCCAGTACCTTTGTTATCCATTGTCCCGTCCATAGCTCAAACAACCATAAACGAAAACAGTTGGAAAAAAGTCCCTTAATATCAATAGAGTATAATTTTTTTAACTGATCGCAATAAGTCAATGGTATAATAATAGAATAATTGGATTAATAGAAATTAAGTTATACAAGGAGGAAGTGAGTAGGTAATGCGCGGCATTGTGGCGTTGAATTATTTATTAATATCTTTGCAATGATTTGTTTTTATATTATTTTATAATTAAAAAAAATAAATTGAACGCCCTAATGAGCATAATCTTTCGCCCCATTCGTTAAATCACTTTGGATAAAGAATCGTACAACTGTCATATATGCAAGCTTAGTTATTATGATTAAGTTAAATCCATTAAAAAAAAATAAGTTTAATTTTTAAATTGTATTCGCATGTATTTTATTTACATATGTATACAGATAATTTAAATTTTTTGTAATTTGCTTGTTTCGAATTTAGTTCAAGATTTGTTTGTACTGATGTAGTAGATTTGTTTGTACTGATGTAGTTAGACTGTGAAACTTATGTATTTGCAAATAAACAAAACCATTTAAGTCGCATTATATATGCATGTATCGCTAAAAGAAGTTAATTAAAATTGAAGAGAAAATAATTAAAATTCTTTCGTTACTAAATGACATTTTTGTCACTTAAGTCGTATAAATTATATGTCGCACCTAGCATGTGGTCTAATGCGTGGTTTATTTTCATTATTTTTTTATGTTTTTTTTAGATTGAAGAGAATAGCCGAAACCTTGAATATTTGAATCAGGGTATTAGTGGTTCAGTCAGTTCTCTAGATAGCGTAGGCAAGAATGCTAGTGATGTGAAAGCTGAAAAGTGGAAGCAAGGAGCAAGAAAGACTTTACTCAATTGGGTCACAAATGCCCTGCCAAAGTATGTAGTATGAGATATAGAATATTTGTGTAATATAATATTTAGGTAAAGATTTAATCGTTACTTTGATATTGCAGGGAAAGTGGCGTTGAGGTAAAGGATTTCGGCGCCAGCTGGAGAGATGGCGTTGCTTTCTTGGCCCTTATTGATTCAATTAAAGCTAATTTAGTGAACTTGGCTGAGTTGAAAAAAACCAATAATCGTCATAGATTGGAAACTGCTTTCGATGTGGCGGAAAGTAAATTGGGTATTGCAAAATTATTGGATGCAGAAGATGTGGACGTTCCAAAGCCGGATGAAAAGAGTATAATGACGTATGTGGCTCAGTTTTTGCATAAGTATCCCGAACCAAAGGTAAGAATCATTGTTACTTTCATTTTCATATTGTTTTAATATAATGAAGTTTTGATGATTTTAAAATTTTCAGGGTGCGAGTAAAGATTTTTCCCATATTCAGCAGGAAATTGATGAATTAAAACGTTTCCTGTTGGAAAAATCTGCTGAATATGAACCGATGGTTATATCAAATTCGTTTCCACGTGATTTTGCCGAATATTTAATTGCTCGTTCAGAAATCGATGCTCATTTGCCAACATATAATCGCCTGAAACAGCTGGTAGAAAGTCAAAGTGGCTTCCTACAGGTATCTCGTAATGCCTGGGAAGATATTAACGTTTTGTGGCAACGTGTTCAACATCAAATGATGTACTGGCTTTGGTTATTAGATTCCGAATTACCTGGAGAATTCGGTGAAGTTGGTAAATGGTTAGCTGAAGCCGAGAAAATCCTTATGGATAATGATATCCCCACAGCAATGAATGAAGAAACGGCTGCCGTTATTTCGCGTAAATTAGAAGAACATAAACTATTCTTTGCTGACTTACCACGCATTATAGCGATGTTTGAAAATGCCAAGAGGTCTCCTTTGGTTCAGAAAGTACCATTGGAGCAATTGAGAAATATGGAAAGACGTCTCCAAGATGTTGGACCTAAGGCTGCCGAACGAAGAATAAAATTAAAGTTCTTAGAACATAAATGCTGCTTAGTTGCCTTCCTTAATTTGGTTGAAAACAAGATGAAAGGATGGACTGGTAAATATGGAACTGAAGAAAAGGTAGCCCAGCAATTAGAACAATACAAGAATTTTGTTTCGCGTAATAAAATATTCCAAGAGTTCCAAAAAGCTTTTGTTGACATGCAGCAGGTCGTTGACGAATACAAGCGTGATGGAAATGTATCCCGTAAAGAAATTGTTGACATAGATCGCTTTATGTATGACACCGAAGAAAGGTGGAAACGGGTTTCGATGGAGCTAAAATGCTGCCAAAATTCCTTAGAAGAAGTTGTTAACTGCTGGAATACGTGGCATCAACTGGTTCCAGAATGTGAGAATTGGTTAAATTTGGCTGAACAAAAAGTTACACAATCGGATGATGAAAAATTGAACTTTTTCCAGGATATTAGTATGTGGAAAGACAAATTTGATGCCTTAGCTAATGCTGGCAATTATCTCATAGCATCTTGTGAACAGAACATTGCGCAAAACTTAAAGCTACATCACGGCTCGTTGTCAGACCGTTTCGAACGGCTGTTTGCTAATACGAAGAAATATATGCATGCAGGGGACATAATACGTTCTAGACAAGAATATAAGACAGGAATTGAAAAGCTCTCACAATGGTTACGAAATGCTGAAAAAATTTTAAGCCTAAAATTACAATTGGGCAATAAGGAACAAATTCAAAGTTACAGCGAGGAATTACAGAAATTGGCTTCGGAAATTGACGATAACGAAGAGCTCTTTAAAACAATTAGTCGAAATATTCAAGGTCTAATTCAGGATCTTTCTCGTGAAGAAGTTGATAGTATGATGAAGACGTTGAAGCAGGAGAAAGAAGCATTAGTGCGAGTGCGGGCACAAATACCGAATAAATTACATGTAATTCACCAACTTCTGATACAGCAGGAGTCTTTAGAAGCCGGTCAAAAGGAAATTCACCAATGGCTTAACGAAGCCGAATCATTACTTAGTACACACAGTTTGGCAGGTGGTCTTGATAGAGCACATGTTGAATTAAATAAACACAAGTCTTTCTTCTCGCGTACTGTCTATTATCGTTCAATGTTGGAAAGTAAAAATAAAGTATTCCAAAATCTTTTGAGAAATGTTGCAGCTGATGAAAACATAGATACGACTGGAGCTGAACAAAATATGCAACAGCTGAATGATCGTTTTAACTACGTCATACAAAATGCTGAACAGTGGGAACAAAAATTGGGTGAAACCCTTAACAATTGGAGTATTTTCAAAGAGAACGAACGGGTTGTAAGCGAATGGTTAAGTAAGGCTGAAACAATGATGATTGAGAAACACATTGAAACTAAGACCACAATTGAGACACAGAAGTACTTTTTCGAAAACGTAAATCAAAGATGGATGCCCAATTTGATAGATTCTGCTCAAAATCTTTTGAAAACTTTACCATCTCAAGAGCACAAACCAATTGTTGGTAGTGTAGAAACTCTCCAATCAAAATGGCAAAATGTTTTAGCACAGGCTCCTTTACATTTAATGAAATTAGAGTTTCGTTCTGATGAGTCTGCCTTTTATCAAACTATACAAGATGTGGAAAAGGAACTTCACTTGGAGGAACAGGCGCTTAATCGCAACGAAGACGTTGATTCTATCCTAAAACGCAATCAGCAATTCTTTTTACAACAGGGATCCGTTCCACGTTTAGAAAAAAGTTTACAGAATATGTATCGCGTGGTTCAAGCCTACAAACAGCAACAGCCCAATGATAATACTTTGGACGAAGCTTACAAAAATGCACAGACCCAATACTCGCAACTCTCAAATAAAATTGCGACTATGCGTGAGACTCTACAGCAAATCCCTGCGCAATGGGAATTCTACCATGACAAGTTTAACGATATGGTTGAATGGATGAACAGTGTCGACAAGAGCTTGAAAAATATTGTCAATGAAGTCAACAGCATGGAGGAGTTTGAAAAGGAGAAAGTTGTTTTCCAGGTGAGTCCACTTATAAAAACTAACAACATCTTGTTTATCTAAAAAAATTTTTAATAAATACAAACAACTTTTGTATCTGATGCAAGCAGCTGAGGGAACTGGTGGTAATTAATTTTTCATTTTTTTTGAGTAATACATTTTACGTGTAAATATTGGAATGCTTTATATATAAATGCAAACCTTTGCCGGCAACTGATATTTTAGCAAAGTATTCATGAATTTCTTTTGGCCCTCAGTACTTTAATGTAAAAGTATAAGCAATACATACACTGATAAGTGTGTATCTTATACACTGCTTCTCAGAACAATAGAGGCATAGTTTATTTAGTTCTTTACAGTTTGGTTTATCTTGAATCATACTGATGTTTCAACCCTATATACATACATATGTTTTCTAAATTAACTAAATCTTAAAAAATAATATGAGGAATATGGCCCCCTATTTTTTGAATATTATGGTACTTAAAAGTGAATATAAACTTTTGTCTTGTTCCATTACACTAAAGTTTTCATTTTGATTGATAATTGAAAAACTGTATAATTTTATAGAACTTTTTTCAAATAATATCCTGCAACTTTAAATTGAACTAAAAGTAAATCTAAAAATGCAGTGGGAGCGTTTGGTATTCAAAATAAACACGAAACTTTAGACATCAAAACAACAAAAAATGTATTGCGGCTATAGTTATGATACGAAGATTTTAATATATATTTGCTCTGTAGATATTGTGTCATATTTTCCTTGAGGTTGCTTTCGATCACTCCGGATCCTGAAAAAATTTTAAATTTTTTATTTAAAATTATTAATTTATCTTCGGATATTTTAAGGAATAAATTTTTGTAAAATAGGAGTTAATAGTCATGATAGAATTAGCCGAACGTTCACAGAAAGTAACGGAAAGTTCACAGAAAGTTTATTTATAGCACACGAAAATAATGTAAATGCTTACCGAAATTACACTATGGTTGCGTAATCGTTCTCATTGCCGTTCAAATGTTAGAAACGAACGTACATTCCGTAGTCGTTCAGCTACCTTTAGACAAATCCATTTACACGTCAAAAGTGTTCTGTTCAGATGATCTTATTGCCGATAATTTATACTGTTTTTTAATTAGTTCTGTTTGTCTATATTTACTACACAGAAAATATGTCAAGAGGCCGACAATAAACGAGAAGATATGAAATGGCTCGTGAAGACTCTCGATCACCTTCTTAGTTATACCAGTGAAGAAGAAGCTAATATTGAGCAGAAGAAACTGGAAGATCTGATTGCACGATACAAAAATCTAATACCAACTATTGAAATAACGATGGTAAAAACTGAAGTATTTTCCAAGTGCTATACCTATCGCCGGGAAGTGCATGAAGTTGTTTGTCTATTGAGCAAGGTTAAAGAGCAAGCTGCTAATATTCCTCCACCTGATAGTTTGGAGCGTGTTAATAAACTTATTGAGGAACAACAGTATGCAATCAATCAACTGGATCACCAGCGCCCACATATAATGTCAATGTTACAGAGAGGACGTGATTTGAGTAAAGATGTGCATGCTCCTTCGTTTGTTAAAGTTGAAGTTAAAAATCTGGAAACTGGTTGGAATCAAGCATATACTCAAACGTCTGATAAATTGCAAATTTTGAAAGGCACACAAGCAGTATGGAATGAATTTGCCGACCAGAAAGCAGACATTTGTTCAATGTTGCAAGTGGCTGAAACTGAGTTGCGAGCTTTAACGCCCTTGCAAACCGATCCTAAGAATGTCAGCCAAGATTTGAAAGCGAAACGCGAATTGAATACACAATTACAACAAGCCTCTCATCAATTATTGCCTAAATTACATGCATTAAAAGCAGAATTAGCACCTTTAGCAGCAGCAGAAAAAAGGCCTATCTTGGAAAAGGAAGTTACTGAAGTTGAGAAAATGTTCTTCAATACGATGGAGCATGTGAAGGATCGTGTAGGTTACTTGGAAGATTACAGCGCCAAATGGAATAACTATAAAGCTCGTCTGGCTGAACTCCAAGAGTGGGCGAACAAAGTTGCACCAAAAACTATGGAAACTTTGCACTCTGAAGATCTTACACCAGAAGAAAGAGTAATGAAAGTGAATGCATTCAAAGGTACTTTAGGAGAACGAATGAAGCAATTAGATATGCTTGCCGCGGATGCATCAGAGCTAGCACCAAAAGAAGGTAACATTGCTGAGGCTAAGAGGTTGAAGGGTGAAATAACAAAATTGCAAGAGGTACTCAGTGCCATTAACCGTAATGTGGATCACCAGGCTCAGACGGTTCAGGAAGATCTTGTCAATTGGCAGCAATTCCAATCTGGTATACAGCACTTGAAGCCCATTGTTGAGGAATGTGAAATTAAGGTAAATACTGTAGTTCCTAAGCCTATGTCCCTTGAAGAGGCAGTTGCTTTGCAGCAAAATGCCAAACAATTCGAAACACATTGCTTGGAGCAATTAGACCGACTCCAAGGTATTTCGAACATTACACACAAAATGTTATGCAAAACCAATGCCCCAGACGAAGTAGATGCTATGCACTCCCGTTGGATTACTGTGCATGAGAATGCCAAACAGGCTTGCGGTAAATTGGAAAAACTCGTTAGTAACTGGAAATCGTTTGAAAGTGACACCACTAAACTTGAAGACTGGATTGATAAGGGCGAGAAAAGCGCAGGAAAGAAACCTTCGTCTCTTTTAAATACTCCTCATGTAGAAAAACTAGAAAATGAGTTGGTTCATCTGAAGTCATTCAATAATGAAATTTCTGAACAACAAGCAAAATTAGTTGCCTTAAGTCAAGCTGCTGACCAAATAAGTTTGCATCTGGCCCCTGAAGGAGCTGTTGCCCTTAAAGATCGTGTAAATACAATGAAAGCTAAATTGCTAAAGCTATCAGAAGCTACACGAAGTAATATAAATGAAATTTCTGATGCCATAATTGCGCGACAGGATTTTAATGCTAAAATGGTAAACTTTTCTAACTGGATGGACAACTTGCGATCTCAAGTTGCACAGGTGGAGGAAATAAATCCAGAACGGGTTGAAACCAGTTTACACGTCGTGCATGCTCTTTTGCAAGAACACAACGACAAAAATCCCGCATTCAATGCTATTTATGACGAAGTTAAACAACTTTCATTGGGTGCTTCTCCTGAAGAAGCGAAAGCTCTAAACGAAGCCTACTCCGCTTTAGTCTTAAACTACCAAAACTTGGAAACAAACATGCAACAAAAAAAGGGCTGCTTGGAAAAATGGACCGAACTTCTCAATTGGAAACATGAAACAGAAAATCATATGAACTACTTGAAACACCAAATTGAAAAGGCGGATACACCTCAAGCCCAAGAGTTGGATAAAATAATGGACGAAATAAATAGCATTAGTAAAAATGTGCCATATTGGAAAACTCAAGCTAAAGAAATTGACGAAAACCCCGTTATTCATCTGAAGGACGCATTGACTCGTAAACCATACATTGCCACTCACATCGTAAACGATATTGAAAATAAACTCGAAAACTTACAATCACGTACTCATAATCATAAGCAGCAAATTGAACAAATGCAAGTAAGGAAAGATAAATTTCACAATTTGGAAAATAATTTGGCACAGTCTCTGGTAAACAACCGTTCCAAACTAGCAGATATTTTGAAACGCAAACCAAACTTAGAGAACATCGATCAAATTATAGCTGACCTGGTTACTCTTAACGAATCGTTGAAGGTTCAGTCAGATCTTAAAAATAAAATACATGACGAAGGTGAACAATTGATGCGCGAAGACATTGCCAGCATGCCCAGTATTCAAGATACTCTTCTGCATTTGGACAAAAAATACGATTCCTTACAAAGTGAAATTGCCGATCGTATTCAAAAGTACCAGTTAATATCTCGAACATTGCGTGAATATGCCGATATTAAAAACAAATTCTCTCAAGAAATGAAAAAAGCTAATAATCTTTATATCGCCATACCTCAACAGCCCAGGGATGAAACTGAACTGCAACAAGCTTCGGATAAAACACGCAAAACTATGGATCAAATACGTAAGACCAAAGTTGTTGTTGATGAATTCGATCGCAAAGTTGGTAGCATAGGGAAGCTGTTCGACAGTATTGGTGAAGTGATTCCACAGGAAATTCCCACTGATCTTGCAGTTGCTAAGCAAAGTTGGCAAGATCTTCACGATAAAACAGTTAAAAATGCTCATATGTATGAAACTGAAGCCGTTATATGGTCTCAAATTGAAGACGCCAAAAAAGATCTTATACCATGGCTATCTGAGACCAACCAAGGGCTTTGTGATGCTGCTGACAATAGCATTGAAATAGAGTTTGCACCAATGCGTCTCACAAAATACCGCTCAGAATTGCCATCTTATCAGGCCTTAAAGGACACTATCGCCGAAAAATCCGCTGAATTACTAAAAATTAACAACAATATAGAAATACCTGCTTTAACCAGTCTAAATAAATTGCTAGACCAACAATTCGCCGAAGTTGAAGATAATGCAGAACGTTTAAATGTCATTACAGCTCAATTTAATGATCAAGAGCAAGAGTTGAGAAAGAAAATTAAATATTCCGGCGAACAAGTAGGCAAATTAAGAGAACAACTCATTAAATGTGATGATATGTCTGGAGATAATACCAAGATCATAGAACGTTTGCAACAATGCAGAGCACTTCAAGTTGAAGTCTCACAAACCGGCAACGCAATTGATAACATAAAACAGAAAGTAGACGAATTGAGGAGTGTATATCCCACATTTAGTGAATCCATTATTCCGAAAGAACTCAACAACGTTCAAAAGAGATTTGACGGGGTTGATGTCTATGCGAAGAAAATTGAAAATTCTTTACTTCAGTTCCTTAAAAAGTTCCACGCCGATAAGGTAGCCATGTTGAAGAGAATCATTAGCACCCAAAAAGAGAAAGTAGCTTGGTGCCAACCTGAAAGCTCCAGTGACAAATATAATCTAGACGTTAAGAAATCTTCTTTGCAAGAAGTCGGTAAAGCCTTAGATGATTGCAAAAACAGACATTCTGAAATTTCCAACTCTTTGGAAATGCTTAAAACCATTGAATCGCCTCAAAACATAAACGAATTGATTAAGGACTTTGAACTGTTGAATGCCGATATAGAAGACCTTGAAAATTCGTACGATAAAATCAAAAATGTTCTTAATGAAAACGTAGATCTCTGGGTTGAATATGAAAAATCAAACGAAGATCTGAATGAGTGGTTAAGAGATATAGAGGGACGTATAAAAGCTGAAACAAGTAATCAAATCAACCTGAACGAAATTCCAACAAAGTTGCAGGAACTTTCTGTTCTTAAACAAGATATAAGTCAACACGCACCTGTCATAAACAATTTAGAAAAGATCTGCCAGCAGTTAATATCTAAGAACCCTGAAGCCCGTATAGGACAATTTGTAGCCCATTTGATACAACGTTACCAAACGGTAGATAAAAATCTACAGCAATACGTAGAAAAACTTAATGAAACCGCAAAAGCTTACAACGATTATAATGCGGCTTTAACAGATGCTACTGATTGGCTGTCCGAAGCTAAAGTGGAATTCCAAGAATTGGCTCGCATGGGTTCTCCGGGATCTTCATCAGCTACCGCTCAGCAATTGCAAACCATTAAAAATTACCTCAACACCTTTGATAACGGACAAATACTATTGAACAATGCTGTGGACATCGGAGAAGCAATGTACACCTCTGTTACTCCTGAAAACCGAGAAAAGATTAGAGCTCAGTTACGTAATTTAAGAGAGAACTTTGACTATTTGAGAGATGAAGCCAATGCTTTAATGCAACAAGTAGAGGGCGTACTTATCCAGAAAACAACAATTGAAGAAAGTTATACTCAGGTCTCGCACTATCTGAATGAATCTAAGGCTAAGGTTGAGGACGTTGATGAATTATATCCCACTTTGGCAGCTAAAAAGGCTGCATTGCAAAATTACAAAGTTCAATTGCAAGAAGCCATGCTGCATAGGAACGCTTTGAAACAACTGCAGGAAAAAGCTGTTGCTCTCTGCGATGACGAATCGGAACGTAAGACCGAAGAGTCGATAAAGGAGTACAATGATTTGTCCAAGAAGATAACTGAGAGAATCAATGTAATTGGTAACCAAGTTACAAAACATGAAGCTTATGATCAAGTATTGGAAAAGGCACAAGATTGGTTAAATACAATTAAATCGGAAGCGATTGACGTTTTAAATGAAACCACATTTGAAAAAGAAGGAGCTGAAGATAAACTTGTTGTTGTAGAAAATCTATTAGAACATAAACCAGAAGGTGATACAATATTTAAAACTTGTGAACAACTTCTGAACACCGTCCTATCACAAACCCATCCATCTGGCCATCCAGCTTTGCTAAAAAGCTTCAAAGAACCTAAGCTTGCATGGGATGAATTTATGGTGTTATGCCAAGATTCCCTTGTTAAGCTTAAGCAACTATGCTCCAAATGGAATGAGTTCGAAACAATCATTGATGAGATCGACAAGTGGATGAAGAATATCGAGGCCGTTGTCAAAAACCAGTCTCTAAAAAATACTGCCGAATCCAAAAGATCCCACCTACAAGAATTGATTTCTTTTGCCAACGACATTGAAAATAAATCAAAATCCATTCACAATCTGATGGATCAAGGCCGAGAGATTGAAAGTGAAACTGACTTGAACTTGAAATTATCCAGATTAAATACGAGATATCAAACCTTAAAGAATCTGTGCAAGGAGTCCATTTTAAAATATCAAAATTATGTCAAAGATCATGATGCATTTAATCATGACTATGAGGCATTCAAAAAAGAACTACATACTTGCGTTGAAGATTTAGAGAGAAACAAAGATGTTGTGGGAGATCAAAATCTCTTGCAGGAAAGACAAACTAAATTGCGAGATATGTCGGACAAGAGGATTAATGATAGTACGGCTTTTGAACATCTTATTAACAGCGGTGAGAAGTTGTATGGCCATACCAGTCCTGATGGTCGAGAAATTATTCGCCAACAATTGCGTAACCTACGGACAATGTGGGACAACTACACCGATGACTTGAATCAAGCTTCTCAAAAAATTGATCATTGCATTTTGCAATTCAATGAGTTCTCCATTGCACAAGATCAATTGACTAAATGGCTTAAAGACGTAGATAAGGCCATGCAAAGTCATACTGAACCTAAATCATCTCTTCAAGAGAAAAGAGCACTGTTGCAAAACCACAAACTATTGCATCAGGAAATCAGTACACACAACGTAATGGTCGACAGTGTATGTGATAAGGCTCAAGCCTTAGTCGATCAAATCAAGGATAATTCTCTCAATGTCTATCTACAGTCGATTAAACAATTGTTCAACAACATTGTCCAAAAATCAGAAGAAATTTTGAACAATTTGAACGACTGTGTACAAAAACATAATGACTTGAACAATCTGATCGCAACCGCGAAAACATGGATTTCTGGAGAAAAAGCAAAGCTTCTTGAATGTGATGACGCATATGGCGAGAAATCTGATATCAAACGCAAAATAGAAACACTACAACAGTTATCTCAAAATAAACCACAGGCTCTGAAGCTAGTTGAGGGAATAATAGATCAGTTTGCTAAAGTAAAGCCTTCGACTTCAGAGAAGGGTAATGAGATCTTAGATAAGGAAATATGCGAATTGGAAACCACAATAAAATCCCATTTCGACGATATTGAAGGAATAGAAGGTAAACAAAAAGATGTATTGCAACAATGGAACGATTTTGAACAAAAACTAGAAGAACTGACAAAATGGTGTAGATCCGCTGAGTCGGTGTTCCGCGAACAACAACTCCAATCCACTCTGCACGAGAAGGTAGAGCAATTAGAAAAATATAAAATTCAAAGGGATTTGATACTACAAAAAGAAAAGGAAATTGATTCTTTTGCCGATGCCGCTCATGCTTTATTAAATAATTGTGGTGCTGATCGCCTGCAGACGTTGACTTCGCAAATTACTAGCCGGTATCAGCTTTTGCAAGTTCTGAGTAAAGAAGTCGTGAACAGATGGTCTAGTTTGGTAGACGATCATCAATTTTATCAAGATAAATACAATGAAGTTAATCTGTGGCTACAGCCAATTGAAAATCAGTTGCAACATGCTGAAAAAGAGGATGCTTCTCAAGTCTCCAATATTCTTCATGTGCTTTTGTCCGAGAGAGAACAAGCAGAGCTCTTGTTTTCAGCTCTTAATTCTGCCGGAGAGAAAGCCTTGCCTGAAACCTCCACCCAAGGAAGAGAAAAATTACGCAAGGAGATGCGCGATATACGAGATAGATGGGACAAATTGGATGAAAATATTCGAAGTCTACAAAAGAAGCAAGAAGCTCAAACCGTACAACTTTCAAGTTATCAGGATATCCTAAGTCAAGTTGTTAACTGGTTAGATCAAGTAGAGAAGGCTATACAGAATGAAAATCCTTCCAGTTGGACCAGTGCTCAGGAGATTCGTTCGAAATTGTATAAATTTAAAACAACTCAACAGGATATTAATTCGCATAAACGTGTTGTAGAAGCAGTGAACGAAAAGGCTTTTATTCTATGCGGTTCCGCTCAACCAGCGAATGCCTCAGAAATCAAAAAAGCTGTTGAAGACGTTAACAAACGTTATGAGAATGTTTTGAATGATTGTAATAATTTAATGTTACAGCTAGAGCAGTCGTTTGATGTTTATCAACAATTCAGTGATCTGCAGAAAGCCCAACAGGATTATCAAAAGAATTTGTGGGATCGCTTGAGTAGTTATTCGGAGTATTCGGGCAATAAAGCAGCTCTACAGGCTCGCTTAAGCAAAGTAATCGAGATCCAAGATTTTCTACCGGAAGGCTTGCAAAAACTTCAATTATTGTCCGATCATATTGATAATAATGCGAAAAATCTACCAGCCCGTTCTAAAGAAGCTATGACCAGAGATTTGAGTAATTTACATGCTGATTTTGAAAAGTTTTCCGCAGCTCTCACAGACGTTAAGAGTAGCCTCGAAAATCGTTTGCAACAATGGGGAGACTACGAAGTAAATTTGGATCAGCTCATATCATGGCTAGTCGAATCAGAGAATGCCTTGAAAAATTATAATCCCAAATCGACATTGGAAGAGAAGGAAGACCAGCTTAATAAATTCCAGTCCATAGCGCATAATTTACGACAAAAGGAAGTTGAATTTGAGAAAATCAAAGACGATTCATCTGAACTAATACAAAGTTCGGGAGAGACTCGTATCGCTGTTAATGTTCAGCAAGTCACATCAAGATTTCAGTCTATTCAAAATACAACCAAAGAAATTTTGAAAAAATGTGAGCAAGCCGTTGTTGATCATAACGCTTACAATGAAAAATATAAACAGTGTTCCGATTGGATAGCAAGTGCACAAGCAAAATATGACGACTGTAGCGATATGGCCCAAGTAGGAACTCGTGATGATTTACTTAAGAAACAAATCGCTGTTAAGGACTTGTTGGCTCAGCAACCTTCTGCTACGTTATTGCTAAACAACACTATAGAGTGTGGCGAGAAATGTTATCCATCTACAGCAACGGAAGGTCGCGAAGCCATTCGATGCCAATTGGAAGAATTGCAACAGACATTTGACCAGCTTTTTGATAATGTCACCATAATTGCTAGAAAAATACAGGACCAAATGTCCAAATGGTCCGGCTTTGATGATATCGCTGAAAAGCTTAAAAAGTGGCTGGTCGAAGTTGAAAATTCCGTACCAAGTGAAATTGAATTGAGGACTACATTGGACGAAAAGAGAGCTAAATTACACAATT
The DNA here is from genome assembly GCA_005959815.1 of Sarcophaga bullata. Classification (NCBI taxonomy): domain Eukaryota; kingdom Metazoa; phylum Arthropoda; class Insecta; order Diptera; family Sarcophagidae; genus Sarcophaga; species Sarcophaga bullata. The sequence goes on from QOCX01000001.1 coordinate 2,664,523, forward strand.
ACAGAGATGCCCTGAACGATATTCAAAATCATCAAGTTGAGATTGGCAATCTGCAGGAAATAACAGCAAATCTATCAGAAAAAACAGAATATGTTGAGGAAACAACTAAACATATTGCGGATCGTTACAATGCTGTTCAAAAGCGCGCTCAACTATACGTTGAAAGTTACGAAAGATTTGTAAGTGCTCATCAACAGTATTGTAAGGCAGTTATGGATGCACAAGAATTTATTGAATCTACACACAGCACTGTTGACTACTGGGGTGACCTCGATTTGGAGCAAGTTTCTCTTCATACAAATCTTGATCGATTGAGAAATCTCAAATCAAATTTGGCTGACGAATTTCCGCGAGTAGATCAAGTTCGTTCTTTGGGAGAATTGGTTATTCCCGGTACTGTAGAAGCTGGTCAAGTTAATATAAAGTCTCAGATTGATAATACACAACAGGAATGGGAGAGTCTGATTGCTAATCTTAATTCGACAATCGAAGCAATTGAGGTTCGTTTGCAACAATGGTCAGATTACGAACTGTTGCGTGATCAGTGCTTATCTTGGATTAGGGACGCTGATAGCAAGCTTCACTCAGTTGATTTGAAAGCTAAATTGTCTGAAAAGAAATCTCAACTAGAAGAACTTAAAGAATTGCAGGGAGAAGTTAGAGCTAAAGAACTAGAAATTGATAATGTATTGGAAAAAGCCCAATTACTTGTGAAGGGACCATCAGCTTCGCGTTCGTCTGGACCCGAATTAACTATGAAATATCAACAACTATTCCATAAAGTCAAGGAACTACATAATCGTTGGCAACAGTATGTTAATTCTCATCAAGATTTTGAAAACGCCATTTCAGACTGTATGTCTTGGATCAACGGCATTAAAGAGAAGTTAGACTATTGCTCCGATATGTCATCCATGAGCCAGAAAGAATTGGACAGAAAGTTGGCAACAATTCAAGATGTTGCTCTTATGAAAGATGAAGGTTCCGCGAAAGTTCTAAGTATTGTAGAATTAGCACAAACTGTTTTGGCCAATACAGCTCCAAGCGGTCATGATGATATTAATAAAGAACTATCAGATTTACAAGATCTGTGGTCGACCATCGCTTTACGAATCATTGAAGTAAAAAGTCAATTGGATGACTCTATAACTCAGTGGTCTGGTTTCCTAGATCAAATCCAAAATGTAAATAAATTTAATGATTCCTTGGATGCTACACTACAGGAGCTGTCCGAATTCCAAGCAACTATGCCTGAAAAGAGAGCTCAACTAGATCGTATTAAAAGCGTGGAAGAAAAGGTTCGTATGGAAAAGATCGACGTGGATTCATTGAAATCACAAGCCATCGACATGTTAGCGAGTGGCCAACAGAGTCAATCTGCTTTCCAAGCACAAAAGGTTTTAGAGCGATTTAACGAACTGGCAGCTAAATCTCAAAAGTTACTTACCGAAAGACAAGAACAATACCGGGATCACCGATTATACAAGGAAGCCTATGATGATCTTGTCAGTTGGATTAGTAGAGCCAGAGAGAAATTCCCATCTTTAAAACAAAGTAGCCTCAGTGATAAATTGGCTATCGAAAACGCTGTTCAAGCCACTGACAATATGCTGAATAAGCAGGCCCAAGGAGAACTGTTAGTCGAGCATTTAACTCACACCGGAGAAGTGGTAATGTCGAGTACTTCTACCCACGGTCAGGAAATTATTCGCAATGACATTCGTTCATTGAGAGATAGTTTTGAAAGTTTATTCCGTGACATTAATTCTCAGAAGGAGAACCTCGAAGAGACAATGAGCCAATGGCGTTCATATAAGGAAGAATATGAGCGTCTAATGGAGTGGTTGCAACAAATTGACATACTTGTTAAGAATCACAAGTTGAACTTGTTGCCGAATCTGTCAGAAAAAGATAAACAATTAACCGACATGCGTGATATATTCAAAAGACTTGAAAAGGGTAAGGATGATATCGAGAAGTTCAACAATTCGGCAGCAGGTCTCTTAAAATCCCATTTGGATACCTATGTCAACAACCAATTGAGGCATTTAAATTCTGTGTATCAAGTACAGGTGAACTTGGCGAAGGACGTCTTAAAAAAGGTCGAAACCAATTGCAGTCAGCATCGCGAATTTGAAAACAACTTACAATGTGCCAAAGATTGGATTAACAACGCCAAGGAAATCATAAGAGAAGCTAGTGATTCTTCTAGTGCGGGTTCCAAAGAAGTGCTTGAAAAACGTTTGGAAAAGATTCAAAACCTTATACGCAACCGTGAAGTAGGTCAAAATCTTATCCACACTGCCATCAACAATGGCGAAAAGGTGGTGCGAAACACACGGTCTGATGGCCGCGATGCCATTAATAATGAAATGAAAGATTTACAAAATGATTGGGATCGTTTGGTAAAGAAGATGTCAACAGCCAAGGTGCAATTAGAAACAAATCTTCTACAGTGGGCTGATTACAGTTCAAGTTACTCTCAGTTGCAGCAATGGATAGCGGATAGGGAAACAAAATTACAACAAGCATGCGAACAAAAAATTCACAAGTCTAAGGGTGCACCACGTCTCAGCAGTGGGCTAAGTGAGCGAAAGGCTAACTTGAGGCAAACTAATAATATAGTGCAGGATATTGTATCCTTCGAACCTATGATACAATCTGTAGCATCAAAAGCTTCTGATTTGCAACAAGGAGCGCCTGCTTCAGAGATTTCCAATAAGTACGAATCTCTGACTAAACAAGCGAAAGAGTTATACGAAAAACAAAAGAACACTATTGATCAGTATCAAGCCTTCATTGACAGTGGTAATGAGTTTGCTACATGGTTGCGAAATGCCAAGGAGCGTTTGAGCAAATGCTCGGAAACAACGGGTGATAAACAAGCTTTGGCCGAAAAAACTCATCAATTGAAGATACTGCAAAGCGAAGTCCCAGAAGGACAGAAAAAATTAGAAGTTGCTCTTGCTCAAGGCGAAAAAGCTTGCAACGAAGCAGAACCCGAAGACAGAGAAGTTATTGAACAAGAAGTTGCTCTGTTACAGGAAGAATTTGATACGTACGTAGACAATTTGAAAAAGACTAAAGATTATTTGGAAATGGGTATTGTTAAATGGTCTGACTATCAAGACCAGTATACAGAAGCTTTGGACTGGCTAACAAAAACCGAGACCCTTGTACAGTCATACAACAAGCTCCAAGAAAGTCTAACACAGAAAAAGATTGTCTTAGAGCAGTTCCAAGGCCATTTACAAACTCTGTTTGATTGGCAAAAAACATTAGATCATCTAAATATGAAAGCCCAGATGCTATTGGAAACCTGCTCTGACACCAGAATTAGTAATGCCATCATGCAACTTACTACCAAATACAATGCTTTGTTGACGTTAGCAAAGGAAGTAATGCGCCGCTTAGAAATGCATTATCAGGAACACCAACAACATCATACTCTTTACGAAGAATGCCAGTCCTGGATAGAACAAACCCGGGAGAAGTTGCAACAATGCGAAATAATACCAGGCACTCTGAATGAAGTCCAGGTTAGGCTTAATACTGTTAAGAATTTGAGACAGGGCTTCGAGTCGGGGCAGAATAAGTTACGCTACTTGCTTGAACTCAATGAAAAAGTCATTATGAATACCGAACAAAGCGGGGCAGTAAAAATACAAGAAGACACAGACGCTTTAAAACAAGACTATGAGGATTTGTTGAACCAGATGAATGACGTCAAGCAGAAATTGATGAATCGGTTAACAAAACTGGAAGAAATCTCTAAAATATACAAACTCCTTCAGGAGTGGCTAGAAGAAATAGAGCCGTCCTTAAAAATATCTTCAGAATTTCTAAATGATTTAAGTGAAAAACGTGCTGCTCTAGAAAAGTTCCGTGCTATACAAAGAGATTTCAATGGTCACAACGACATTATCGAAAAAATTAACAAACGCTTGGATGAAGATAATACTCTTGATAAAAATGATTTTGAAAATGGTCTAACTAAGTTCGACGAACTACAAACGAAGGTTAATGCTATAATTGAGTCACTTGAAAATCAAGTTAATAATCACGAAAAATATAAGCAATCACTCAACGAAGTTCAGGAATGGCTTCGCAATACTAGAATAGAGATTGAACAATGTTCGAACTGTCACGGAGAGAAGCAACAGGTGGAAGATCGCTTAAACAAGCTTGGTGAAATCGACTCCAGTATGATGGAGGGCAAGTCCTTACTCGAAGCTTGTCAAGAGTTATCACAGGCTGTCATTAGCACAAGTGGAAATGAAGGCCAAGACACAGTCGCACAAGAAGTTAAGCTTTTGTCATCTGAATGGGACGCTGTACAAGCAATATCTCGTGACGCCAGATCTAATTTGGAATCCACCCTAAACGCATGGTCCTGCTTCTTGCAGAAATTCAACAAGATCAATACTTGGGTTGATGATCTTACCAAGCGCGTTAACCATGCCAGTGAAACAGAAACTAAAACTCCAGAACATTTGATCAATGCTAAGGTAAGTTTTTATCTTCACGACGGAGAACTCAACAGCAAATTTGTGTCTATGTTTTAACTACGCAATAATAAAATAAAAATAACTAAATTTCCAGTCTATAACTAAATTAAGATGTGTTCAAACACGTTCACTAAATGCACTTTTCTTCCTATGTTATATATATATATATATACATATATAATATATATTTTTCTTCTAATATTAACGAGTAAAATTAAACTTTGTCACTTTATTAAAACCAACACTAAAGTTATTTAGGTCTGTTGTTATAAAATCATAGCTAATACATTTTGCTTTTTTTTTTAGATATTTCATAACATTTCATGTCTACCTAACATCACTATATTGTTTATCTATTAATATAATATAATATGGCGATTTTTAAATATGTATTTGCAAATATTTCTTTTTAATAGAAACTTCTGGAAGAAGTTCTAGCTGAAAAGGACAATGTAGAGGACTTAAATGACGCATGTGAATTACTGATGGAAAATAGTGCTTGTTCCAGAGTTCGGGATCAGACGGTCGACACTCAAGCCAACTACACAAAGTTATTAACTGCTGCCCAAGGTAAACAAGTCATATCCGCCGACTTGCCATAATAATCGAAATAATCTGTTGGTGATTTTTTAGGTTTGGTATCGAAAATTGAAAAGAATCTTTCCGATCATACCGAATTTCTCAATTATAAAAGCGAAATGGATGCTTGGATTGAAAAAGCCCAACAAATACTGGACAGTTGTAATAATGATGATGACATTGAAAAACTTGCGCAACAGATCGAAACCATCAATGTAAGTTATTGATGTTGTAAAATTGAAATTGTATTAATCAATCATATCAATTGGTCTTCTTTGCCTCTCTTGCAGTCTCTGTCTTTGCGGTTACCAGAAGGTCAACATCTCTTAAGTATGGTACAAGATGCTTATGCAAAGGCTTCCAACGTTTTGCCAGAAGATAAACAAGAAAAATTACGTGATCTAATGACAAAAGTACGTGAAGATTGGGATTCTTTAGGCATCGCAATCAAACAAAAGTTGATTGATTTGAAGCAAAAGCAGTCCCGTTTAACAGACTTTTCTGCCAATTTGGAGAAGATGAATATATGGCTATCCGTTGTGGAAAATACATTAAAATCTCTGCCAGATACAAAGGGAGAATTAAGTGAAATGAAAACGCAGCTGGAACGCTACAAAGTTATGCAAAACGATATTAAGTTAAAGGGATCTGATTTAGAAAATCTTATTTCGGAAGCCAAAGAACTGGGTACCTCAGACCTCGATAATGTACATCACATGCAAAGCAGATGGGATAAAGTTAAAAATGATTGCAATAATCGCATCAAAAACCTAGAAGAAGAAATCAACGATTATAATCTATATCACCAAGCTTTACAAGATATCGAAAAATGGCTATTGCAAATATCCTTCCAACTTATGGCACACAACTCGTTGTTCATTTCAAATCGACAACAGACTCAGGAACAAATCAAACAGCATGAAGCCTTACTAGACGAGATTCAAAAGTATCAGTCTAATATTGATGAGCTAAACGCTAAGGGCCAATTACAAATCAAACGCTATGAATCAAGTACACCAACTATACGGGACACAGTTGAAGCTCAATTGAAAAACATACAAGACAGTTATAATTCTCTTCTGCAAACCTCTGTACAGATACGCAATCGTTTACACGAGTCTTTAGCTAAATTCCAAGAATATGAAGACACTTTGGACAGCATAATGCGTAACTTGGAAGAATATGAGCCTATTATTCAAACCGAATTGGACGCACCTCCAACAACATTAGAAATGGCTAAAAACCAACTAAAATGTGCTCAAAATATGCAAAACAAATTAAATAACGAAAAGTCCAGATTGGCATGTGCTGTCCAGGCCTGCGAAGCTGCAACCGCATCTATAAGTAGACCCAGTTCGCCACTAGAAACAGCTATGCAAGTTATTCCTGAACGTGAATTAGTTGTGCGCGCAAAACTTGAAGACTTGTTGGATCAGGTACATATTGTTTTTCAACTTTATTTTTATTTTTTGCCAGTGAAAAATTTACACTTTACAAGCATTTGTTTGTAAAAACATAAATTAAATTTTGAATGAAATCTTTCTAAAAAGCTGTTTCTAATTGAAGCTTATTAATGTGCTTGTTTTGGCCTAAGCAAACAAATACAATTAAATAATATTTTTGTTCCAATATTTTATTTCATAGATACATATTTATAATTTTATATAAAACAATTTTTGTTACCGTTATGTTATAATTGTTGTTTATTTTTTACAAACTTTGAATGTTTGAGAACTCTTTCATCTTGACTAGAATAGTTAGACTATTCCATACACTATTCAATACCATACCAATTGTTGGACATAAATCAATTGATTTCATTGAAATTGATTATATATTCAACATTTTTATAGACAAAACTAAACTGTATTTTGTATGTAACTTCTGCACTTTTATAAAGTATAAAATAATTTATTTGTTAAGGTATGTATGTACATATGTATGTATGTACATATGTATGTATGTACATATGTATGTATGTACAGTATTTTTCTGAATAATCGTACTAATAATTAGATTTTTGTTAATCAATTTTTTTTTATTCTTTTCTATTTTTCTTTGATTTTGCTTCTGAATAATGCTACACTTATAAATGCACGTCTTTTGATTTCTTTTGTATATTTTTTCCCTAATAATATGCAATCCAAACCCTAATTTCGTAATTGCCTAACACATTTGAACAATTGTAATCAACCATCTAACACTAAAATCCAACACCAAAAACTTGAGTAGATACCCAGTAAAAGAACTCTAAACTCAACTAGAGATGATGAAGATTTAATTGATGTTGAGCTTTCTGAAGTTAACGACATTTTACTGGACGCTGTAGCATATGAGCGTATTAACAATTTTAAGGAAATAATACGTTTAAACATAAATATTGTCGATAAAATGTACGCTCTTAATACTAAGGTAAGTTTTACAAACAAACGAAATGTGGAATACTGTACTGTGAATGTTTGAAAAAAAAGACGTAAAAAAACATTTTTATGGTGTTGGAAATGCACTAACCTTTTTTATGTTATCTTAAGAAGAATGTACATATATGTAGTACGGTACTATTTTACTTTGTTTTACGATAAATGAAAGTAAATAAAAAATGTTTGTGTTGTACTTGTTTAGGTACAATCTCATTTAGGAGGATTGATTGCTTCTGTTAGTGAATTAGAGCAGCAACAAAAACAACGCGCTGAGTTAGGTGACTGGATTAAAAAGCAACAAAGTTCTGTTAACGATTGGCTATCCCGACCATGCAAGTTACGTCCCGAAGCTGCCAAACAAGAGTTGGCATGTATGAATGATTTGCTAAGTGCTATTGGTGAAAAGAGATCTCAATTGCTACTTGATATGACTGAATCACGTAAGTGCTGTTAACGTATGTTAACAAACACATGTAAATTATGCATATGTGTATAATATTATATACATACGTATCATTTGCATATGCTTGAAACATTAAATAAACTATGTAATATGATGTTGTATTACATATTTTAATTTTGTAGAAAATCACACAACCCAAGTTAATATATTTTTTTTTTGTTTAGTTGCCGATGATGATACTGATTTGGATGATAATATCGATAAATTGGAATCACAACTAATGAATGCAATTGCCAAGAAACAAGCCGGTCAAAATTTAATCGGTGTCTACCGCCAGGCAGTGCAAGATTTGCAAAATTGGTTCGATGGACTTATTAAGCGAATGGATGTTTTAGATAAGGGCTCGGGATTAAATTGTGGCCAAAAAATGGCAGCTATATTAGAAATTCAAGACGAATTTACCCAGCAAGGACCTAAAAATTTACAAGACCTCAAGAGTAAAGCAACACAAGTAGCGGAAATTATAAGCAATTTGGACGGACAGCAAGTGGATGAACAAATAAAATCGTTGGATAGACGCTACGCCGATTTAGGTAAACGTCTCGAACGTAAAGCTCAATTACTAGATGTTACAAATAAGGGTGTTGAAGGCGTTAAAGGAGAAATCGATCAATTACAGTGTTGGGTCAAGAGTAAAATACAAGAGCTACAAGCCCCTACTACGTTGGGTTTTGAACCAAAATCGGCAGAAGGAAGACAGCAGTCTATTAAAGCACTCATGAAGGACGCCGAAAGTAAACAATCTTTAGCCGATGGTTTAGAGAAGAGAATTGCAAATATGCAACCCGAACTAGAACCTGCCGAATACGCTCAGTTAGAGTCGGCGCTGCGTAATTTGAATAGCGATCATAAGAATTTAACAGATGCCTTAAAGGGCGAAATGGAAAGAGCTCTGGATGCAACGAAAGCACGCAGAGCGTTGGAAAATGACTTGGAGAAGGCCCGTAATTGGTTAAAGAACAAAATTGCAGAAGTGAGGAAGCTTCCAGTTTATCACCCACTTAGCTCTCAGGAGATTGAAAGCAAACTAATCGAAAATAAAAAGCATGATGATGATGCAAAACAATTTAATGACAGTGTTCTAAGCGATGTTAAACGACAAGCCTCTAACATAATGAGAGATTGCTCAGATGCTGACAAGGCTGCTCTGCAAAAAATTATTGACGAAATTGACGCCGACTACAAAACTTTAAAAGAAGAAAGCGGCAAGAGAGCAAATTCTCTGAACGATCTCTTACAAGGTCGCAAGTCTTTTGAAGGCTCTATTAAGAAAATGTTCGATTGGCTAAATGAAATGGAAACAGCTACCCAAGGTGAGTTGAGAACTTCCAGTCTACCCGTTTTAGAAGAACAGTTAGTTCATTACAAAAAATTAATGGAGAACGCAAATAGCATGAACGGCCTTATGAGCGACATTAACGAACAGAGCAAGAGCATTTTGCCTACGTTAAGTAATCCCGATAAACTAAAATTGAATGATGATATTAAAAACATGAAAGACCGCTTCGTTAAAGTCAATCAATGTCTTAACGATCGCGTTAATGCCCTTGATGACCACATCAAGAAATACAAAGATGCCAAGAGCAAACTATCTGAATGCATGGACTTTTTGAATACTGTTCAACAACGTTTAAGGGATCTTAATAAACCCGTTGGTTCGAAAATTGAAGATGTCCAAGAATTACTAGGGGCGTATGAAGGTATACTTAGGGAATTAAAGGACAGTAAACAAAAAATGGGAGATATGAAAGTAGATGACTTGCCAGAACTTCAAAGCATTTTAACTCAGCAAGATGATATGATTAAATTAATTGAGGATCAACTAGCTCACCTAAGACAGCTGTTGTTACTACGTGAGCAATTTATTGCGTTGATTAATGAAATTATTGCCTTCATTATGAAGTACACGGATGTCATAATTGATATCGAAAATGCTCCCGATAGTTTGGAAGAAAAAATCACTAAGTACGATGATGTTATTGTAAAGATCCAGGAATGCGAAGGTGTTTTAGCTTCGGCTAATGATAAGGGCCAAAAAATTGCATCGGAGGGCACCGCAGCCGATAAAAACTCCATTACCGAACAACTTCAATCCCTTAAAAATCAATTGGGCAACCTTCGTAAGGCAGTTGAACAACAACGTCAAAAACATCAAATCCAGTTGGAGCATCACAAGAAGATGGCTACAGAACTTTCTGAAATCCTAGACTGGTTACATAATAATGAGGGAGCAGTAAAATCTAGGCCTTTGCTGGACAGAGACCCCGATTCCGTTGAGCATGAACTACAAAAACATAAAAATCTTGGAAATGATGTCAAAGAATACCTTGATAAATTCAATAAGATCAGCAATGGCATAAAATCCGAAGTTGGTATGCCTAGTTCTTTAATAGAAATGTTGTCAGAGGGTCGCTCTCTTGTCTCCTCTCTGCCGCAAGAGCTTGAAGAACGCGAAAGGTACCTTATAAACAACCGTAATTCACGTCTGGAATTTATGAAACTCGTTTCACAGTTCAAAGATTGGTTACACGATGCTGAGGATCGCCTTCAACTGGGTAAACATGGCATTGACTATGAAAATCTTGTACGAGATCTAGATGATCACAAGATTTTCTTCGGAAACGAACAACCTATACGCAACTTGGTTCATAAGCAAATACAAGAAGCTGCCGACAAAATCTGGCCATCTCTTAACAACTATGAACAAACCGAATTATCCGCTGAACTATCTAAAATGCAAACAAAATTGACTAACATACTTGCTCAGGCTAAAACCCAACAAGGTGATCTCGAAAAACAACATGATCACTGGCGTGAATATAAACAGTCAGTTGAACGTGTAAAGGCAACAGTTGAACGTTCCAAATTTAATGATGAGCCTGTACAAAATTTAGCCGGTCTACACTTTAACATACAAAAGCTTTCACATGCCATTGGCAATATACAGGTAACTACCTCCTAATTTTTATGACTTTGAAGTGAGAAATTCACAGTTATTTATATATATATATTAAATAATTTTTCTTTTAATACACATATTTTTTAAATAATTTTTCTTTTAATACACATACGAATTAACGACGTATAAAATGATTTTTAGAATTTTTAATTTAAGATTCGGTCTCTGCTCAACATATATGTACATACACTTATGCGTCAAAAAGAAAATGAGAAGAATCTCAAATACTGTTCATTTACTACAATTGTAATCTTTCTTTAGTATTTAAATGTTAATCTAGATCGTATAGAATTTTCGAGCAACACTTAATAAATATTATTACTCCTCTTTATTAATCTTTATTAAATATTATTTGGTGGTCTAAATTTAGATGTTTCCCATAACAACAATATGAAACACTTTTTAAATAAATTACATGTTAAACGTGCAAACGTAGATTCTTCCATGTATTTTTCAGTTATTGCTTTGAAAAACCTATTTTTATAGGGAAAATTAGTGATATCTTGCAAGTCAAATGATATCTTGCATGTTATAAGTTATTTCCTACTGCACTTCTAACAATATTAGTAGTAGTAGTGAGTCTTGATCGAGGCATTCTTTTAATAATCGGGGTTGTTTACCAATAACTTTGATATGATAGTGTTATTGGACAATTTTTAGATCTTTGCGGCTAGTAAGTACAATTTAAAAATTTTTTTAATTTTTATTTTTAATAAAATACATGGTGTGCTAATTATATGTTCCGATATTTTTTTGATATGTTTTTGGAAAAAGAAATGCATTTTTAATAATTATTGCTGATTTTACTATTTATTTACTAGGTTTTGTTGATTACAGTCGGTACAATATTTTAAATAGCATAAGATAATATTAATCGTAAATATTTCGTTGGATGGGACTGCTCATTATAAGACCACTATTATATTTGGAAAATCACAACTTTCAAAAAGTATGCGATATATTTACAGACATAGTATGTGCCCGTATGTTGTACGTATTAAATGCATATTGCAATTTTATAGTTAAATTCTCATATTTAAGGATTTGTGGCCTTATTGAAAAAAGATTGTAATACTCGTTTGTTTGACGCCGGCCGGTAAAAGTTGTTCGAAAGGTTGTTAGTAAAGTTTTCACAACAAAACAAAAAACAAATGAAAATTTGTTCTCTCGGATTTTCTTTACGAAAACTAAGAGACATAAGCTCACACAAGCTAATGTTTTATTTCGCTTACGTTTTAGATTTCTCTGCTCAATTATAATGACATCACCATTATTTGAGAAATATTTAACTCTCTCATAGAGAGAGAGTTTTTGGAAAAAAATTTGTTACATTATGTTTGTTTTGAGTGAAATTCGCTCGATTTATTTTAAACTCTTAGATAACTATACTCGTAATCTGCAAATATTTAGGTAGGCATGTATGTACAAAAAAACTAAACAAGATGAGACATCCCACGTTAAATTTCAAATTACATTTATTACATTTTATACATTTTCTACCAATTCTAATTCAACTGCCTTTTATTAAGAAATAAATATGAGATCAAGATTTTATTAATGTTCTATTTATCTTGGTAAATGAATTTTAAAGCAATTTGAGTTGTCAGAAATCAGTGGATGATATTTCTTATACCAAAAATAAATCCACACCCTGACGAAGAGCAAAATGGAAACATATTGCTCTTGGAATGTTTGTATTAAAAACAGAAGAGAAAATCATTTGAAGGCTCTCACTGCATATGCTCATTGATAATTATATTTTACTCAATTTCTTTAAAAGCCAATTTTTGCCGAATTTGTTTGTTTTTGGCCAAATAACCTGTATATGCACATATGTATGTATTGTATGCTGCATAGATGCAAATTGTATATATTAAACAGACTTTATATGTTGCATGCACGTTTCGTTGTTGTCTTACTGGTTTTCAAAATGTATATACTGGATTGTGCAAGTTTGAAAACTTTCGAAGCGATTTATACAGACAGATATACTGGCAAGTTCATAGCATTTATATGTACGTAGGTACATATGAACATGTACAGACTTACGCATATGTATTGTATTCATATTATTTCGTGAAAAATATTAAAACATACACAGATATACGGTTTAAATGGATAAAAAAGTAGGCATTTTTCAAAAGGAGTATATTTTTATAATCTTTATAATTGATGTTGATTATTCGAAATTTCCTTTACTAATAATAAGTTCTTTTTCATATGCATACCGATACATATAAATCACTTCATTCCAATCTTCAAACTATAAATGGAACGTTGGCATCACTCTTTTAGCCGGCAATGTTCCCAATTATTCTGTATCTCTTGCCCTCTCTCTCTCTATCTCTCTCGTGTTTTCTCTTAAACTTTATGGAATGGACTTCGTATGTATTGGAAAAGTATCTGTGTACACTGTACAGATATTTATATATTTTTTATTTGTTAAATATAAATTTAGTTTTCACTTCATTTCAATGTGAGCTTTCAAAGACGTCGCATTAGAAGCTTGTGTTTTTTTATTATAATTTTTTATTTTTTGTTGAGTCTATATTACTCTCTTTACTCCACGTTTTATGCCGCATTTAAGTTGAAACTGGCAGCACAAAAAAAAAAACAGAAACAAAAAGAACAAGAAAGAATAACAAGAATTTTAAGAAACAATAAGTACTTAGAATTAAAAGTTTATTGAAACTTTTGGCCAAAGTGTGTGTTTTTCAGAGTCGATGAAAATTAGAAAGTGAATTAAAAACAGTTATTAAGTCAAAAGAAAGAAGAATCATATACAGTATACGAACATATACGTCATCTTTGTATTACAAAAATAAATTGAAATTATTTTCAATAAAACCTAAAAATATTTGCAACAATCGAAGCCTATGCTAATTTGTTGGATAAAAAAGCAGTCAAGCAAACGTATCTTATATGTAAATTTAATTCATTTGGGTTATAAAGGTGCCAACGTATTATATTTATTGAATTTTTCTTGAATTAATCTGTGTGTAGTAAAATTAATAAAAAAAATTAACTCTCATATTGATGACCTCTTTTACCCTTGAATTGTTTTTTATCCTTATGCTAAATAGCTGTTGTTGTCAGACAAGAATTGTTATAAAGTTTAGATACTTGAATAAGTCAGCGGGACACTTAATATATTGTGCAATCCTTGTGATTGATTTATTCATTTCATTTCAATTTTCATTAAGGAAAAAATTAACTTTCGATTAAAAATTCGTAAATTAATAAAAATTAAATCGTCTAATTTGCTTTTTTTCTTCTTGCAGAGTCAAGCAAGTGACATTTCTTTATCAAACCAACAAGCACAAGGGCTTTTACGTCAAGCTGATTCACGTAACCGACAGCTGATTGAACAGGATAATTTAGAATTGAATCGTTTGTGGCAGGAATTGATCAGTTCATTGGAACAACGCCGTGAAAACTTACAATCAGTTGCCGAAAAGTGGGACGATTTTGAGGATAAACTACTTGGCTGGGAAAAGGCTATAGGACGTTTGTCGGACAAATTCCGCAATGTCGACCCAGTGGTAAGATCTCGCCGTCATTTGGAAGATACAAAGCATGCAATCCAGGTAAGTTAAAAATAAAACAACATAGTCAGAACAATAAGAAGTGCATACATTATTAAGAGCAATTTTGCGTTGCCTTTAATCCCATGAGCTATTATAAAAAAAACGTTGATTTTGAATACATAAACTAAAAAAATGGAACAAACAAGTTTTCGTTACTATTCAACATTTATTAGTCCCCCAAAACATGTACAGATGTTCATAAGGATGTAAATATTTGTATTTTAAATATAATTGTATACACAAATGCACAAGTATCGCCAATGCGTAACTTGAATTTCCGAATTTGGAAAAGAAGTAATGAAAAAGTGTTTCGTTTTTCTTTCGTCTCTTTTGTTCACTTAATTTTTTTTTTTATAAAATGAAGGAACAGACATAAAATAGGGTATAGCGTAATTGACTGAATTCCATGTAAATGATATATTACCATTTACAATTGGAAAAATTACTCACATAAAGGACTGAAGTTGTCACGTTTTCTAATTTTGCCCAGTAGTTGCAAAAAAATGAATAAAATAACAAAAATTTATTTAATTAACTGACGAAAAAAATCAAAACAAAACATAGCACGTATAGAAAACAACTACAACAAACGTTATTAATTATCGTTCAAATTTAATATATTACTTGTAGTAGAAATTAACCCAATTGATATAATAACAATGATATAAACAAAATATTTTTCATTCTGTTTCCTCTTTTTTTTAATTTAAGTATCTATGAATCTTTTAAATGAATCATTGTAGTATAGAATAATCATAATAAATAAAGCTTATCAATACACTGCCTGTTGTTGCCAGATGTGCCAATTTATCGCTTAAGGCACGTTTTAATAAAGTATTTATTTTGTTTTTGTTCCTTTAGTTTTTCTTAATACTTACATATGTGTATTTCTTTGCGTAGAAACTAACGTTATTTTGCATAAATATATTACATAGATAATGTGGTTTCATAGAATTGAAATTTTTTTGCGGGTTTTCAAATATGAGATAATAATAATATAAAAATAATAATCATATGGCAGCTTTATTTGCAGAAGCAATAGAGCACATGTGTATAAAATTTTTTTTATTTCACATTCTCTGTATATATGGACTCACATGGTTCCCTTATTTTATTCTCATAGACGTACTTATGTATGAATGTATCATTTTTTACATTATGATTTTAGCATAATTTTTTTATTAATTCTATTTTTATTAAGTATTCACTTCTTGCTAAAAAACGATTTAATAAATGGCGAATAAGAGTATGATGTGAGACATTTGAATTCATTGCCAAACATTTTCACAACCAAACAACTTACTCGTAGCCTGATATTCGTCCAAAGTAACTCTGTGTTAACTTGTGTGTATGTACATACATACATATCTATACGTATTTATTTACGCATTTATTGAATGAAGAGTTACAAATTTGTCTGTGCATATGTATTAAGAATTCAATAATTTAAATTTTTATTGTTAATAATAGATTTATTGCGAATGAAAATATTTGCTTGTGTATGTATTTGAGAGAAAATATAAAAAACAATTCGGTTTATTTAACCAACAGGTATGATTTATATGTAACCGATTTAAATTCCATTTTGAACGGGGGCCTTTTTTCGCATTTTAAGCTCAATAATACGCTCTTATTATATTACAATATTCATGTGTACATATTTCATTTTAGTGACCACAATTTTGAGCTTAAGAAGGAAAACATAAGCGTATAAACTTATTCATAAAGCGTGAAAGAGAGTACTTTCAAATATAAATGTTATAGAATGGATTCCAAAAATAAAGGGAAAAATAAAATGAAATTGTAATATCGCACACAAACGAAACAAACATTTACATGGATACCTACATATGTATGATACATATGAATATATATGAATTATATATATATATATATATATATATATATATATATATATATATAAGTAGTATATTTCAATATTTACCAACGAACGTTGTTCGTTAATTGATTTCATATTATTTATTTAGGATCTTTTAGTTTTTCACTTTGAATTGTGAATAATACAATATTAAAGCTGAACTGAAAACTCTGTTTGGTATAACGTACTTGAAATGTTTTCGGCTGTATTGTGTCATGCACAAAAATATAGTAAAGTGAATAAAAGAGGAATAAAAACAAAAATGAAAACAATACAAACATATCCAAAGCTTCAGAAAATAACAAAAACGAAAACTCTTTTGATGACAACATCGCAGCCGGTCTAGTGAATCGTACAAACATTTTAAAATACTTGACACATTCGCCGCAGTAACAACACTATAGTAAATGTTGTCATGCTTTAAGTCGGTAAAAATAAAAAATTAAAAAATTGCATTAAATATTTATCGTTTCTTTTATATGCTTAACATTAATAATTCAGATTCGGTGAGACATTTTTTAAGGAGATTTACCCTCAATATCAATGCGAAAATTCTTAAACGATATTATGTAGTTAATGTATTTTATTGTAGTATTCGTCTTTACTGATTTTATAAATAAGCAAATAAACAAAAATACTGAATTTACTGAATGTTTTTTGTATTCAAGTTAAGCGTTAATCAAGTTTTTTTTCATAAAATTTAGCTGTTGTGATTACTACACACGTATATGCTATTATTATTGTTTGTATTCATGTATACAATGTTTCTGAGTGTGTGTATAAAAATGAATTTCGTAGCTGACCTTCGAAATTCTGGTTAGGGATACATATCAAAATTTAAGTACAAAATTTTGTTCTCATTTAATTTTTCTGTTTCGGCTTTCTTAAACTAAGATCCTAACAACATTACAATGAATTGGAAGAATGTAAATAAATATTTTGAACACAAACAATAAAGGGTTACAATTTCAAAATTAAAGCTAAATGATACGCCTATAAAATTATGATTTCAATGAGCCTTTTATTTCATTATATAGCTTGGACCATGGCATTATGTAAGAAATACAAAGTCTGGGTTGTTCACAACAGTCGTTCTTTTTGGAGAAGTTTTCGACCATATTTTCGCACAAAGTTAACATTTTATTTTTTTATTTATTTAAGCCTACGTTTAAATTCCCTACAGATTACTTAATAAACATTACTTTTCTCCAAAACCAATATGCGACTATTTTGCTTATTCAGAAACGAGTTTCATTGCTGAAGAAATTTTGTTTCGAAAAAGCAGAAATAAAAGTCGATTTTATTGTTGGGTAATTTGGATTTTATATGGATGAAGATGCAAATTCAAATTCAAAATACGTCATACTGAGCTAAGTTACTAAGAATGACGTAGAATCGGCAAATTCAAATTGACCACTAGACAGAAGCGAATTTTCTACAGTGAGTGCAAATTTATTTATAAACTTTCCAATTATTGCTAATTGTGACAACTATAACCCTGTAGAATTTGTAAAATGGCCATGTTATATTATAACTTTGTCGTAAGTTTTAACTATAGGAGCGAATATTTCGGTTGTTAAACGACAAGCCTTTCATTCCTATGTATTTAGTGAAAGTAGAGTTTGCTAGTAACTTAAATAATTTATAAGACCTGTTTTTAGAAAGCCTGTAAAGGACGCTACCGAACTACTTCAGAAAAGTTTCTTTATTTTACATAAATTTTATCATATATACGGTTTTAACTACCTAAAAGTATAAGAACTTCAATAAATATGATAATATGTATGCATTTCTATTTGAAATTATATAATGTAAATTTATATTAAATTGTTTGTCTACTTTGTTTTAAAAGGAAATACTCAGTGAATCTGAAGAACTTAAATCGTCACATAAAGATATTGAGACGCTCTCAAAATCAATCGTCACATTCCTTAGGGAAGTACACCAACCCTCGGCGGAGGCCATACAGGCCAAATTGGATAACTTAGTGAAACAGCAAAACGAGTAAGTAGAAAATAATTCAAGATTTTTTATACAATTTATTGCACAACAACAGTTGTAGAATTCAGAACATCGTTTCAGAGTATTTTATTACATTTAATACCAGTTTTGTTCGATATAATGTTTAGCATATAATATTTATAATAATATAATATAATATTTAGTAGGTAATGGAAAGATAAGAAGTTTCGAAAAAAACATGCATTTACGCATATATAACTTTGTATAAATATTCGTACGCGTTAAATCTGAAACGATTTTTAAGGGTTATGAAGAAAATTATTGATTATTGCAAATTTTTTTGAATTCATATGATTTTCTAATTAAAAATTACAAGAAATTATTAATAAAACCTGTGTTAATGATTTCTTTGTCGAGAATTCTTTTTTAAAGAAAGAATAAAAATTTCTCCTTAAATTGTTATTTGGGATTATATTGATGTGGGTAAAATACATGTTAATTCGTGTTTACCGCAATAATAAGTTTAGCTGTATGCGATTTTTGTTTTTGTTCATATACTTGTGTACAATATTTATTGATAATTTTAAAGATAAGAGTCAACCGGCAAACATATTTGACTTAAAACTCTACTGAAAGTTATTTTGTTTACGATAACAGTGAACCACTAACAACCAATAGACAGCAATTTATTTGCGAAATTTTTATGCACATTGAAATATTCGGCATTATAATTTGGTTTTGGTTTCTTATTTGTGTTTTTATTGATTCATACGAAAATAATTTACTTTCAGCTTTTTGCTGTCGTTTAAGGCAATGAGGTAATCGCGTAATTATAAATTTGTTTGAATATTTTATGGGGGGGAAAAAAAAAGAACAAAATGAAATGAGTTATATTTTGCGTTATTGGTTTTATACTACTGTTGGTTGTTGTTTTTGTTATTGTTTATTATTTGTACTGGTTTAACTTGTCGTTTTATTCTTCGAAACACGTTAGTATGAATATTAAAGAGATTTTTATAGTAATAATGAGAGAAATCTTTTATTGAGAAATTCACCACAAGTACAACATTATTACCCAGCTGACCGGCATTTTTCGATTATATTTTTATAAACATATGTATAATAAAACTCTTTAGTTCTTATCAGAGTAATAACAAATGAAACATAATTTATATTAATTTTTTTGTTTTGTTCGCTCGCTAAAATTAGTATAAAAAAGTAAGTTTATTTTAATTTTTGATCGGGGCTGAAAAATCGCAATATTTTGTTAAGCTTTATGAATATATTAAAATTAATCCGCCTAATGAATAATGAGCTCTGTCTCTTACAAATGTGAAAAGCCCTCTCACAAAAGCTTTAACGTGGTGAATTTGTTGCTCTTTATGCAAGAGTTATTAATTGCGAGTAGTAGTAGTTCGTGATATTTGTTGATGTTAAATGAAAAAGCAAAATTAAAATATATTTCTGCCAAAAGCATTTGCGATCGCTTGTCTATTTCCGTAGTTTCTTAATGAGGACCATTTAGTTTTAAAATAGTCGTAGAAATAAGAAGACGTACAAGTTAACTGGATGGCTGGATACGAATTGATTTAAATAAAAACAAAGGAGAAAAAAAATAACACATATTATATCAAATAAAAGAGACTCCAAATTCGATAAAAAGAAAAAAAGAGAACAAAGTGACAAAAATTAATATTTTTTTTTATCAATATTTCAAGAGACACAAGAAGTATTAAATTTTAAATTATTTATGCAATCAAAACATTTTTAATGACTTTTGATTTTTTTTTTCAAACTAGAAAGTAAAATCAACTTAAGAAAATAAGAATTAAAATAAACAAGGATCGAATTAATCATAGTGGGCCTTTTGTGGATTACTGGGGCGTATGATTAATGTCACCGTACGCCTTATATCATTCGTACAGAATTCGTTTTCTTTTATTTAACAAAATAATCCTTAAAACGTAATTTCACCTTTTTTTGTTTGTGAATTGTGCACACTCCAACCTTTTTATTTGCAAGAAATTAAGGTTGTGAAGTTGTGCTTTAACAAAAAGGTTAAAGGCCTTTTGTAAAGTCCACTTTAACCTACGATTACAATCCTTAAACATTTCGATTAAATCAGGCCTACGGTCGTCTACTAAACAAGGTGGGTCACGTAAATTACGTTTGAGTGTTTAATTTGTCACATAAAATGTTATATTAATCAAAAATATTAACTCTAAATAATACTCATAATTTGAAAATGACTAAATGAGAGAAAGGGTCGTTTACTCTTTCTTCTTAACAATTTGCAACATAAATTTTGTTAGACTTCAGCAAGTGACCTGATTTTTTCTTTTTTACTATTTTTGGATATTCAGTGCCATTCACAGAATTTCTTTTGCTTTGTGTTAATTATCCGGAATTTTAAGACAACCGAATAGTGTAATGTATCATCTAACAAAACTTTTAATGTATTCAACTTATATTAAACTTTCCTTTTTTTTCATTAATCCAAATCGGATTTTTGCGCCGTATTATGAGAAGAAACTTTGTTGTTTTTGTTTCTTTTGGCATTATTCCAAATTGAATAAATATTTTCTTCGTTTTGATTAATATTTTCAGCAGTCACGTATACAGCATCATTGGCATTCTTTTTTCGGCTTTTTTCGTTTGCGTTTGTCTAATTTGTTAATACTAAATGTTATTTTTATTTTAGAAATTGTTGTTGGTGTACTTTGTAATAACAGTTGTTAGAACAATTCTACGATTCCAAATATGACATTTTAGAACAGTATTTGTAACAAAAAGGCGTCTAACAATTATTAAAAACTATAAATTTAAACACACTTTTCCTTTTCGAACGGGTTCAGTGTTTTTTTCCCTTGATAATAGCAAGTGAACGTTTTAGAACTTTGGTTGAGAAATTTTTATTTCATTATTTTGGTACAATTTAAGATGTTTTTGAGGAACAATATACAAAGTCTTGTCGAAAGTTCATCATCATTTTTGTTTAGAAATATCGACTGAAAATATCTGTAGAAAGGTGTGTCCGGGAGGTGCAATGATAGACATAAACAATAACAATATGACGTATATATACCACGGTTATTCTGTTATTCTCCATGGATTCATAGATTTGATTTCAGAAACTAAAATGCCAAACATTTTAGATAAACCATAATAAATACAAACATTAATTTCTGTTGTCATAGTAACAGTACTATACTGTTAAATATATATGTTAAATTATTTCACACGTTTGTCATTTAATTGTCATTATGGCGATCAAAAATGAAAAAAATGACGTCATTTTCTTGAAATTTTATTATTCTTAATAATTTTTCTCAAAACTGTACGCTTGCTGCTATGTGTTGTTGATTTCAAAGAATACAAAAGCATTGTACGTAAGAAAAACGCATACTAAAATTAAATGTGTTATTCTAAAAATATAAACAAAATATAAAAATACTCATGATGATGTCGAATGAGTATTGAGAATGTTTTGCTAAAAGACAAAAAAAAAAAAAAAGAAAAAAAAAACAACAAAAAAATATTTAGATAAATAAAAATAAATAAATTTAATTGAAATAAAAGAAAATATCAAAAGGCGAAAACAAAACAAATACATACATATGCACACATATAAAATAAATAGTTGATGCGTCAAAGAGTAAATTTGTTTTTTCGACAAGGAAGAGATTTTTTTTTGTAAAGATCGAAATAATTTTTTTCCTATTTTCTCTTATTTTTTATGCTCGAAACTGAGTCTCAGATAGAGATGATTTACCAATGTTTGATGTTATTGTTAGAATTTCGACTATTCGAACTTTTATCGACGATCTTGAAGCGCACTAAACGACAGAGGCCATTCACGGAAGCCCTATGCCTATACTATAGTGTGCAAAATATTGTCTTGCTCACTTTGTATAAAAACTTGTAGCTAGCAAGCAGCATCCTTCTTTTCTGCGGAAACTTTGAAAACCTCAATGTTTTTTTTTTTTGTAGACATTGGAAATAAACAATTTGCAAAAGCAACAACAGTAACAGCAATACTAAGATCTTAAATATACATATTTTATGTGTTGAAATCATACGAAATAAAAAACAGATTGCTACCACCCAACCTACCCAACCTATCATCGATTATACAAACAATACGAACAAATCGTCAGTTCGTCAACAGACTACATAAAACATTCATTTGCTTTGTCATTGAGAACAAAAAACAAAAAGAAGAAAAAAATTTTATCTTGTATATATGTATTTATAGGAATTTTTGACCGCGTGGTTTTTTTAATACATTGTTTTCTTATATTTTGTTTGTTTTAAAATATTTTTTTTTAATTTATCATTTAGATTAAACGACTCTTTGCAAGATAAGGATCGTCAGGTTAGTCGTGACTTGGAGGAAATCGAGGCCGTCTTCCATAAAGTTTCTTCCCTGCAAGATAAATTCAATACATTGCTGGAGGGGATCCACGCTGTTCATGTATTTGATGAAAATATAGGCAAAACTGAAAAGAAATTAGAAGACTTAGAACAACAAGTTAAGGAAACTGTAAAGGAATCACAAAACTTGGTTAAACGAACCAAGGAAGAATATACGAAGAAACAAAATCTTGTTCCTAGTGATATTGGCCAGGAGTTTACGGCTTTAGAATTGCTCTCAGAACGAGTTGAAGGCAATATGGAGACAAAGCAAAAGGAATTTAAACGTGCCAAAACAGTACGCACAGACTATTTGGCCGGCGTTGATGATATTCAAAGATGGTTGATGCAAGCAGAGATGGAGGTACAAGATCGCACCTTGGCACCTGCTCAAATGAAAGAACTATTACACCGCATCAACCAAGAAATAACCGGAATATACGAACGCTTTACCATGGTCAAGACAAATGGTCAACTGATTATTGACAATTGTCGCAACAGTGAAGAAAAAGTTTTGGTACAAACAACAATCGATCAGTTAGCACAACAATTAGGACAAGTACGCTCTTGGTTGGATGAGAAGAAACAACAAGTCGGCGATAGTTTAGATGCGTGGACGCGTTTCATGAATTTATATCAGATGGTTATGGCTTGGGCTACTGAGAAACGTGCCTTCTTAGATCAAAGTATTGAACTAAAAACCTTACCCGAAGCACGCAGTAAACTTAATGATTATG
Source organism: Sarcophaga bullata (assembly GCA_005959815.1). Lineage (NCBI taxonomy): Eukaryota > Metazoa > Arthropoda > Insecta > Diptera > Sarcophagidae > Sarcophaga > Sarcophaga bullata. The sequence goes on from QOCX01000001.1 coordinate 2,688,030, forward strand.
CGACGGCTGTGAAGAGTATTAAACCGATTATAAAGAATTTAAGCGAAATGGACAAAGAATTGGAACACATAAGTCAAGTGACAACAGTCGGTGATCTCAAGGATAAATTACAGGAAGCCGAAGATGCGAAAGTAAATGTAGAAGCAGTTTTGTTAGAGAGGGTAAATAAATTGCTATGTATATATTATACGTATTCTATTCTATAACATGTATCTAAATTCATCGTGATTTTTCAAATTGATACAATATTTTAGAATGCCTTGCTGCAAGAAGCTTGCGAAGAATGGGATCAATGTGAACGTAAAATTAAGGACATACGCAGCTGGATAGAAAAGACCAAACAATCACTGGAATCTACTCAACACAAAAAGAAGCCATTGAGAGATCAATTGGGCTACTGCGAAAAAACTATGGCTGACATTAATGTACAGAAGACTAAATTAAAACTCTCAATTGAAAAGCTAGAGGTGAAATACAGTCAATTAAATTAAATTAAATAAAAATGCTGATTTAACGAATTTAATTTGCATTTTATTTCATTATTTAGGTCCACTTTAAAAACGGAATGGGAGGAGATCCCCGTCTTAGTGAAAATGTGGATGAATTGCTAAAGATTTTAGACGGTTTGGGTGGTTTAGTGAGAACTAAATGTTCTAGTTTAGAAGAAACCCTACAACAAATCGATATTTATCAACAACAGATGCAAACACTAAGGCAAAAAATTATTCAAGAGGAACAGCAGTTGAGATTGGTTATGGCACCTACCTATTTGTCACACGATCGCGAAAGAGCAATAGCCGAACAACAGGTACGTAATTTTAAATTTAACACAAGAAAGAAAGTTACAACAAACGAGTTAGAAAACCAAATAAGTAGCCCATAAAAGAGAAATTTATTACTTAGAAATCAAACAGAAAAAGGAATAAATATTTTGGTTAGGATCTAATAGGTTATAAACATGGTCTGTCACTTTCGTTGAATGCATTTTGTTATTCTTTTTTTTTTATCAAATTTTTCAAATGTTACCACTACCAAAAATTGTAATTTTATAAATTTTGCATTCTTCTTAAAGAAACTAACATTTCAACAATGACGTTACAAATTTAATAATCCATCATACACAATTTCGTAAATTCTAATGACAAGATTTGCTCAGACTGCCAGTAAGAATATAACTAAATTTGTTAATGCACGGTGGCTGTGTTAATAAACCGAAGTATAAAATAAAATATTTATCCTTTAAATTTTTTTCGTTGTTGATTTACATGCAGCCTCCATTTTTTTCCATTTATTTATAAATGTTCTTTCATCTATTTAAATCATTGTGTGTTAACCATTACATCGTTATCTATAGAACCAATATCGTATTCATAAATATCCTTTTAATTATTTCACGATTATCTGCATTAATATCATTTCCATTATCATCATCCTTCATTTGTAGTGGTATTTGCTCACTGTTTCAATATAACAAATCATCCAGCATAATGATATTTATTATTATTCACTTCCATGTTCTCCTTAGTAACTTAACATCTACACAATACATGAAATACATATAAAATATAATTTATCACGTGACACGTGTCGAGAAACCTAGCCAAAAAGTCGACCATATGTACATATAATCTATACATATACATATATATATGTATACATGTATAGGTTTACATACATATATATGCTTATTATGCGTACTTCTAAATAAAAATCTAATTTTGTCTCAATATTTAGTTCAGACGAAAGAGAAATTGTGAATATATTTTACTGTGAAGCAACGCAATAAATAGCCTGAACATTACGAATTTTATTTTTAGTCTCCAAAGTATGCAGTAAAGATTTTGCCTTGAATAAGTTTTAACTTGATCCTATAGTAATAGAGATATTATAAGAGATTTTTTTCTTTCTATAATGTTAGAAAATAATTTTATATTTAAGTTGTTTAATTGCAAGAATTTTGCAATCGAGGGTAAGTGATTTTTGCATTTAATTATCTTAAAATTTCAGTTTCAACGAATACATATGCACATATTTTTTTAAATTTATTTTTAAACTGATAATTGATATACAATGTCTAGTATCGGTATTAGTTTGAAAGCTTTAGTGTCCTTTGATTACATCTACATCACAAAAAAGTAGTTATTTTAATTACAATTACTTCACCGTCTTAAAAAAAAGAACACATTACTATCAAGTAACTCACATTGTATCATCTTACACTATATAATAAATAAAATCGCCATTTTTTCATTCAAAATCGAGTAAAGTCACAATATTCATAATCACTTAACGCTTATTTTGGTTTCGGTTTGTTTGAAATTTAAATTTTCAGATTGAAAAAATGTTCTAAGGATAGTAACATATTAAAAATTGGTTACTCACACGTGGATTTGTTCTTTAATTTAATTTGATTCTCATATTTTAGAAAATAGATTCTTTATAAATATTACATTTGTTTTTTCTTTTTTATTTTTAATTAATTTTCGTTTTCTCATTTTATGGGGTTTTTATGGTTTAATTTTCTATTTACCTTTTATTTTGGTTTTTATTTTTGACGGATTTTTTTTCTTTTTTTCTTTTATTGATATTTTCACAAAATGAATCATTCATATAAATATTTTAAAATACACGAAAAAAAATATTTTAAACAAAAAAAAAAACATGTCAAAAACAAAAACCCGGTGTTGTTGCTCTATTCTGCTAAAACGGTATTGGTATAAATTGTTCTCTTTATCATATTTTCATCTAAACATGTTGCAAATAATTTAAAACTCTTAACAATTCGCATCGCTCTGCTAAACTAATTACAAATACTGGTGTGTTTCTACCTCTTAACGCCCTACCGTGCTAACAAAATAAAATCTCTGTCTCTATCTCTATCTCTCACTCTATCTCTCTCTCTCTCTCTCTCTCTCTATGTCCATATTAATATTGTTTGTTGATCCTTCTTAATTGCTTTAATTGTTTATAAAATGAAACGTTAATATGAAAACACATTGTGACTGCCTTCTTCTTTGTGGGACTTTTATGGGATATGGATGTTAATATGTATTATATGCTTGTATTACTCTAAACATACATATTATGTATTTCTCACCATTATTTCCAATACTGCATAATAATTATGCGGACCTTTCGTCATTCTTTCCATTGCTAAAAATATATTAAAAAATGAAAAAAAAAAATTTTAACGTACATACGTTCAGGCATGCCGAGAGCGCGTGAAGTACTTGCATTCGAAAATAACTGCTCGAAATGAACGAATAAAGTTACTGATACATCGCGGCACGCCAGATGAGTCCGTTTTAGAATTATAGATTGTGATCAACTCTTTAATATCTCGTCTTAGCATTAAGTCTTTTAACCACCAGCCACCGCTATATCTGTAAAGCAGTTCTCATACATAAATATATTCTCTTGAATAGAATATAAAAACGCCGATAACGATTACATAGAAGTTTATAAAGCAACCATCTCCCTTATTGCTTAAATAGAGTTCTCATATAGCGTTAGTTTTTACGAAATTACATTAGCTTATAATTTTTAAACGATTTTTTTTTATTATAAATAAGTATGTCCTTACGTTAACACAACGTATATACAAATGAATAAACAAAAAAAAAAAATAATATAATGACTAAGTTATTTCGATATTAGTTTTATTGAGTAGAAGTTTTAGGAGTGATTTAAGAAAAGTTTGTTTAGATTTGTAGAATTTTCTCTCTCTCTCTCTCTCTCTATCTCTTTCCCTTTCTATAGGAGACTTATATATTGTTTAGGACTAAATTGAAATTAATTTTACAATACCTAACTCTTTTGGCCAATTTCCATATTATTTTTATTGCATACGAATAGGCTCTGCGTACGTCTGTAGAAGAAATGCAGCAGAGATATGATGTGATTGCCGCTCTGTCTTATACTCTGGATCCAGATTCTGTGATGGCAACTTCATCTACGGTATCAATGTTACTAAAACCGTCAAAACTAGGTCTCACCTACGCAGAAGTTTTAGGTGGCCATGCATCACCTGAAAATCAAACACATGAAATGAATTATGACAGCAGAACTCAGATTACTAGAGATGAAAAACCAAATTCTGAAGAAAAGTTAAGAATAGATGAATTTGTAGATGAAACTGATACCAATCGTACAATTATTACAACAACAATGACTACCACAAATGTAATTTCTGATTTCGATGTACCCGAAACACGTAAAGAAAATGTGACACTACAACCGATGAAAGTTGACGAGAGTATTGGTCGTCATGTTCCTAAAGAAAGCAGTTCTGAATATGGTTTGGAAGATGCTCTAAAAGTGCGCAAACATGTGCCGCTGGTCGGTGAAGAACAAATACAATTGCATAGAGAGCAACAAAGGGGTCGTTCGCCACGGCGCAAGCCACAGAAACAACGTCAAACTCATAGTAAAGATCGTAGTCAGATAGAAGTTGAGCCGGTAGTTGTTGAAAAAGTTTTAGGAAGCAGTACTACAAGAACTCTTTTATCCCTCCCCCAGCAAGATAGATCACGTTCTAAGAGCCCAATGTGGACTCCTGGCTCTACATCTTACGCTGAAGTGTTGAGAGGTTTGGAATTAGAAAGACTCAGACAACAACAATCATTAAAAGATCATACAACATTAAAACAGGGTCAACCTTATATTGAAGTGCAAACTGAAGCGATAGATATACCTGAAATTCTCAAAGAAAACGTTTCAGAAAAGACGCAGGCGTCTTTGGAGAAACTAGAAAAGTCTTCCCACGAGCAAGTATCAACTTTACTGACTCAGATCTCAGATAAGAACTCGCATAGATTTTCTTCTTCAAATAATCCTTCTCAAGATCAGATATCTGGTAAAGAAGTCGTTATGACTGTAAGTACACCTACTAGAGACTCCCAGAGTACAAGTGCTTATGGTACTAACATTCCCATGACGGCAGAGGAAATACAAGCAACGTATCTGCAACCAGACCCTCAACTGTATCAATCAATGTACGAAAATTTAACTGACAGTGAACAATGGGGTTATACGACTCAAACGCCGGCCCAACAATCACAATCCGATAATTTCTATGATCAAATGATGCAAGTGCAATATAATCAACCATGCGCAATGACAACGTCATATACGGGCTATGAATATCCACAACAGGCTGGCCAATATCAACTTGTTGAGCCAACAAGCTATTATCCTCCTAATCAAATTCAACAACAAAACGATGTATATCATTCCGTTTATGCAACTCCTAACGACCAAATCTATTACAATCAACAGCAGCAAGCAGATTACCAACAATATGTATATGATCAAGTAGTGCAACCACAACAACAGCAGCCTCAAGAGTATCAATCTGTTTTGAACAATAACGCGCAGGTTGAAGCAATAAATGAAGTCGCAACTACATTAGCTTCTATGATCCAACAATCAACAGTGATATCACCGACGTTGCCAGTGCAATATCAACATGAAGAAGTACCTCTGTATGAGCCTCAAGAGATACAAATTGACGAACCTGTTTCTGATATAACTTTCGGCCAATTTGATGTAAATGAAATAGAAAATATCCCACAAGAAGTGCCAATACAACAAACTGAACAAATTACATCAACTTGCGATCAATCTTCGCAAAACCTGGCTACACAACCTCACGGTCACACCCAGGAATATGTTACCTATGTATGTGAACCACTTCAACAAGTACAAGTAGTAGAAAAGCCTGAACCGCATGTAGCGGGTACAACTTATGCCGAAGTTTTATTCGGTTTTAAACATGGCCAACAATACCTCCAGCCATCCAGCCAACAACAAGTCCATGTTAAGGTGACTAGATCTCCGCTAGAGGTTAGAAAACAATATCCATCAAATAATAGTCAGGCAACCAAAACTGGAATACTTACGAAACCGACAACAACGACGACAACGACAATACTGACGAACAAACAAAATAAATTTAAACAAGAACAACAACAACAAGACTTATTAAAGTCACATAAAACGCGTGACCACAGTCACGACACTATTCAAGTACATCACAAAGAAAAATCTATGAAAGAAATGATTACAGGTAAATCGAATGTTCATGGAGAGACCACGGTAGTAGATGTACAGTCACAAAAGACATCAAGTCAAGCTCTACCTACATCAGCTGCCATGGGAACATTTGATAAGCCTGTAGAAGTATACAAACCAAAAATAAAAAGATCCAAGAAATCCCAAGAAGAAACCGAAAAACCCGTTTTACAGCAAGACTTTCCACAAAAGGAACAACAACACTCGACCGAAACCAACTCAAAATTAATTGAAACCCATCATAAAACCAATACAGAAAGCAAGAAAGATACAACCAGCAAGAAAAAACTTAAGCCAACTTTTGATAAAGTAAAAACTAATACCTCTAAACCGGAAACCACGGGGTACAAGCAGACACAAGAGAAGTCGGAATTCAAAACTTCTAATACATTGAAGCTAATCGAAAATCCATTAAAGGAATTAGATAAAAAATTCGAACCTCAAATAGAAAAACATGTATCTCTGTCTGACGTTGTAAAAGAAGAAATAACTAATGTAGTTGGACAGCTATTGTCCTCAAAGAAAAGCAAGAAAAATAAAAATAAAAAAGATAAAGATAAAGTCGAAGACCAGTCAGTATCCCGAACCACTACTGCAGACAAATCGGAGAATAGTCTTAAAGCAGATGTCTCCAATCAAAACCAAACTGCGCCAATAGAACTCCACTTGACAAAAAGTGTGATGGAGAAGAAATCTACATTGCACTTTTTGGAGAGTGAAAGGCAGCAGGAATCAACACATCCCCATGATCAGCTGGAGGTATTTGAGAAACACATTAAAGAACACCCAATAGATATAAAAGAACCGAAGGGCAAATTGAAAAAGAAAAAGCATCAAGAGAAAACTAAATCTAGAAAACTCTTAGAAGTTCCAATGGAAGCTGAATGTTCAAAAGAGACATCACAGATCGAAAGATCAAAAGATTTCATTACAATTTCCACATCGAGTGACAAAACCGATTCAGAAAACATTTCAATGGTGGAAACCGTAGAAAGCCCAAAACTTCCGAAAAAAGTCGAGAGGTCTATACAAGAGCAACAAGACATTGAATTGCAATCGACGAGTGCTTGTGAACAGGAAGCCAGTGAGACATCGAAAATACATTCTGAAACTGAGAAGATACAAGTTTTTGACTCTTCGCCAGATGAAACATCTCAAAACTCTATAGAAACTCACACCGAAACCTCTGACTCCGAAGCGGTTTTGACTACAAAAACTATCACCAAACATGTCACTAAGAGAATTGTAAAAATAATTGTCGACGGCACAGAACAAATTCTCGAAGAAGAAGTGGTTGACGATACTCCACAGGAAAATGTTATCATAGAAAAAATTAATTTATCTGCCAATTCTAACCTTAAAGAGTCGGGATCAGCGATATCTGACGATATTAGTGCTTTAAAGACCGGTGGAACTGTAACAAAAACTATTATCACTAAAACAAAGCGTTTAATAAAGCATATTCTTGAGAACGGAGAGGAAATTGTTGAAGAAGTAACAGAAGACGAACCTCAAGTTGATCAAGAATTTACTAAATTATCCACTACAGATCAAACTTTTAACTTGGAGAAACAAGTATCGAAGAAACAAGAAATCATACCAGATAACAAGGAAATCAACACTGTTAAAGCTTTTACTGACAACGAACCAATAAAAGTACTTCAAAGTGAAAATATTGACGAATTAGAAAATATTCAACACTCTGCGAATAAAGATTATTGTGTGACAGAACCTAATCAATCAGAACCTAGTCAATGTCCGAATTCTGCTTGCACCCAAATAGTCAAAGGTGGTTCTGTTGTAAGAACGTTCACAACAATAACTAAACGTATTGTAAAGAGAATTAATGAAAATGGTGAAGAAGTTGTAGAAGAAGTGTTTGAAGAAGAACCCAGTATTACGCAAGAAACCACTGAGCTTCCCACTACCATTAAGACAAATCAGATTATAAATTCAAGCGACAACACAGATTTAGTTTCAACCACCACATCGAAGATAACCAGTGGTGGTATTATCAAGCGGACGTTAACAACCATTACTAAACGAATCGTGAAGCGAATGAATGACAACGGCGAAGAAGTCATTGAAGAAATCTATGACGAAGAACCTGTTGTAACTGAAGAAGTTTCTTCACTACCAAGTAAAATTGAGACGTATGTAGTGTCTTCCGCTGGAGAAGAGTCCACTCCGAACGATGATATTTATGATAACATATCTCTCAACTCTACTCGGGTTGTGCAAAGCGGGTCTATAACACGTACATCGACAACAATAACAAAACGAATTATTAAACGCATTAACTCAGATGGAGAAGAAGTGATTGAAGAAGTTTATGACGAAGAACCCGTCGTTGAGCAGGAAATATCTCAATTGCCAGTCTCTACGAAAACTGTTCCAATTCCGTTTACATCGGAAGCCAATGTAGCTATGCCTCAATTCATTCAAAGCGGTAAAATTACAAAGACATTAACTACTACCACTAAACGTATTATTACCAAAATTAATGAGTTAGGAGAAGAAGTGACGGAGGAGGTTATTGACGAAGAGCCTGTTGTAACGCAAGAGGTCACAGAGTTGCCGATTAAAGTTTCTGATATTTCAAAACCTAAGGAAGATATTCTAAAACCTTTTAATGCTCCTTTGCAACCATTTTTGGAATCATCTCAATCTGAAATTTCTTCAAGCGTAACTGCGACGCCAGAGTTTACATCAAACTTAGGCTATTTGGTAACAAATGTACAGGTTCCAGACGAAACTGTTTCACAACCTGTTGAAGAAGTCCCCCAACAAAAAGAAGGCGTCCTAAAGACAACTATTATACGTACAACCAAAAAAATTAAAAAAATTAAGACTGAGGGCAATACTGCAACTGAAAGTGGTATCGAATTAAAACCAGAATCTGATCTTGTGAAAATAAGTCCCGAGATAGAAGAAATCGAAGTAGTTAGTGCCAGAATTCCTGAAACAGACATCCGAGTTACGAAGAAACAAGAAATTGTAAAAGACTTACAACCCAATCAAAACGAAATGACTAATAAAGACCTCTTTGTTAACGAAGATTCAATTGATAGGTCTGATAGTCATGGTGACGAAGTTATTAAGAAAACCATTGTACGTACAACCAAAATTGTGAAAAAAATATCGCAAAGCTCTGAAATGGAACATAATTCAGATGAGGAAACGTCTACAGAAATTCAAGACAATGATACAAATCAAGAGTCAAAAGATGCCGATGACAAGCCATCTAGTCCAGAATCTTTCGATGTCGATTCAGGTGATGTAGTCAAGACTACAACTATACGAACTACCAAAATTGTTAAACGCAAACCACAAGAAAACTATACATCTGACGAATCGTCGCCGATAAAGCAAGAAGATTTTGAAAACAAAAATGAAGTGGTTGAAGAGCCCAGTGAAATGATTAGTGTGACTAATCAAGTTGATGGTGCAATAATAAAAACTACTACCATACGCACCATGCGTATTATTAAGAAAATTTCTCAGGATGGTCGCATTATATTAGAAGAGAGCGAAGCACCCCACGATGTCGTCGTAACAAGTTCCATTGAACTGCCTGATAGTGAATATATTGTTAAAGCTTCTTCTCCCTCTATAACTCGAAGTAGCAGTAGTAGTAGTAGTGTAGAAATAGATAAATCTAAACCGCAACAAATTTTATTAACAGGGCTAGACGATAAATCCATAGGTGTAGAAGTATCATCCCCGTCGTCGGGTATCAAAGTAATTGATATAGAAACTGTAGCTTTACCTACTACTCAATGCTTATCCCAAGCGGAAAAATCATCGACCACTACTACCACCACTACAACTACGAGTAGGTCAAACTATTCTAAAGTCACATTGACCCACGGTTGCAGTTTTGAATCAGATGATGGTAAGAATGTAGTATATATAGGCGATAATTTAGGAGGTAAATATCCACCCGGTTCAGTTCAAAAAATATCACTTATAACACACGAAGAAAAACTCAAAAACCCAATAGTTAAAATGCATTTGGATTTCCCCGAAGTTAGTCTTCAAGTTACTGAAACTGTTACAGATAATTACGAAGCTTCACAAAAATCTTTAGTAGAATGTACATCTCAAGAACTATATTTGCAGGCTAAGAAAGAAGAAAATCAAGATGAAAGTGATCACTTTGTTCATAATATTACAAAAGATATGCCAGTTGAAAAATTAGAGCTGTTTCCTTTCTCTGATGCAATTGAAACATCAGAAAAAATTCCACACGTACATGAATCTGTTGAAGTTGTAAAAGAAACTTCAGTTGACATACCTAAAGAATTGAGCGAGATCGAAATGACATCCGAAGAAGAAAATCTTTTTAAGGAGATTCAAAGAAAACTTGGTAAGAAAGATAAGAAGAAGAGGCTCGCTCTGCCTGAAGAATTTCTTAAAGCCGAGTCTGTTAGGGAAAGTTCTACTCTTGATAACAAATCAGATCTAATTGAAAATATTAACAAAAGTCATAATATAGGTGTTCCTAACAGTCCCCAAAACCATAAAGAAGAACAAACTCCTACACTCTTTACTAGTACTAATAATGTTGTTGTTACACCTAAAGACGAGTTTAAATCCGTTTCGATGGTAAGCACCATAAACTCAGCTACAAAGCTTGCAACTAACCTTACCAGCATAAGTCCGTCCGCTATGTTATGTTATGAAATTCCTAAATATTATTTGCCTAATTTGCTATCTGCCGAACGCTGTTATCAAATAATAGTTGATAAAGGTAAAGAACAAATTGAACCTGAAAAACTGTCACAAGCAACAAAGACGCCTACCACAATAGACACTAATACAGACAAAGCAGTAGAAACGTCGGATCATCTGGTAATAAAGCCTTACGATGCTCCATTACAACCGTTCAGCGTATCTTGCACAACAACTATAATCCCACTGAAGCAAAACGTTTGTGAACCATTCGAAGTCAATAAAAATCATGAAGAAGAGATTTTAACAGCTAAGTACTCCAATTACGAAGTTCCAAAATACAATATTGCACAATTGAAAACGGCAGAGATTGCTTTGAGTCTATTGGAAACAGCACGCCAAACAGCTAGTATTGAAAATACAAATCAAGATTGTGACATAAATTCTATGAAGGAAAATACTTTGAATATTACAAGAGCAACTAACGAAACTAGGACTTCCACAGTTGAAAATAAGGATGTACCTGTTGACAGCGAAAACGTGTTGAGAGCTCGCCAAGATTCATGTCATGACTACGATAATATTTCGGATTGTATTTCCGAAAGTAAACACATTCTGAACGAGAATAAGTCTTATGAGAACAAAAATCCAAGCACAGAAGTTGTTACACAACATACAGACGATATCTTAAATGTTGACGTTACTGAAGAAAGTATTCACTTTGAAGTTCCTAAATACAATATTAGTATCCTAAGAAAAGTTGAATCAGAATTGGTACATAACTCAGTATCTCAAGAAATGGTTACAGTGTCAATTGTACAACCACAAATAGATGGAGATGTTCCAACAGTATCAAAAAAAGTTTTAAAAGTATCCCCACAAGCCACAAAGAATGTCGAAATGCTAGAAAGTTTTCCTGCTGGTTCTGATCTCACTAATAACGATCTATCAAAATCAAATTCTGAAAATTTGGAAGCAGAAATTCAAATGGCGAAGAGCATCACAGATGTTTCCGAGAAACCATTTAGTGCTCCTCTACAACCAATAGAGCAAAAGGAATCGGAAGATGAACAGTCTATTACCTCAAGTTACAATTATTTCGAATTACCAAAATATAATGTGATTCCATTGAATAGAGCAGAATCTAATATGATTATTTCATTAAAATCCAAAAAAGACATCGACGTCGATGAAGCTGCACAAGTACCAGATCATAGTGACAATGTATTCCCTATATTTGAAATACCGAAACACAATGTTCATGTTCTAATCAAGGCGGAAAGAGAAATGGCAATACAGGCAAATTCTTCGTTTACTCCTGCTGTAGACGATGAAACGAGGGAAAAAGAAGAGCCAACAGAGGTCTGTCAGATATCAGCAGAAGCTATTGAAACAAACGAAACAAAAGAATTCATCGCAGGTAAAGTTTTTGAAGAAATTATATCAAAACCGGTCAGAAACAAATCTAATGAAAGCACTTACTTTTCGGGAGAAGACATCGATAATGCTATACCTACTGTAGTGGAAACCGGAAATGTTATTAAAACTGCAGAAGCCTCAGGTCCTAGTGACAATGTATTACCTATATTCGAAATACCGAAACATTATGTTCATGCTCTAATTAAAGCGGAAACAGAAATGGCAATGCAGCCAAATTCTTCGTTTGCTTCTGCTGTACACAATGAAAAGATGGAGAAAATAGAGCCAAAAGTGATCAGCCAAATATCAGTAGAAACTATTGAAACTAGTAAAACAAAAGAGATTATGGAACACAAACATTTTGAAGAAATTAAATCAAAACCGGGCGAAATAAAATCTGATAAAATCACTCACTCTCAGGTAGAGGTTGTCGAGGAGCCGATTATAATTTCTGAAAAAGAAGAAAAACCATATTTAGAAGATTCAAACATCGAACAAAAAATTGATGCGAAGACTGTTACTACAATAAAAACAACTGATCCAGAAGATATACTAGCAGTAAGAGATGATTTTGGAAAACCATTTTCTTCCCCAATTATGCCTTTGGATTCTTTAGATATTCATATATCAAAAACTATACAGGAGGCAGATACAATAGCGACATCTATAGCTATTGCAGCTGATTCAAAGAAAAATAATTTAATCAACTTAAATATTCCTCTCACTGCTGTATCAGAAAGCACTCCACTGGATGAAAAATACGCATCTAACATAAGTTCCGATCAAGAAAACTCATCTCAAATCGTTGTTTCTAGTACTGATATAGAAATTCCAAAAGAAGACAAAGACGACGTGAAACAGGTATGCGCTGGTGTAACTGTGTGCGATACTACTGATAAAGTGATAGACGAGTCTATAGAATTTTCTGTTCAAGAAAAGGAGGATGCAAAATCTAATGTTGAAGCTAAACCCGAAGGGGAATCAAGGGAAGCTATCGCTCAATGTGTAATTGATCAAAAATTAATTAAAAATGAACCCAAGGAAGATTTAACAGCATGCGTTATTAATCGTGAATATGTTTTAAACAGTAACATAGGTGATCCTAATCCTAGCGTTTGGTCGGATTTAACAAAATCAAGAGGAAATTTAGATGTTATTGCTGACAATTCTAGAGAATCTTCTGAGATTCCGAAATATTCTACGTCTGTTGACCAAATAGAGACTGCTAAGGAAGTTATTACGAAAGTTCCTCCGAAATCAGTGTTTATTGAATTGTCTAGTGAAATTACTCATCAGCAATGGACAGATACGCCAGATGAACCTATCGATCACCACCAAGATGAAAAAGCAATAATAGACACTTGGTCTAGTGTGTTGGAAGACAATGCACCGAATATGTCGTCCATTGCCATGTCGTCAAAGTTATCCCCAAATGCACCAGAATTCACACCTTCTTACTTGCGTCATGCTTTCTCTGACCAGACTCACACTTTCTTAGCAAATGAAAAAATATACAATGAGTTTATACCGAGAAATAAGCAATCAATCAAGACACGAAGACAAGAGAAGCCTCAGCATTTGATAAAAACAAAGAAACATCCAAAATCACCTAAACGTAGCCAAGAAAGAACGCCTAAACCGGAAAAGGTAGAGAAATTTTCAGCTGTTTTCGAAAAAGTTCAGCCCAAGTCTATTGAAACTTATGAAACCGACGACAAACGTGTATCTGATGAAACAAACGTATGGCAAGCTAGTTCTCATGGCAAAACTTATGCTGACATTGTATTTGGTGAAAATGGCCAACCCATTGAAATTGATTCTTCTGTCACAATACCTGTCAAAGATGAAAAAGCAGAAACATTAGAGCCCCTAATGACAGATACTAAAACCAATACTAATAATGTAGCATATCATGAGCCGGCAATTCAAAAATCACCCAAGACTAAACAAGATAAAAGCAAGAAGGATAAAAAACGTCCTGTATATGTTCAACAAGTTAAACCTGTTAGAAACGAGGAAAGTCCAGTAAAAGAAACACAAATTTCAGAAATTAAAGAACAGCCAACTGAGAAAATTAAACCAGACGTGTCTCTTAAAACTGAGTTTTCGTGGGCTTCTCTTGTACAGAAGCCCGGAGAATGGATAGATGACACCGTACTGAAGAAGCAGAGTGCCAAACTCAAGGAGAAGAAAGAAGAGCCTAAAGATGTAAAGAAAAATGAACCAAAGAAAGTTAAGCCAAAGAAACAAGTACGACAGAGAGTACAACCTGACCCTCAAACGACATCAGAAGAAGAAATTTCAGAAAAATCACCAATCGAGGTCGTTCAAACAGCTACACAAATATTAGCGGAAGAAAAACATAAAGCAACGGAATCAATTGAAGTTATAGAAGAAAGCACATCTTCTTGGGCAGCACTTGTAAAGCGTCCAGGTGAATGGACTGATGTCATTACCGATAAGATAAAGATACCGAAAATACTCGAACCAAGAGAAAGCAAAGAACGGCAGAAAAAAATTAAAGATAAATTCACAGCTAAATCTGACACTAAACAGAAATTGTCGACAACAAGTGAAGTTGAAAAACCAGCTAAAAAGCAAAAGAAAGATTCAAAACTTAAACCTGTATCCGATGAACTAAAAGAAAGCAAACACATATTGACTGAGAATGAGAAGAGTGAAAAGTCGAAAATACAAAAAGATACGATTTCACAAATAGACAACCGCTTTGAACAAGCTGATACTACTACATTTTCATGGGCGTCATTGGTAAAGACACCAGGTGAGTGGATCGATGATATTCACCAAAGGAAAAAATCTCCAGTACGTGTTTCGGAACAAAATTTAGAACTTGCAAAACTCAATGATGAAAAGACTTCGATTCCAAAACAAATAAAACATACGAAAAAGAAATCCCGTAGCCAGCACTCACCTGTGATTAAAGTAGTTGAAGATCAATTAAAAACTTTCCAGGACAGTGATGAAAGCAAAACTCATAAAGAAAGTATTGCTCCGAAAGTAACTATTTCGGATACTAAGCCTGTCACCAACAACCTCACCTGGGCTAAAGTAGCAAGTCAAATTGATCATATGGCCGACTCTGAAAAACAAAGGCCAATACAAGAAACAAAAACAACTATTTCACCGGTCAAATCTAATGAAACTTACAAAATTATGAACGCTGTTCAACCCAAAGTGAAAGACTCTGTTTTGGTTATAAAAACACAGAGCAAGAAAGAAAAAGTTCCAAATAAAGAAAATTTAGTAGAATTTGCGCCATCATCAACTTCCTGGGCTAAAATTGTTAGTGACTCTAATAACATGTTCCTTGATGCTGAAAGAAAAATCACGGATAATATTAAAGCAAACGAAGAGTCACATCTAGAACCAAAAACTTCTTGGATCGAAATAATTGATGAAGAAGAGCCAACTCCTTGGAAAGAAATTATTGATGTTGCAGTTAAACACGAAATACCGAAAAATATTGCTGATAAACCCATGCTACCAACATCTACATTAACTGCTGAAATAAATGAAGATGAAATAAAAAATAAAGAAATTGACAAAAAGAAAGAACCTACAATTTTATTAGATACAGAAAATAATTTCCGATCCCAAACAGATGTTACAGAAAAACCATTTTCAGCACCATTAGAACTAATAAAAGACGCGGCATACTTTGAAAATTCAGAATATTTAGCAATTATAGCAGAAAAAGATAAGTCGCCTCCTGTTACTGAGCAACAGAAGGCAGTAAATTTCGAATCCAAACCTGAAATTAATGAAATTAAGCCGGATGAAGCTAAGAAAACTGCATATGCTGGCCTTCCGATTGATGACGTTACAAAAGCTGAATCGGCACAAGTTCAACAAATACCGAAAGAAGTTGTCGAACAACCTAAGACAACTGAAGAACGAAAGGCAGTAACATCCAAATCCAAACCAGAACCTGTTGAAGTTGTTCGGGAAGAACTTAAGAAATCTGCTTATGCTGGTCTTCCGATTGATGAATCTTCCAACGCCTGGATGAATGTTAATTGATGAGCCCATGGTATTCTCTGACGACGAAGAAGATAATGTATCTTCCGCAACAGAAGGTCACAGAAGCTCAGCCGCTAGAAGTTAAACAAAAACCGAAAGAAGTTGGTGTCGAACAACCTAAGACAATTCAAAATGTAGCGATAACTGAAACTGTTATTGAAACTATTTCAACAATACAGGAAAATATTGAGTCTGTTAATGAAGAACGAAAGACAGTAACATCCGAATCCAACCCAGAACCTATTAAAGTTCTTCTAGAAGAACCTAAGAAATCTGCTTATGCTGGCCTTCCGATTGATGACTCTTCCAACGCCTGGATGAATGTTATTGATGAGCCCATGGTATTCTCTGATGTATTATCCGCAACAGAAGGTCAGTTACCTGAGGGTGAAACAAAAACCGAATGAAGTTATTGTCGAACAACCTAAGAAAACTCAAGATGTATCGATAACTTAAACTGTTATTGAAACTATTTCAACAATACACGAAAGTATTGAGTCTGTTACTGAAGAACGAAAGGCAGTAACATCCGAGTCCAAACCAGAACCTATTGAAGTTGTTCGGGAAGAACCTAAGAAAACGCTTATGCTGGCCTTCCGATTGATGAATCTTCCAACACCGTGGATGAATGTTATTGATGAGCCCATTTATTCTCTGACGACGAAGAAGAAAACGTAAATACCGTTACAGAAGCTCAGCCGCTACAAGTTAAACAAAAACTGAAAGAAGTGGTGTCGAACAAACTAAGACAACTCAAGATGTAGCGATAACTGAAACTGTTATTGAAACATTTCAACAATTCAGGAAAATGTTGAGTCTGTTACTGAAGAACGAAATTCAGTAACATCCGAGTCCAACCCAGAACCTATTAAAGTTGTTTTGGATGAACCTAAAAAATCTGCTTATGCTGCCTTCCAATTGATGACTCTTCCAACGCCTGAGAAAGTTATTGATGAGCCCATGGTATTCTCTGACGACGAAGAAAAAATGTATCTTCCGCAACAGAAGCTCAGTTGCCTGAAGTCAATCAAAAACCGAAAGATGTTATGGGCGATCAACCTAAGACAACTCAAGATGTATCGATAACTGAAACTGTTATTGAAACTATTTCAACAATACAGGAAAATATTGAGTCTGTTATTGAAGAACGAAAGGCAGTAACATCCGAATCCAACTTAGAACCTATTGAAAGTTGTTCTGGAAGAACCTAAGAAATCCTGCTTATGCTGGCCTTCCGATTGATGACTCTTCCAACGCCTGGATGAATGTTATTGATGAACCCATTGTATTCTCTGACGACGAAGAAGAAAATGTATCTTCCGCAACAGAAGCTCAGTTGCCTGAAGTGAATCAGAAACCAAAAGATGTTATGGGCGATCAACCTAAGACAACTCAAGATGTATCGATAACTGAAACTGTTATTGAAACTATTTCAACAATAGAGGAAAATATTGAGTCTGTTACTGAAGAACGAAAGACAGTAACATCCGAATCCAACCCAGAACCTATTAAAGTTCTTCTGGAAGAACCTAAGAAATCTGCTTATGCTGGCCTTCCGATTGATGACTCTTCCAACGCCTGGA
>QOCX01000002.1:187-26327 GCA_005959815.1 Sarcophaga bullata
GGGTTAATAGTAACAGCACTAGTAATCCTCTTGTTTTGTGGGCAATGTAAAATAGCTGGTTAGCATGTTAGTCGCAGTAAGTGTATTTGGTAGTTGGGACATAAGTTATAGTGGATATTAGTGTAGCTTTGTAGTATAATTAAATATTTATGTGTATGTGGGTAGAGTGAAGTGCGTAGTAATAAACAGTATAATTTGCGGTAGTGGCCAGTAGTAAATAGTTGGTAAGTACTAGCAACTGGGTATTTTCTTGGTAAAGTGGTAATGGGTTAGTAACTGTAAGCAGTATCCAAGTATATTTGTGTTATAAGAATATAATAGTATAAGTGAACATTATAGTAAGCCCTGGGTGTATATTTAGCAGTGAATATTTTGTGTAGTAAACACTTTAGCAGTGATGGTAGTAGTATTAGGTAGTATATATTTTTTTTGTTTAGTTTTCAGTAGTAAGTAAACCTATAGTAAATAGAAACTGTAAGTAGTAGTAAGCTTGTAAGGTAAAGTAAGCTTGTAGCAAATTAGTCCCACCGGCATAAGTATTTGTAGTACGATAATAGTACAGTGACATTAGTAGTAGCTGTAGTAGTATTAGCAGTAATATTTGTGTAGTGGCAGTAGTAGTAGCTGTAGTAGTAGTCGTAGTAGTATTTGTATCAGTAGTATTTGTGTAGTGACAATAGCAATAGCTGTAGAAGTATTAGCAGTAATATTTGTATAGTGACCGAAGTAGTAGCTGTGTAGTAGTAGCAGTAATATTTGTCTAGTGGCAGTAGTATTGACTGTAGTAGTAGTCGCAGGAGTATTTGTATCAGTAGTATTTGTGTAGTGACAATAGTAATAGCTGTAGTAGCATTAGCAGCAATATTTGTGTAGTGGCAGTAGTAGTAGCTGTAGTAGCTGTAGTAGTAGTAGTAGCAGTAGTATTTGTGTAGTGACAGTAGTAGTAGCAGAAATATTTATGTAGTTCCAGGTAGTAGCTGTAGCAGTAGCAGTAGTGTTTGTGTAGTGCCAGTAGTAGTAGCAGGTAGTATTTGTGTAGTGCCAGTAGTAGTAGCTCTAGTATTTGTGTAGTGGGCAGTAGCAGTATCAGTAGTTTGTATAGTAGCAGCAGTAAATTATAACACCCAACATAAGTGGTGTGAGAAGCTAGGTAGTAATCCTGACTAAAGGGTTCCAATAACCAATTACTTTTTATAACGCAAGTCTTTATAGACTACACAACTGTCAAAAGAAAATTTTAAACATTTCCTTTCAATTTTCCTTCTTAATCCCATTAACGTTAATGGCAAACAACAGACTTACTTTTGGTTTTTAAACAGCCCACAGGCCAATAAAATATTCAAATTTTCAATACTAATTGGGGCGGACACTTCATAAATTACTTTGCGCCTGAACTTTCAAATTGAATATCTCAGTTTCAAATTCAATGATTTTTCTTATCACTTTCAGTTTTAATTCACTTAAATGGCCACAATTAATTCAAATAGAAAATATGATTTCCTTTCCTCTCTGCCAATCCTATTTGTCACTCTTTCTGTCTTGCTCTCTCTTACCCTTATCATAGACAGACAATTTAAAATTGTGTTTACGCATCTCATTATGTCAGTGAAATGTGAAATGGGTCTGATGGTGGAAATAAAAATAAAAGCAAAAGTGATTTTAAAAACGAAATATGAACACAAAAACAAACAGAAACCATACCAAACCAAACGGCCATAATTAATAGTGCTAACGCCACAGGAAATCATGAAGCATTTTCACACTTGAAACTCATCATAGCGGCAACCACATATAGGCCATGAGTAATAATTTCCACACATGATTTCTCTATCATTTAGCAGCAACAGGAGCTGCAGAGGCAGTGGCTAATGAAGATGATAATGATGCTTAAAATAAGCTTAATGGCCAATAAAAACAACAATTTAAAAAAAGAAATAAAAATTCCATGAAGATTTAGAAGACATGGGAATGGAAAATCCACGACTTCTGTTTTCTAATGTTTCAATCGTTTTCTTTCTATTAAATTATACACTGCAAGTCAATTGTTTTCTAAGACAGAATAAATAGCGATTGTATGTCTTTAAAGAGCACATAATACATCCTCTCTGCGTGAGTTTAGCATTCAAACTGGCACAGAAGTTAGCCAGACAGGAGGTCACAACATTTCACAAACATAGCCTGGCTTGAGAGCCGACAACAAACATGTCATCAGCATACATACAGCAGCGTATACGAATAGTAAATGACCACTGCTACTTCAAATATTAAATTTACGATTTTATACGCTTCTTTTGGTTTTTTTTTCTCTATTTTCCTCTCGACTCTCATAGATATTTCTTCACAAAGTATTTGAGAATTACAAACACGTTCGTATGCATTTATTTACTGATGCTGTTGTCAAATTGTACTTAAACGTGGAGTAGTGGATTTGCTATTCCATACACTCGAAAATTTTTATGCATAAAACACCGCCGTGGGGCCTTTACCAAGACTGTACTGAGACCAGATCGAACTGAGAAGACGAAACAGTGCAATTTTCTCTATGTCCAGTCGTGTAGGCGCTAATTTTTTTTTTTTGCCTTTTACCAACATTATGTTTTCGAGTGTTTCCAAAGTTGCTCTCACATATGTAAGTTTATCTAGAAATTAGCCACACACACACTCACACACAAACAACAACAATACATAGATATGTAAATAGGCATGTGACTTTAATAATTCAAAAGCAGACGACAAAACAATTTCTCTAAAATTTATGATTCCAAACAGTTCATCCATTTATCTTTTATTTTTTGTTTTTGTTTTTTTCTTTTCAAAATAAATTTCCATCGCAAATTTTATTTAAAAATTATGCGTTCGAAATACAAAAAAAAAATACAAAAAAAAAAACAAGAAAAATTAGGCCAAAATAAACGCTTTTTTTTAATAAAAAAAATAGCCAAAGAGCCTTAAAAATTATGATAACAACGACAGTCAAAACAACAGATTTCAGCGTGTAATGCTATGTTGATTGTTTAATAAGCATTTATGCAGAGATTAAAATAAATCTAAAGGAATGAATTCTTTAAACTTAAAAAAAATGTATTTTTCAAAAACAATTTAACGAATTTTCATCATCCAGTTTCTCTATGATTTAATCAGCACATCTATGGCATTGTGTGTGATCAGACGGCTTTCAGTCTTGCATGTGATGAATTTATATGGTTGGAGGTGTAAATCTAAAATGGAAAACATCTCGTAATGGACTCGTCAGTTAGGCCTAACTATTGAGAACAATATGGAATCGATAAATTCTGAAACAAAAGACACGTTTTCGGTAGTGCCTGCATTACTATGATGGATATACCTAACACACCTCAATTTTCTTTACAATTCCTTGCACAGTAGGCTGATATATCGACTACCACCCCGAAATGTTTGAAAACTGTTCACGATTTTGAAACCACGTAATGCATTACCCTATAATGTCCGGCTGTTGCCATTATAAGATTCCAAAAACGAAAGATTCCACTTTGTTACCGAAAACAAAATTGAACGACGAATGTATTCTTTTAAGCAGCTGTCCTACCGCTTATCTAGTGTAACGTAAAACCCCTATTAAATACTCAGAAATTAAAAACTCATTTTGGGCGGATTTTATTGACTATTATTCCTTTATAACAACTACAAATACAACTACAAGTCTTACTAACCATTAATGCCTGTTTTAAGGCAAATTTATGGCAGCCCACAAGTGTGCAACAACAACAATATCTGTCTGTAATTTGTTTTGCGTGAAATTTTATTTCTTTTTTTTTTCTTTTCGTTTTTTTGCCGTTGTCATTGTCATTGCCATTGTCATTGTCATGTTCTTAAATGCTTAATAAACATTCAAAAATGCTTCGGATGCGTTTGTCGTTCGCCCATAAATTTTCACGGGTGCCGTTGTTACAGGGTCCACAACAACAATTGAATGAATCTGTTCATGGTTTTTATTCAATCTCTCTTTCTCTCTTTCTCTCTTTCTCTGTCGTTGTCTGATATATTGTTGCTCTCATTAGCATATTGCGTACCGAGACCATTGGTGCTGAGAGTAGCAGACAGAAAAGAATTCAGTATCTCGGGAATCATTGAATTAATGTCCGTTAAACAATTTAATTTTTATTCTTATTCTTCTTTCGTTTCTCTTTTTCTATTTTTTCTTGGTTTAGCCATAAAAGTGTCTTAAGATTGTTAAAAGCAACCAATTGATGGCATAGCATGGCATGGCATGGCATGGCATGGATTTTATAGTCTCTTAAAATATATTCAAATTTCATTTGTGCCAACAACTTAAACAATTAGGGAAAGTGAATAAAGATTTGCTTAGAAATTTACACAAAAAAACTTGGCTTATTTATGTTTCTTTTGTTTTTCTTTTTTTGTTTTTCTAAATTTGTTGTTTATTCGGGGCTACAAAATCAGACTTAAAGTATAATAAACGATCAGCCTATGCAAGCACCTGCCAGTAAAAGCATAACAATTAGGAAAAATAATACGTGATAATGGCAGCTGACTGACTGACATACCCTTCATATCAGTCTGTGTAACTCTGACATACGTACTGCCACGCCCCTCCACTGTCTGATAGCGCCAGTATGTGGTAGTTCATCTAAGTACCCAAATTATGCCGACCGGACTTTTAGTCTTCATTTTATTTATGAATGGCGGGACAAACAATTTAAAGTTGACTCCGGATGGCAGATTTGTGGTCAATTTCACGGCAATTTTATTTAAATTTAAAGTTTCTACTAGAAAAATATTGAGAGGAAGTCGCCGATTAAATACTTCGTTTTGTTAGAGGAGTTTGAGCCACAAGCTGCCGTCTAATAAGCCAATACACTGCCTATATATTTTCGGGAAATATTATAGAGATTGACAAGATGAAGTTGCCGTAGTTTAGTAGGTAGTGTGTGGGCTTATTAGACGTAAGGCCAACGGTTCAAACCCCACGGTTCAAACCCAAATGACGGTGACTTCCTCTCGCCATTTTATTTTTGGGAAATATTATAGAGACTGGCAAAATGAAGTCTCCGTAGTGTAGTAGGTAGTGTGTTGCCTTATTAGACGTAAGGCCACGGTTCAAACCTCAGGTCAGACAAAAACGGTGACTTCCTCTCGGCAGATTTCTGGCAAAAACTCTGAGAGCAAATAAAATTGCGATGAAAAGTTTCTCGAAAAAACATTTGTCGTTCGAAGTCGACTTTAAATTGTAGGTCCCGTCACTCAACATAACTGGTGTAAGAAACTAGATCCATAATCCTAACTGAAGGGTTGTACGGACCAATTATGTACGACAATACTTTCAGGCACTTCCTAATTAATATTTCAGAGCCTTGTTTTATAATTTTTATACAACAAACGTAAACAAATTACTTTCAAAGTGCTTAAGGTACTATTTGTAAAAAAAAAGTACCAAATTCCACTTACAATGGTCCTAATCATCTAGAGTAAATGAATCAAATTTCTATAAATACGAAAGAAATGTTTCCATAAATAGCCCTGGCATCACTCTGGCCCTGGTTGATATAAAGAAAACTAAACCTGGCACGTTGGTACTTTTTTTCTTACAAAAATTTCCAATACTTTGTTGCTGGTCATTATATGTGTTGTGTTGTGACTTCCTGGCCATATTTAGGTCAAAACATTTAAATTATGATGGGTTAAGCAAGAACAAGAGGATAAAGGAGAAGAAAAAGAGGTCAAAAGGTGAAAATTAACAAAAGTAATGGAAATGAAAAGGAAAGATTAATGTGATGGAAATAATTAAAGAAATTGCTTTTCTTACACGATTTCTTTACTAATTTCTTTTCGTTTTGTCTTTCTCTCTCTCACTCCCTCTCTCTCTTTCTCTCTTTGTTGGATTTTTTTGGTAATTTCAAGGAATAGTTTGTTGATTAGTTAACACCAACCAATTTCAGTCAATTAATGTTAGGGTTTCCAATCAAAGTTATAAACTTTTTTCCAATCATTTATGGTTTTACGTGTTTAAGTGAATTGTTTTCATGAAACGTCATAAAAAAAAGTTTTCAAATTAATGATAAGCAAGGTAAAGGGATGAGGGTTGAAACAAACTACTGTACTGGGGTGCAGATTCTGTTTTTTTTACCGAGCTTGTGTAAATGTGTGACCATGTAAATTAATCAATATTTCATACACAAAAATAGATCATTGATAATGATAACAATGCTAATTAATGAAAGTGTTTACATTTAATAATAATACGAGGGTTGGTATTTATATTTTGCGTATTTCTTTCTACAAAAATTTATTATTTTTCCAAAAATGTTTCCAACTATTTTGCTTAGTAAAGTCAAGGAAAATACTTAGAAAGCTATGATTTCGATGAAACTCTCTCTCTCTCTCTCTCTATCTCTGTCTCTCTCTCTCTTTTGTAGGCAATACAACGTATTCTAAAACACTTTCTCTGGGTTTGTTTGTTTCTATTGCATCACTCGTTCCTTTTTATTTGCCTAGTTTTTGCACATTTCTGGCGATATCTCAGCGATAACTAAGCGAATAATAAGCGAAAATTGACCTTCAAACGCTCCAACCTTAGGAGATTGTCCTCGTATATAAGAGCTTTAAAGTAGTCCAACCCAAAAGAAAGTTTAATGGTGACAACTAGCATGATCTTGGTGATCAATTGATGTCACCAACACGTGACACTTCTCATATAATAAAACCAATATCGGTTTTGTTATGTGGCTTTTGGCACCGTCTTCTTGAATCCTCATACCATCCAGTTCATAATAATCAATTTGTTTGAGATGTCTGACCTGGGGCTTGAACCGTGGCCTCACGTCTAATAGGTCAACACACTACCTACTACACTACGGCAACTGATATTCCGATTATCTGCGATATTTGCACAAGCTGAAGCGATAGATTTGACTGATTTGTTGTATATCGCAATAATGCTTTCAATTTCAGCAAATTTCTTTATTAACGTACCAATTTCCTTCACCATAGGACTATTATGATGATCCTAAACCCCCTATAAAGTTCGAAAAATGGCCAAGTTTACAGCATCATTGTGGCAATGATTTTTTATGGGACCTTCGGTTGTTAAACTAAATTCCAATTTTTTTCTAAATATAGGCCACACCATAAGGAAGATATTTTGCAGCTAACAGCCTTGCCAGATTGATGCGGTTTTGAAACCTCACATAGCATTCCCACATGTTTGGCAATGATTTTGAAATCGCTTTCATTTTTTTTTGTTTTTGTTTTTGTTGCTTTTAATTTTTCAAAATTCCTACGCTGTTATCCCATTTAATTTGCATTTCTTTTAAAGGAAAAAAATTCTAAAGAAAATCAAAAATTCTACGGAAATTAAAATCGAAAACGAAATAAAAAATTTTGAATTTTTTTTTCGTCTTTAGAAGTTATAAGAATTCCTTTTGAGTGCCTGGCTATTGCCATAGTAACTAGGTGGAGAGAATTAATTTGAAATTGTTTTCTGTTTTTATTTGTTTAGCAAGGATTTACATTTTGTAAATAAATTTTAATAAAAAATCATTATAATTGTTGTTATCGTATATTTTACAATATTGTTGATGTTTTAATCGTTATTGTTGCCATTGTTGTTGAACAACAACAATTATAGGCACGCGCTAAACATTAAACACTTACAAGTGATTTCCAATTATTTTTTTGTTTTTGTTTTCTTTTTTTTCTTGGTCTTCTCCCTTTTTTGTTTTCGGTTTTATTTTCTTAATAAAATTGTAATTTTTCTTTCTTTATTTTCGTGTTTTTAGTCCCGATTACTTTCATTTCTTAATCCTACTTGAAATTTTTTAGGGATTCGCTCTCTCTTTCATTAAATTTTTATAATTGGTTTGGCATTCATTTTGCTTTGAATTTCACTTCAGTGGTTCGGTGGATTTTATTGGAAATAAAATAAAGAAAAACACAATTACAGACCCTGCACCCTACACAGTGCATAATATATTGGAATAATTGATAACTTAATGGTATTTGTGACCGGTTTAGATACGATATTTAAGCCATTTTAGCTAAGTGAGGAGTACTAATTGAAGTCACCATAGTCTTGGAAGGCTGGCTGGTTAGACATGAGGCCTCTGTTTAATCCCCATGTCAGACATCAATTCATCAAAAACTCTAAGAGTAAATAAAATTGCTGTAAAAAGTTTCTCAAAAACTTGTCTTTCGGAATCGACTTTAAACTGTAGGTCCCACCACTCATGCATAAAATTAACACACACAACATCAGTGTATGTATGAAGAGTATTAATGAAAAATTGTTCATGAAAGTTCAGAAAATGGTCGAAAACTAACTCAAACGGTACGATCGGGTCATTTAACTCACACTGTATTGCAATTTATAACGGCAAGATTCAAGCTAAGCTTATAAAGGAAAATAAATGTTTCGTCTAAAACATAACCTCATTTTTGAAATCAAAAAATTAATATGGCTTTAGAATAGAAGCTTGAGGTCTGCTTCCACAATCTATTAATTTTTATTGATGGTTATTAAACATTTAAAATAATTTGCTGCTAATACTTGAAGGCAGATTTTATTTAATTTCAAGCACATGATTCAACAAATTTTAATAGGCCTCTAGGAGGTTTTCGCTGCTCTTTATTTATGATCTGAAATTGTTTCTTTTTTTTCAATTCATTTGGTTTAAAAATTGAAATAAATTTTCCTCTTATTTTCTGATACATTGAACGCGTGCTGATCTCGTCAAGCAGCTGAAACAATTGTTGTCACAGCAATTTTTTTTATTTTTTAAAAAAATTTTTTTTTTTTTTTTTTATTTTCGCTCGCAGATATATTTTTCAATTCTAGCAATGATTTGTTGTTTCATTTTCAATTTTTATACCAACGATGTCATTTTATGATGACGAAAATGCCAAACATTTTAAGAAAATAAAACAAAAAACAAATCACTTGCGAACATATTGTTTTTGTTTTTTTTTATTCGTTTTGTTTTTAATCGAGCACTTTTTATTTTCGCTCGCAGATATATTTTTCAATTCTAGCAATGATTTGTTGTTTCATTTTCAATTTTTATACCAACGATGTGCATTTTATGATGACGAAAATGCAAACATTTTAAGAAAATAAAACAAAAAACAAATCACTTGCGAACATATTGTTTTTGTTTTTTTTTAATTCGTTTTGTTTTTAATCGAGCACTTTTTGCAAAAAAAAAAATTTTTTTTTCTTTTTATTTTTATTTTTTATATTCGGCTGGTGCCATTATAACTTGTCGAATAATTTTAGATTTTTTTTTTATGAAAATTATGTTAAAATAACAAATTGAAATTTATTTTTTCGATGATTTTTTATCTTTTTATAGATTAAGAGCTAATTTCTATATCAAAATATATCTATGGGATCGAGAACGAGTGTCATTGTCTATTTATTCATGATTTCATTAATAATTTATACGTATTGTCAATGTGTCCTAATGGTGATAAATAATTTCTTTATGGGATTAGTTTTCTATTCGTTTTTTTTTTTCTATGGAAAACATATTAAACTAAGCCCGCTATGCTTCGCGCTACCATGCCAATACTTTTTCAAATAAAAAAAAAACTAAGGTTTTATATTTAAGGAACCCAGGAAGTAAACTATCTCGACATTAGAGTTTTCAAACAAACAAACAAACAAACAAGCATTCAATCCTACATATAATATCTGTACAGTTGTATATGTAAATCTATTATTGAGATAATGCATGGCTTGAAAGGATTTTTCTTTCGTTGTTATCTGTTCGATACATTTTTATCATTTTAGTTGTACAATAAATTGATTAAAAACCTACTGGAGTAATAGATATTCAAACACAAAACGAATATTGATGATTGAATAATTTTTATCGTGAACGAGGGAACGAATCAGTAGGTTTTAGAGTTTTTGATTAAAACAAATTGTCCAACATTTCTGTAGTTTTTTCTTGTTTTTTTGTGTAACCCTTCCAACATACAACATTTTTTGAGAATTACAGCCTAGCTGCACATGCTTCCTTAATTGAATACATACATGCTTACATAACTGGTTAGCACAACCCGTCAGTTAGGATTATGAATCTAGTTTCTCACACCCTTTATGTTGTGTGTGTTAATTTTATACATGAGTTTCGGGACCTATAGTTTAAAGTCGACTCCGAAAGACAGATTTTTTGAGAAACTTTTCATGTCAATTTCAATTACTCTCAGAGTTTTTGCCAGAAATCTGCTGAGAGGAATATCACCGTAGAAATATTTTTTTCATATTTCCTTTTTATTGACTAACGTGGGGTTTGAACCGTGGCCTTACGTCTAATAAACACTACCCACTAGACTTCCTTAATTGAAATCCTTAATTTAAATCGTAAGTTGCAGTACTTTTAACGTCGAAGGATTAAAAAAAAATAATGCTGGCCTCAACACCTTTT
Organism: Sarcophaga bullata; assembly: GCA_005959815.1. NCBI lineage: Eukaryota > Metazoa > Arthropoda > Insecta > Diptera > Sarcophagidae > Sarcophaga > Sarcophaga bullata. The sequence continues at coordinate 10,615 of QOCX01000002.1, forward strand.
CGATATTCACATTAGGCAAATATCCGCTGATTATATGGGACTTCTTATTTGTTTCTTATGACTCGTCTAACTGTCTACAGCTTTTCTAGTTGTCTATACGACTTCTCCTATGACTCGTCTAACTGTCTTCTAGTTGTCTACACAACTTCTTATTTGTCTCCTATGGATAGTCTAGTTGTTTACAACTCGGAATCTTTAAACCCTAATCAAAGGAACTCTACAGAGGACAAATAACGTGATAATAAAGTATGGTTATAGAATATATATCCCCGGTATGACGGGGATATCATCAAAAACGAAATATGAAAAAAAATATTTCTTCGGCGGCTTCCTCTCAGCAGATTTCTGGCAAAAACTCTGAGAGTAAATAAAATTGCCATGAAAAGTTTCTCAAAAAAATCTGTCGTTCGGAGTCGACTTTAAACTGTTGGTCCCGCCACTCATGTATAAATTAACACACACAACATAAGTGGTGTGAGAAGCTAGGCCGTAATCCTGACTGAAGGGTTGTAATGGCCAATTATGTATGTATAGAATATATATCCTTTAACGTATACATTGAGTACTAAAACCATTTAAGAAACCTTGAGAAAAATTTTGAATTAAAGACCAGAATAAAAAATTAATTATGACAACAAAATTTCATAATTGCCTTTAAGTTTCGTTAGATTGATTAAATATTTCGTCAAAAATTTTCTTTTAGAAAAACAAAAGCGAAAAATGTGATTAAAAATGAGCACAAAATGAAAAGATATTTTTCGATTAAAATTGTTTTCAATTTCTTTTTAACAAAAACCAATGCATTTTAAACAAAATTTTTAATTTCCACGTATTGTTTTCATCGTTACACTCACTTGAATCATAAAAATGCAAAAATATCACGCAGTATTTGTTCTGCAATATGACATGGAAATAACGTTCAAGATTAATTTCAAATTTTTAAATTTGAAAATTCTCATTTGAAATTTTATTAAATCACATGGAATTGCATGCCACACATGCAATATTTGTTGCAGAATTTTTTTCATTTTCGTTTCATTTTTTTTTTTAAATTTTTTTCTTTTTTTTTTGCATTCAAAATTTCATTTGGATTTCATATCCATTTGTTATGCCTTCATGATGCCATGTGATGTTTGCATTTTTTTATTTTCTCTGCATATTTTGTCACATTTTATTGCCACATTTTTAACTGATTACATACAATTTCATTCATTTATTCATAAAGTAACCGATATTTTTATTATTTATTCATCAATTGTTAATGAATTTCCACTTTTTACACCCCCCCCCTCCCATTTAAATATAAACACTGTGAAACAAAAACAAAAATGAGGAAAGAGGATGCAATGCATAACATTATGGCCATATGCATCACAGGTTATAATGAATTTTATTGTGTCTTTTAAAGATGAATCTTTAATGGACGGAAAAAGACAGGCTTCATCGCTTATGAAATGCATCGGATCAAGGGAGGATGGGAAATCATGGCCTTATTGGTGTTACAATATTCTGTCAAAGTGATATTCAGAAAGTTTTACGATCCACAAGCAGAAATCCAAGTACGCGTAAATAACATTGTAAGAGGCATAAAACGGCTTTAATTATTGGATTGGCGGAATAGATTTGAAACGAAAGAGGAAGAAAGCACAGCTTATGGCCAAAATAATATTCAAACTTAAGTCAACACTTTATAGAATTCAATAGAATGGTGTACTGTATACACTGTACTGTACATATAGGCAATTTTCATAATCTGCTATCAGCCACGCTGTTATAATAAAAAATCAAATTTATTCTCTAATTTTACTTTCTTTTTTTTTATGAAAATTGTATCCTTTGTTGACTTAAATTCTTTTTTTTTTCCTTTTGCTTTAATATTGACCTAGAAACGTATCGAACATATTTTGGTTATTATTGTGGCAAAATAACAACAACAATAACAAGAGAAAAAAAATTAATCGGTTTTATTTGAATACCAAATAAGCTGATAATACTGCAGGTTAATAATGGCAAAATAGAAAAACGAGGCAATATTTTATCAAAATAAATGCATAAACAAATACAAACATAATCACATACACATACACATACTGTTACACACTTAAATACATACATACATACATACATACATGCATACATACGTACATACAAGAAAATCCAATGACTGGTAAAATAATCACTGTGTTTCCACCAGTAAAGCTTGTACCAGAATTATGTCTTGTAATGTAGAGTAGTTGGGCGAAAAGTCTGGAATATTTTTATTATTTTTTGAAAAATTCAATTCAATTCTGCTGCAATCATTAAACTTCACGTGAAATTTCTTTAAAACTATCTCTGAATGTAAAATTGAAGCACCTATTACGACTACAGATGTCTCCGTAGTCTAGTAGGTAGTGTGTTGGCTTATTAGACGAAAGGCCAGGGTTCGAATACCCGGTCAGACATCAAACATGAAAATATGAAAAAAAATATTTCTTCTGCGATTTCCTCTCAGCAGATTTCTGGCAAAAACTCTGAAAGTAATTAAAATTGCCATGAAAAGTTTCTCAAAAAATCTGTAGTTTGTAGTCGAATTTAAACTGTAGGTCCCGCCACTCATGTATAAAATGAACGCAAACAACATAAGTGGTTTGAGAAGCTAGGTCGTAATCCTGACTGAATATTATTCCGTAGATTCTTATAACGAATCAAGGATTGTCTGGGAAAAGGTAGTCAAATTCCATCTGCTGGCGGTTTCAAAATTATTCAATGTCTCGCCATTACAAGGCACGAATATGGATGCATTTAAGTATCTTAGGCACCTTTAGGATTTCAATCAAATTACTTCAGAAAATTCTAGACGATTAAATTTTGAAATTTGCTTCATAATTCCCACGATATTTTCGACGTTATAAGGACCGACGTCTTACAAACTATTATTCCCGGTTATTTTTTAATGTATGTGCACAATTCATAGGGCCCTGACTTTTCGAAATCTTTCACCTCATAACAGAAACCATATTCCGGCCATTGAATACAGCCACAAAATAGTTTTCGGTTTAAAATTTCCGATTTAAAGAAAAATGTTTTAAAATGTTTTATATTGTAAAATAGTCACGCCCGTTGCACTTCAAGATAAATCAAGTGGAAAGCGGAAGTATTGCTTCCATCAATGTTAAAAACAACCTACGTCAGATCGGTTGAATGGCCACAAAATAGTTTTGAAAAAATGTGTTTTAAGACATTTATATTGTTGAACTGTCACGCCCGTTACACTTCAAGATAAAGCAAAGTGAAAGCGGAATACTGCTTCAATCAATTTTAAACAACCTACGTTACATCGGTTGAATCCAACAGTCATTGAATTAAGGCCACAAAATACTTTTTTAGTTTATATTGTAAAATAGTCACGCCCGTTACACCTCAAGATAAAGCAAAACACTGCTTCAATCAAATTTTAACCAACCTACGTCACAAGATCTGTATCTAATAGCCATTGAATACGGCCACAAAGTAGTTTTCGAATTAAAAAACAAAATATTTTAAAATATTTATGATAGTCACACCCGTTACATTTCAAGATAAAGCAAAATATTGCTTCAATCAAATTTTAACAACCTACGTCACAAGATCTGGATCTAATAGCCATTGAATACGGCCACAAAGTAGCTTTTCAAATTAAAAAAAAAAATATTTTTAAAATATTTATGATAGTCACACCCGTTACACTTAAGCGAAATACCTAAAATTAAAAAAAAAACTAACTCTTCGGGCGCAGAATATAAACAAAAAAAAATTGTTGCAAATTTTTCTAAAAATGTTACAAATATGTACGTCATATATTCGATACAATAAACCACACTTACTTTATAATTCCGTTTGTTTCTTTGGTTTTATAAATCCTTCAGCAGAAATGTTGTTAAATTCCATTGAGAACTTTAAATACACATACACACACAAATACAATGATTCAATGCGTATGGTATGTGTGTGTGTGTGTGTTAAAGTATTTAAAATTATTTTTTAATTAAAAACTGCTGTTATCCTTACGTACAATACACATATGCAATGAAATTTCATGGTATGTGTTGAATATTTTGTTTTAAATTTCTTTTATTCTTCTTCTTCTCACTTGTTTACTTTTCTCATTTCCTTTCTCTCTCTCACACACACTTTAATTTTTTTTTTTCACAAAACTTCTGTTAATGCATTAAATTATTGTGTGTTACTTTAACCTTTTGGAGAGCTACCAGCCAGCAAGCAAACAGCACCTTGAAAACTCACTCACTCACTAATACATACACACAAACACGCATACACACACAGAGATTTTTTATATTGTTTGTTTATACAGTATTATTGAAATAGAAACATTGACGAGCATGAAATGCAGTGATTGTAGTTGAGTATTTACAGTAGAAAGCTAAAAAATAATAAAAGCAACAGAGTGAGGATTTCTCTGCTAAGGTCAGACGGTTTTAAACTTGTATTGTGTAAAGACAAAGCAATCTAGTGTTGAAGGTTATCAAAACAAGACTTAATAAGATAAAATTCATAAATACGGGTGTGAGAATAATTTTCTTTTGAAATATCACAACATTTTTCCAAAGTAAATTTTGGATTTGTCTGAAGATCTATTGGAAGCAGAAGGTTCACTGTAGCAGATGCTTGTATGATAGAAGGTCTATTTGTCGCTTTCTAAGGACAATGAATTATGTGCAGCGGTGAGAAACTCTTTGGTAATTCGATTCTAATCTTTTTTAACAAGTGGCGACTCTGCCTGATCTTTCCTCTGGGCTGCAACAGAAGTCAAAAATCTTCAGACGATTGCAAATCCGTAATTTTATAAATTTGAGAATCTTGATGCAAGTTTACCTTGTATAGGGTTTGAGTATGGATTGCTTGCTTGCTTGCGTAAGTTAAAATGATTCTCTTCAAACCAAATGTTTGATAGCTTGTTGCAGCAATAACCTGCATAGGGGCATACGGTGATTTAACTCCTTTAGTCAGGATTACGGCCTACATTCTCGCTTCACATATATTGCGGGCATTAATTTTTATATTTGAGTAGCGAGATCTACAATTTAACATCGCCTTCGAATAACAGAGTTGAGACGCATTTTCATGGCAATTAATTACTGTGAGAAATACTACGAAAAGGTTTTTGGAAAGGATTTTTGAAAAAAAAAATTTTTTTAAGATATCGGAACTGATATTTGAACTCTTCAGCTAGTAAGCTAACAACATATCACCCATTAGATTACCGAAATCATAGGAACAAGCCTGTCAAATTTAAGAATTTCATGTAAAGTCTCTACACATACATACATAATTGGCCATTACAACAGTGCAGTGCAGGATTACGGCAATGCTCCTCACACCACCTACGTTATGTGTGTTAATTTTATACATGAGTGACGGGACCTACTTCGAATGAAAGATTCTTAAGAAACTTTTCATGGCAATTTTATTTACTCTCAGAGTTTTTGCCAGAAATCTATTGAGAGCAAGTCGCCGAAGAAATATTTTTTCGTATTTCGTTTTGATGTCTGACCTGAGGTTTGAACTGCGGCCTTACGTCTAATAAGCCAATACACTACCTACTAGTCAACGGCGACTACCTACTAGACTTCGTCAGAGTAATTTGAATTGAACAAATCTATGTAAAGTCTCTATACTGAGGCCTAATATTATCCTGTTTGAAATTTTGTTTAGGAACTTATAATTACAGTCCTTGTTTTCTAAGCACCAAAGCCCCTTTATTTTATATTTTTTATATAAAATTTTTTTTGTTGCTTTTATTTTGCTTCATACTGTACATGTGTGTTTTTGCACTCGTAAATGTACACACAAATATTGTATAAAATTTTATGTGATTGACTGTGTATGCATGTATGTATGTATGTAAGAATGTAAAATTCCAACAGAACTCCATTTTGGTGGAGCGTAAATGTTATGATTGTTAAAGCTTTGCTATTACCGTTATCATTATTTTTATGGTTTTATTTTGAAACATGTTTTACGCATACTTCTGCACATCTATGTTGTACAATATACAATTGTTGTTGTTGTTGTTGTGGTATTTGTTATATTATCTTAGATTTTCTTTTAAATAAAAATTTTATTTCAAAATTTTCTTTTTTCTGGGTTTTTTCTTTGTACTGTTTTCAGCAAATCCAATTAATTTTTGTTTTTATAGTTTTAAATTATTTTTATAAATTATTATTATATAGTGTACTCATTATTAAATAAATATATTATAATTTTTAATTTATTAATTTTTTAAATTTTTTTTTTTGTTTTTTTTTGTATTTTTCCTTAAATTGGGCCCTTCTTTTTCGTTCAGTGATAAAGTTGAAGCGTAGAATTTGTTTTTATTTTTATTTTTTTATTATTATTTCTTCCTTGCATAAGTATTAGTTTAAATTATATGGAGAATGCGTTTCTTATTCACGAATTGTAGTCGTTTTAATAGTTGTAGCTGTAGTAGTAGTGGTAGTAGCTGTGTTAGTTATATTATATGTTGTTTACTTTGTTTTGTTTGTATGATTGTAGTTGTAATTGTTAACGAAGAAATAAAGAAATCCAAAGAAATTGTATGAAAAAAAAAAGGAAACCGAAAATAAAAACAGAAAAAAAAATCGTTTTTATTTGTGTTTGTCTTTCGTTAAATGTTTTTTATGTTTTGTGTTCTTTCTTTCTGTTTGTTTGTTTTATTTTCCTTTTTTTCTGGTTCATTAGCCGTTTTAAATAATATTTGGCGGTCTCTATATGAAAACAAAACCGTTCCGTTCTAAGGCTAAATGTCTACTGACTGTTTGCAGTGAATAACATAACATAACAAGGGGTCTTTCTAGTGTGTATGTTTGTAAACTGTTTTGTTTTCTAGCAGTTCCAGCAGTTTGTTTTTGTTTGTTTTGGTTTCGTTTACGGTATCATCAGCTGAAAAACAGAATCAAGCAAGTGGTTGTTTTTGTTTATCACACACTATAGCTGTTGTTGTTCGTCTTTAGCTCTACTTTTGTTCTTTACTTTACTATAAGAGTCCACATATGTGTAAGTGTGTGTGCGTGTGTTTCGTTTTTATCCGGTTGTTCTATATTTACTATGTAAAACAAAACAGAGTTCTAACCTACTGACACACACTAAGTAACATGCAAACACACTCAGGCACAATAACACACACATACACTTGCACCCACAAATCAAAACAAAACAAATGTGGATGGTATTCTAAAGCGCCTGCGTTATAGTAACAATTTGTGGAAAGCACTGTTTATGGCCTATGCTACCTTAAATAACGAGGGAATATTAAGTTTGTCATGGTATTTGCAACACTTTTACATTCGCTTTTAATTTCAGATTTGGAATCATTTCTCATGCCAATTAGAGCACAACCACTTTTCTATAACAAGAGTATACTACGCGTACCTCCTTCAAGATCTATCGAATATCTCGCAACAAAGCCCAAATTCTTGCATCTCTCTCGACAAAACGTTGGAAATGTATTCAGAAGGTACAATGCAGTTGCCTCTTCTTTGTCCTCTCAGTTTCGAAATATCGGTGACGATTTGTATGAAGCCGATCACAAGATGTGTCACATCGTTTTCCCATTTCTCTGAAACCGGAAATAATGTCCTGACCTTCCCCCTGCAGCCATAGTGTGTTGTCATGTAGTTTATAGCCTTGAAGGTTCTCAATTCTACTAGGATTCTTAGGTTACCGATATTCAATTCGTGTCCAGTCGACAGCAAACGCTGACAAGTAGAACTCTTGTGGTAAGAGACGTAAAATTCTTTCCAGCGTCAACGTAGATGGCATACGTAGTGCACTTGGAATAATAAAGCAAGCAGCACTTTCTATCCGTCGTATCAGGTTGATATTACTTGTTCTGCCAAAGAATTCCCATCGTATCAACGTAGACGGTCGGTTTTCTTTATTCTTACCAATCAACCGATTGTATGGATCCACGAAGTCATTCTATACCCTAGGCGCCAAAATCCCAATAGAAGCTTTTCTTATTCTGTTCAGTATATTCAAGTTCCAGCGCAGTTTCATATACAAAACAAGGACCAGAAAGTATGTCTAATCCCAGAGTCCAAAGGCAATGGTTTGTACGCTTGTTAGACCTAGATGGAAGAGCAATGCTAACTCTCTAACCAAACAAAATCATTTCAAATCAGCATTAAAGCGTGTCGTTGCATACTGTCTTAACAACACATCGCGTTTCATTTCACTTCATAAAGAATATCAAAATAAGATCTATTTGTTGCACAGTCCTTATTGTCCTTGTAACTCTTATAAAATAAAAGAATTTTAGAATTTTTTTTTTTCAAATAAGAGACAATTTTTAATATTAATTACACTCATGTATGTATGTATGTACGATGTATGTAACGATGACAAACACAATTTGAAATCTTAAATCATAAATAAAATAGAATAGAAGCCCTAAATGTACATGGTAAGCCTTAAATGGCTTTAAATTCAATGAAAATTACTTCTTATGGCTTTAAATTCCTTCATTTAATTACCCCTTAAAGTATGCAGCGTCCTTACTCAACTACACATTACCAGGATTGTCTTTGTCTCCTTTTCTTTGGTAATTAATAAAGGAGTCGTCATAATATCGTGTTAAAATTAAAATTAAAAGATTTAAAAACGGAAAAATGAAACGAAATTAAAACAAAAGTGGAATATAATAAGCCCAACTCTAAACAACACTTTAATGGTCTCAATATTTTGCCTTTTTTCCTTGCATTTGTCTTTTTGTAGCTTTTTTTTTTTGTTTTTAATGACAATTTTTCATGTTTCAAGCCAAGGCATTCAGGCACAGAAATTGACAGACAGTCAGACCAGCAGGCAGGCAGACAGGCGGGTAATCAGTTGAGAGTTGTTTAATGACAAAAAAGGCTTCTATTTATTCTTGCCTGTAATAATAGCAACATAAGGTTTACGGGTTCATGTTTAACTTTCCTTTTCTTCTACTTATTACAACCCCTCCTCATACCTCCTACATTTCCATTACGTTTCCTAGCAGTAATTATGAATGGTTGTATGCTGAGTGTAAAGCATTAAAACAACATTAAATATACTCCAGCCAGTATGTGTATGTATGTAAATACGTACACAGGGCGAGCGGAAAAATTACACATGCCTGTAGGAAAAAAAAAAGAAACAAATTTCGGCATGTGTAGTGTAGTAGCGGTAGAGGTAGTTTCAATGAAAGGAAGGAAATGAAAAAAAAAGAAAGCAGGAAAAACAGAAAAGAAAACATTAAATTGAAGGAGATGATATCAGGTAACAAATATTATCATATTTTATCATTATTTTATTGTGTGTTTTTCTCTTTCTCTCTCTCTCTCTCTCTCTCTTTCATATTTTCTTTCGTTATAATCATAATAATTTTGGATATGCTTCTGTGTAACGTATGTGTGTGTGTTTGTATTTTAAGTATACTTAACAAAAAAAAACATCTACAATTACTTATTCATACATACATACATATGTATGTATGTATGTATAAAATAAAGGAGTGTTTTATTTACTTAAGCACACACATATACACTCATACATGCATACTGGCTTAGCTACTTATTAAGGCAGAGAGTTTTAATAAAGCCAGTAACATACCAGAAGAAATATGCCAGGGAGGTAGAGAAAGAGAGAGAGAGAGAGAGAGAAAGAAAAGAGACACTTACGCACACAATTATATTTATTAGTGTCTGTCTTATTTAATAAAATTTATTTATGAATACAAATTGTATACCCTACTCATACATATACAAATACCATGCAATACAATAGAAATACAATGATTGGAATTTCATAGATTTGTCACAAAATTTTTTTGCTTTTTCGCTATGAAATCGATAACAATCGATACAGACAAAGTAATATGTGAACTACAGTGGACTCTAGAGTTATTAGATTAAATTTATAAATTAAAATTGCTGTGTCCTGTACACAACAACAAGATGAAAGCGGCCTCCATAGCTCTCTACATTTGCAATAAAGAAAAATGGGGTTTTTGAACCGATATTTGATAACAATAGCAAGACCTCGCTTAACCTATCAATGCCTTGTATGCAGCACAACGAATCCTAGGATGCTCTTGCATCTACTGCTCGTGAACTGATTAGCATTAACCCCAGCTAATCAAGAGGGATTTAATGAAACTTTTATTTTGCTTACCCTTAATCAATTTATTTCTAAGACTTTTATGAGTATTACTAGAACCCTCAAAAAATCAATTCCTCAGGTCACCTTTTCTTCGAACATACCTCAAGTGTATAGCATACTGTTTGATGGTCTTTAGCAATTCTTAAGTTTAGGTTTCTTCCTTTTTCTTCCTTGTTTTCTTTCTTTTATTACAGAACATAAGTTTTATTATTTGAATTACTTGAACATTTGTTTTATTTTCGGTTTCTACATTTTAAACTGTCCAACAAAACTCAGATTTGTACACGCCAAGCCAAAATATCCTGACCACTTGCAGAAAAAAAAAGAAAAAATAAGAAAACATCAAACAAAACCCAACAAATAATTCTTCAAATGAAATATTTTTACGTTTCCATTATAAAGACAGCAAAGAAATCGTCCTTTAAGGATTTCCTTTCATTTATTTTTCATAAATTTTTCATATTGAAAGAACGAAAAGAAAAATTGTCTCAAGTGCATATTTTGAAAGGCAAACAAAAATTGGTATCTTGTGTGCAGGATTTAAGGAAGGACTTTTCTTCTTTCTTCTTCTTCTTGTTTTCTTGTATTTATTTATGGCCACATAAATAAATAATTAAATTAATAGTGAATAAATCTTTTTCGTTAATTTATTTAAGGAGGCTTACTTCGCTAGTTTTGTATGTCCTTTTAATATTCCTTGGCCTTATTAAGCAAGCAAATGAATAAATTTTCACCTGGAACCTGTGTGCGGCCCCTTTTAACATCTTCAAGGTTTGCTTAACTATGTTATGAATTTAATAAGCACAACATTCGCCAGCTAAGGAAAGCAACCTCTATCCAGCGAAGTACAATTTTGTTTATCTAGAGGGCTCTGCAGAGCAGTGAACAAATTTAAATCATATTTTGGGCTAGAAATCGTACAAGCATAGAATGTTATGCTCTGGAACATGTGTTTGGCTCTATAAACAAAGGCAATATCATAGCTGTAATGGCTGCTTCTATGCCAGATTCAAAACTTATGGAGAAATATAAGCAAAGTTGTATTCACAGTTGGAACTCAGTAAGGGCAACATGAAACTGAAATTCATTAAACAAGTTTTTCAACCGCTACTACACACAAGAAAAAATGGAAGCAATGCATTTGCGCAGAGCGTTGTTACTAGATAAAGAAAGATGGCAACTCTATCATTCTAGAACTTGTTTCTGCTTAGTTAGGGAACGTTGATTAACGAAACTAGACAACAAAAAAAGAACATCAACCCGATTAGGAAATTTCCACCGAAAATACATACATCCATACATACATACATACATACATACATACATACATACATACATACATACATACATACATACATCATACATACATACATACATAATTGGTCAGGATTACGACCTGGCTTCTCACACCACTTATGTTGTAAGCGTTAATTTTTATACATGAGTGGCTGGATCTACAGTTTAAAGTCGATTCTGAGCGACAGATTTTTGAGAAACTTTTTATGGCAATTTTTATTTACTCTCAGCGTTTTTGCCAGAAATCTGCTGAGAGGAAGTCGCCGAAGAAATATTTCTTAATATTTCGTTTGATACCTGACCCGGGGTCAGGTATTAGGCCTTACGTCTAATAAGCCGACACACTATCTACTAGATTCCCACGACCTGGTGCTTGCTTAATGGGTTATAGAAAGCCTTTAGTCGAGATGACGACCTAACTTGTCACATTGACAATAAATGGCTTACTTTTGCAGGCCAAGACATGTTTCTTGTTTAAGCGCGATGTAAAATAGGAAACCTAACTAGGCGGACCCTATAGATTGATTGACTATTTGCTAGATTCTTAATGTACAAATTAAATTTAAACATTAAATCAATAAAGCTGCCTACTAATCTGTATTCCCCAGGCTGATAAAAGTTTAATTTTCTTTTTTCTCCATTAACAATGCATATGTATTATGGAAACTTTTAAAAAAATGTATGGTAAAGACCACAATAACAACAAGAATAACAACAACTGTTAATAATATTAAACATTGTAAACTTAATTAATGATGTTCAGTATAAACAATAACAAAAAAAACAAAATAGAACAACAACAATTTTTGTTAAGCATTAAACCATTAAACATGCAGACTTAATTTCACATTCTCATTTGGGGAAAATACTCACTCACTCACTCATTCACTCACTCACTTACTCTAACACATCCTCTCACATTTCGAGCTAGGAATTAAACAAGGAATTACGGTGATATACAGTTAGACAGTGTAACCATTAGAGTAAATATGGCAAAAGTTGCTGTTATTTGTTGCAAAGTAAGTATGTGTTTGTGCATGTGTGTATGCGTAAATATTTAATGGCTAGTAATTTACATCATTAAACACATTAGAAAGACCCCCATAATAATAATAATAATAATAATGAACGTCATTAATTCTACAGTTTCTTGTACACAATAAACGTTTGAATATTTCATAGATTCCATAGAGAAATAGCAAGAATACTCACCGCTTTTTAACCCGATAACATGGGTAGTAATCGATTATTATTATGGAAATTAAAATTGAAGTATTGATGACACATGGCTCTGTAAGACAATAGAAACAAAATATTAAAATTAATAATGACATTACATATTGGAAAGCTGAAAACAGTCAGTAACAAAAGTAAATAAACAGAAGGATTTAAAAATAAAATTTTTATTTAAAAAATTTTTATTTTATAATAAAGTAAAGCACTATTGTTGTAGCATATATCGCGTTTTATATTTTTTTCCTCAATTTTTATTATGGCCTACACACATTATCCCACATGTCATTTGTTTTTATTCAAAGAAAAAACTAAAAACTAAATAAATAAATGACTGAATAATTTGTTGATTTTCAACACAAAAACATTATTAATCATAAATTTATTTCCATTTAATGCCATCATAAATGTCTATAATAAAACGCCAAAGTCACAGAACCTCTCACACATGTAATATGAATGAAAATCAATATGAATTCTGGGGGGAAGGAGTCAGGCCGGCATTAAAAATGAACAATAAAAATAAACATTAAAAATTTTGATTGTAATTATTCATGCCTTCAGTTATGCATGCATTCAATCATTTATTCATTCATTCATTTATGCTGTTGTCCACAAATAATAGAAAAACATTAATTGAAATGCATTAAAAATTTAAATGTGAAGGAGATAAGCAGTAATAAACGTTCTAAATGCATGGAACGCATTCAATTAAGTTGCAAAATAATATTAGCAGGGTTCGGAAAATGTAATAAAAACACGATTGAAATAGATTTAAATAAAACGATTAATTCAAATACATGAACAAAATCAAAACTCTTGATATAGTTAGGATTAGAACCTAGGTTCTCATGCCACCCATGATGAATGTGTTAATTCTATCCATGAGTGGCGGAACTTACTGTTTAAAGTCGATTCCGAGCGATAGATTTTTGAGAATTTGATTTTACTTTTAGAGAGAGTGTTGAAAGGAAGTGGCCGAAAAAAAATGTTTTCGTATTTCGTTTGTTCGAAATGGTTTGAGCAAATGATTAAACCACAAGCTCTCGCCTAATAAGTCAACACACGGACTACTAGACTACTGTGATTTCAATATGGCAAGCAATCAACAATATGTTGTCGATGGTACAAAGGGACTTTATAAGATTCAAGCAGATTAAGCTTGTTAATATAAATGCCAATTTAACCAAACCTAACCTAACTTCGCCATAGTCTAGTAGATAGTGTGTTGGCTTATTAGACCTCAGGCCGCTGTTCAAACCCTAGGCGATTTCCTCTTAGCAGACTTCTGGCAAAAACTCTGGGAGTAAATAAAATTGCAATGAAAAGTTTATCAAAAATCTGTCGTTCGGAGTCACAACATAAGTGATGTGAGAAGCTAGGTTGTAATCCTGACTAAAGGGTTGTAATGACCAATTATGTACGTATGTAAACTAACCTAACATAACCTACAAAAAACCATTCCAGTGTAAAAAACAAATTTTAGAACTCGATTTAATTCTTTGATAATAGAAATTAAAATTAAAGTCACCTGACCTAACCTAACCTAATCTAACCTAACCTAACCTAACCTAACCTACAAAAAAAACCATTCTAGTGTAAAAAACAAATTTTAAAACTCGATTCAATTCATTGATAATAGAAAAAATTAAAGTCACCTAACCTAACCTAACCTAACCTAACCTAACGTAACCTAATCTAACCTAACCTAACCTAACCTAACCTAAACTAACCTAACCTAACCTAACCAAATTAACCTAACCTAACCTAACCTAACCTAACCTGACCTAACCTAACCTAACCTAACCTAACGTAATGTAACCTAACCTAACATAACTTAACCTAACCTAACCTAACCTAACCCAACCTAATCTAACCTAACCTGACCTAACCTACCTGACACTAAACCTAACCTAACCTAACAATAACTAACCTAACCAACCTAACCTAACCTAACCTACCTAACCTACCTAACCTAACCTTAACCTAACTCTGACCTAACCTAACGTAACGTAAACCCTAACCTAACATAACTTAACCTAACCTAACCTAAACCTAACCCAACTAATCTAACCTAGACCTGACCTTAACCTAACCTAACTAAAACCTAACCTAACCTAACCTAAACTAACCTAACCTAACCTAACCTATAACTATGACCTAACCTAACCTAACCTAACTAACTAACCTAACCTAACTACCTAACCTAACCTTAACCTAACCTAACCTAACCTAACCTAACCTAACCTACCTAACCTAACTAACCTAACCTAACCTAACCTAACCTAACTAACCTAACATAACCTAACCTAAAACCTCACCTAACCTAACCTAACTAACTAACCTAACCTAAACTAACCTAACCCTAACCTAAAAAAAACCATTACATTAAAAAAAAAACTTTAAAACTCGATCAATTCATTGAATAATCGAAAAATTAAAGTCTACGAAGAAAAATGAGTAGATTTAATCCAATAAATATTTCCAATGTGGCTGCTAAATTATAATAAAATTTTCTGTTAAAAATACAACCTTTTTTCCAACTATTTAAACATGCGTTTTATTGGCATTTATGTCAGCCTGTCCAATGGCCCAATTTTTTTAATTTTTTTTTTACCCGGCCAGTCAACCACCGCCCACACACCAACGTGCACAATGTATTGATGTGGTTAAATATGAAAATTTTGTTCGAATCAATGACATAAAATATGGAATTTGAAAAATATTAAAAAAAAAACAATTTTTTTCTATTCTTCTTTATTTCGTCTTCGTAAATATTTTAATTTCAAATTAAATAGTTTTGAAAGCATGTGGATAACATGTTTAAAACATTTCAAATGTGTTTTTAATGAGGAATTATTTTTCGTTTTATTATTTTTTAATTTTTTTTTTATTTTTTTTCTTAATTCAAACACATGTTGGAAAATTTCTGTGTCTTTTTAATCAGGATTTCCAGAATTTTGTGAAAAAATTTTTTTTAAATTAAAATGTTTGCTTATAATTACTTTAATGGTGTTTAAATA
>QOCX01000002.1:26352-44753 GCA_005959815.1 Sarcophaga bullata
ACGTAACGTAACCTAACCTAACATAACTTAACCTAACCTAACCTAACCTAACCCAACCTAATCTAACCTAACCTGACCTTAACCTAACCTAACTAAAACCTAACCTAACCTAACCTAACCTAACCTAACCTAACCTAACCTAACCTAACCTAACCTAACATAACCTAACCTAACCTCACCTAACCTAACCTAACCTAACCTAACCTAACCTAAACTAACCTAACCTAACCTAAAAAAAAACCATTACAGTTAAAAAAAAAACTTTAAAACTCGATTCAATTCATTGATAATCGAAAAAATTAAAGTCCTACGAGAAAATGAGTAGAATTAATCCAATAAATATTTCCAATGTGGCTGCTAAATTATAATAAAATTTCTGTTAAAAATACAACCTTTTTTCACATATTTAAACATGCGTTTATTGGCATTTATGTCAGCCCGTCCAATGGCCAATTTATTTAATTTTTTTTTTACCCGGCCAGTCAACCACCGCCCACACACAACGTGCACAATGTATTGATGTGGTTAAATATGAAATTTTGTTCGAATCAATGACATAAAATATGGAATTTGAAAAATATTAAAAAAAAAACAAATTTTTTTCTATTCTTCTTTTTTCGTCTTCGTAAATATTTTAATTTCAAATTAAATAGTTTTGAAAGCATGTTGGATAACATGTTTAAAACATTTCAAATGTGTTTTTAATGAGGAATTATTTTTCGTTTTATTATTTTTTAATTTTTTTTTTATTTTTTTTCTTAATTCAAACACATGTGGAAAATTTCTGTGTCTTTTTAATCAGGATTTCCAAGAATTTTGTGAAAAAATTTTTTTTTAAATTAAAAATGTTTCGCTTATAATTACTTTAATGGTGTTTAAATAGCGCACGTCATAATATTTAGTCTCTAATTATAATAGAAAACGAATTTAAAAGGAAATAAATAATAAAAGATTAAATAACAGACAACATTGAAAAAAAATTAGTCTCACGTTAAACAATTTTTTGGTTTTCCTTCAGCCTCCTGATCCAAATCCAAATATAAAAATTTAAGCTCGCTGCCACCAAAAGGAATATCCACATGGAGGCCAGTGTAGCTTGCTGAATTAACACAATGAATCTTCCTCCTCTTCCTGGCACTCATAATAAAACCGAGTTTTTAAAGTCAATGAATCCAACTGCATCGTTTTACGGTATAATGTACCCAGTAGATGAAGAATACTTTTCTCTCTTTATTCGAATACGTAACCTATGCAGCAGTCATCCGCTAAGTTCCATATGCTTAGCATGAGTGCTCAATATTAAATGTCTAGTAATGACTTCAACAATAAAGCTGATAATATTCCAGTGAAGTTTGAGCAAATTTTAAATGCACAAATAAATTAGCTTTGATCTGTCCATATCACATTGTGAATCCTAAGCATGTAAACTCACAATGGGATTCGACAGTATATTGCCATCAATGATCAATCCATTTGCTCTATATAGTTTCCAGAAATGTAGCTCTGATGCAATACCCATATGAAGCGAGAGAGCTTTGGCAGTGTAAACTCATCTGAGAGATTGTCAAGTGAGAAGTGCCTAATTGTCAAGAGCATAAAAATAAAACTCGCGAGTATAAAACTCGTAATAACCCGGAGTTGAAAACATAACACTGGATATTCAAAAAAGTTTCGGTGTTTTTTTACCAAACGCGGGAATTTTAAATAATACTTAGGGGAATTAAAAGTTGGAAGTTTAAAATGTAACTCGGGACTCGGCAGTTAAAAAAACTCGGGCGTTTCGATATAAAACTCAGCAGTTTTTACATAAAACTCGCGAGTATAAAAATAAAACTTGGGAGTTTTTAAAAGTTAAGAGTTGAAAATATAACTCGGAGCATTTAACATAAATAGCATTAAATATTCGTGAGTTTTTATATAAAACTCGGGAGTTTCTATATAAAACTCGGGAGTTTTTATATAAAATTCGTGAGTTTTTATATACAACTCGGGAGTTACGTATATAAAACTCGGGAGTTTCTATATAAAACTCGGGAGTTTCTATATAAAACTCGGGAGTTTTTATATAAAACTCGTGAGTTTTTATATACAACTCGGGAGTTTCTATATAAAACTCGGGAGTTTCTATATAAAACTCGCTAGTATAAAAATAAAGGTCGTAAGTTTTTCAATAAAACCCATGGATATACAAATAAAAATCGAAGGTTTTTTAAATAAAAACCTTAAGTTAAAAGAATAAATCTGTTGAACAAAACTCTTTTAATTTCTCTTAATTTTTTTCGACAGTTCCACAGATTTAATTAAAAATTCCAATTGTTTTGCATTCTATGGTGGTAATTTTGAAAAGTTACTTTTCCAATGCCATGTAAAAACTGATAATACAATAAAAATGAAAAACTTTTTAATAAGCAAAGTTATGTGTGAATATCAGCATCAACTTTACAAATTACTGTAGTCCCAGCTAGTTTATGAATTGTGACAGTGACACTCAGTCATGGCTCTTAATACGAGCATGACATTGGGATTTTTGCCTCCCCCCCCAAACAATCTGTGAATGAAAGCATATGAGATGAGGTGATAAACCATAAGCAGCACTATGCCCTGATATGTTTATCATATAAGCCAATAATGAATTATAAAGTAACTAAATAATGGATTTAATTATCCGGCACATGTGAGCAGCATTAAAGTACGGTAAGTGGTCAGGAAACTATTTTTAAATTGAATTTTAATATTTTATGCAGGATAATGATACATGCGAACATACATCTTAAATCACTGTAAAGAGCAAAAATGTTCTCCAGAAATCTTTTCTAATATTTTATGTGACTTCTTTGGCCATTAGAAAACTAAATTAATTGCCTTTGTCTGTGGTAACAAACAAAATTAAATAATTTTCTGCACTCAAAATTAATTTTATTTTTAAATTTTTTTTCATTTTCTACTGCCAACCACTAGGCCATTCTCATTGAAATTCATATCACTCACCATCTTTACTGTTGTTATCATAATAATAATTATGATGACGATGATGACGATGATGATGATGATGATAATGTCGATGAATATTATTCATCGTTGTCATTTTAATAGAGATGAAACATTTATTATAGCCACTCAAGTTTAAAATGCCATAATTCATGTTTATAATGCCTACCCATACACCCCCTGCCCCTTATCTAACGGTTATTTGCACTGTTGTTTTTACAGTACTCTTCTTAAGCCTGCAATTGAAAATGAAAAATTACAATTTTAATAGGAAAAGATATTTTTAAAACAAAAATTATTTATTTTTTCTCTCACTTTGCATTCTCTTTTAATATTTATTTTCTTAATCCCATAAATTTTAATAGCAAGACGGGGCAAAATTAAAGTGAAAAACGAATCACAATAATTTGTTTTCTGTAGAATTTAAAAATAAATTTTGAAATTAAAGTCAACTTCCACTAAGGAAAAGATGAAAAAAAAATTAAGAAAAAAAAATTCCATTTTGTTCCTTACAAACTAATTGAACTACTTATCGTGTTATAAAATAGCAGAAATCACCGCCTGTTGATTTGGCTTATTGGTTGATCATAACCGACTATAAGGTACTCTACGCCGCAAAAGAAAAAGCCATCTAGCCTTTTGAGTTTTTAACAGAACTGTTATCTTAAATCTATGGACCTTGTTCGAAATGGATCTGATTATCCGCGGCATCACTGATTTCTTAACGGGGATCCTTACGGTCGACCGTTACTTGGAAACGAACATGTAGGCGACTAAGATAATTATTTTCCTCAAATGAAATCATTCACAAAAGATAAAAGTTCGTAAATGCAAGTTATCGGCAAAAAAATGTATGTCATCAACCAAAAACTTAAGCTCATGGATAAAAAATGCAAATCATAGAGCAAAAAAGCAAGTTATCGACCAAAACAATGCTAGTCATCGACCAAAATGCAAGTTATCGACCTAAAAAAGACAAGTCATCGACAAAAAATGCAAGTTATCGACCTAAAAAGACAAGTCATCGACAAAAAACGCAAGTTATCAATCAAAAAATTTAAATCATTGACCAAAAATTCCAAATTATCGCATAAAAAATGTAAGTCATCGACCAAGAAAAAAAAATGCAAATAATTAACAAAAAATGCGAGTCATCGAGATAGTTTACGACACAGATAAAGGGTATATTATAACTTTCGCAGTCTCCAATTATCACAAACGTGATACCGAATGCTAAGCAAAATTTTGTTTAATATTAACTTTTTTTAGGAAAAAAACAAACACCTTAAGACTTTTTGTAAGACAACAACAACTTTAAGTATCTACTGAATGTTTAACCAAAAACAATACATTCCATCTTTATACTACAATGAGCGTAAATTTTTGTTTACAATTGCGTCTTTGAGTTTAATAACAAAGTTTATTTGCCCAGATGTTAAACTTCTTTAAAATATTTTCCCCCTCCAGCTACAGAAGTGTGGATCAAAATTAATTGAATTGTAATACAACAGGAATTTCTTTATTAAAAAGTAAAAAAATTTACAACAAAAAAAATCTAAAATTAACACATGAATGAATTTGCTTTAAAGGCAAAATGATGGGAATCAAGGTCCTTTCAAATGAAAAAAGAAGAAGAATGTGAGATAATTTATTTAAAGCACTGTGTAGTTTGCATTTAATTATTCTTAAAGCTAAACAAATACTCTAGAAATGTAACAAATTATGATTTAAAATTAAAAAGAATCAAAGAAATTCAATAATTTTCGAGAAAAATTCATCATGCTTCTGTCGTATGCCAAATGCAATACTGAATTGTGGATATGAAGCCTAACAAAATCAAAATAATCAGGAGAATGCCCTTAAAAAATCGTTTTTTTTTTGTCAATTTTAATATTTTTATTCCCTTGACTACTTAGGGATCTGAACAAATATCCCTAAGTATTTAAGTCACTTTTTAACAATTTTATTTAAAATTTAAACTATTTTTGATGCTGCTAGTAAATCTGTAGTTAAAATTCGTTGAAATTAATGATGCAGACAATTGAATTTGTCCGGCAACATTCGTTTAACATTCCATAAAAGTGATTTACACAATGTGCTATTAAATTTTTACAGATTTTTTTTTTCATTTTAAAAGCAACAACAACCTAACTGTAAACAAATAAATAATACTCTTCTGTATACAATTGTAACGAATGCATCCATTCATACAGTGCGTATGAGTAATAAAACAAGAAACAAACAATGCACGCTCTATTAAGTATACGACCCAGTGTGTTACAACAATAGCACTTAACTCTCATTCTCTTTAACCTCAAAAGGTTACACACACACACATACAGATAATTTGATTTATGTTGTTTTATCGCCATTTCATTCAAATGGTTTTTTTCTACTTTTTTTATTGAAAAAAAAAATATGAAAAAAAACTATGAAAAAATCTATAAAAATACATCAGGCATAAAGAAATTTTATTATAATAAAATACTTTAATTAAACAAAATATTTGAATTTTTTATTTGTAGTGTTTTTCTACAACAATTGTTATTCGTTGTTGTTATTTTAAATTTTAATTGCCTAGAGTAGGTTTTCATTGAGAGTTAGTGAGTGTGGTTTTCTCATGGTTTTTATTTGTTTAAATGTACAAAAATATTAATAAACGTTAGAAAAAAGAATGAATAACGGTAATCATTAACAGTATATAATTATTGCGTACGTCAGAGGTCATACTAAGCTTGAGTTTTGTATAAAACTAGGGAGTTTCTATATAAAACTCGCGAGTATAAAAATAAAACTTGAGAGTTTTTAAAAGTTAAGAGTTTAGAATATAACATCGGAGCATTTAACATAAATAGCATAAAACTCGGGTTTTTATATAAAATTCGTGAGTTTTTATATACAACTCGGGAGTTTCTATATACAAAACTCGGGAGTTTCTATATAAAACTCGGGAGTTATATAAAACCTCGCGAGTATAAAAATCAAACCACTTGGAGTTTTTAAAAATTAAGAGTTTAAAATATAACTCGGAGCATTTAACATAAATAGCATAAAAAATTCGGGAGTTTTTATATAAAACTCGTGAGTTTTTATATACAACTCGGGAGTTTCTATATAAAACTCGGGAATTTCTATATAAAACTCGCGAGTATAAAAATAAAACTTGAGAGTTTTAAAAGTTAAGAGTTTAAAATATAACTCGGAGCATTTAACATAAATAGCATAAAAACTCGGGAGTTTTTATATATAAAATTCGTGAGTTTTTATATCATCGGGAGTTTCTATATAAAAACTCGGGAGTTTCTATATAAAACTCGGGAGTTTCTATATAAAACTCGCGAGTATAAAAATAAAACTTGGGAGTTTTAAAATTAAGAGTTTAAAATATAACTCGGAGCATTTAACATAAATAGCATAAAAACTCGGTAGTTTTATATAAAATTCGTGAGTTTTTAATATACAACTCGGGAGTTTCATATAAAACTCGGGAGTTTCTATATAAAACTCAGGAGTTTCTATATAAAACTCGCGAGTATAAAAATAAAACTTGGAGTTTTTAAAAATTAAGAGTTTAAAATATAAATCGGAGCATTTAACATAAATAGCATAAAAACTCGGGAGTTTTTATATAAAATTCGTGAGTTTTTATATACAACTCGGGAGTTTCTATATAAAACTCGGGAGTTTCTATATAAACTCGGGAGTTTCTATATAAAACTCGCGAGTATAAAAATAAAACTTGGGAGTTTTTTAAAAATTAAGAGTTTAAAATATACTCGGAGCATTTAACATAAATAGCATAAAAAATTTCCGGGGGGCGGGGAGTTTTTATGTAAAACTCGTGAGTTTTTATATAAAACTCGGGAGTTTCTATATAAAACTCGGGATTTTCTATATAAAACTCGCGAGTATAAAAATAAAACTTGAGAGTTTTTAAAAGTTAAGAGTTTAAAATATAACTCGGAGCATTTAACATAAATAGCATAAAAACTCGGGAGTTTTTATATAAAATTCGTGAGTTTTTATACACAACTCGGGAGTTTTTATATAAAATTCGTGAGTTTCGATATAAAACTCGGGAGTTTCTATATAAAACTCGCTAGTATAAAAAAAAACTCGTAACTTTTTCAATAAAACCCATGGATATACAAATAAAAATCGAAGGTTTTTTAAATAAAAACCTTCAGTTAAAAGAATAAATCCATTGAACAAAACTCTTTTAATTTCTCTTAATTTTTTCAGTTCTAATTAAAAATTTCAGTTGTTTTGCATTCTATGGTGGTAATTTTGAAAAGTTACTTCTCCAATGCCATGTAAAAACTGATAATACAATAAAAATGAAAAACTTTTTAATAAGCAAAGTTATGTGTGAATATCAGCATCAACTTTACAAATTGCTATAGTCTAGGCTAGTTTATGAATTGTGACAGTGACACTCAGCCATGGTTCTGAATACGAGCATGATATTGGGATTTTTGCCTCCTCCAAACAAGGCATATGAGATGAGGTGATAAACCATAAGCAGCAATATGCCCTGATATGTTTATCATATAAGCCAATACTAAGCTTTTATTATAAAGGAAATACATGAGAACCCGATAATTGTGACAAAGTGGAACTGACCATAGAATGGAATTTACAGGCAAACTTTAGAGAAGCCGAATATTCCACAGAATAAAATTGGCCTTTGTTATATAGAGATAGAATGATCCAAAAGGAATCGTTAAAGGAAGTATTGAATTTGATAATTTGAAGGAAATTAAAATTAAACGTAATGTTTCTACAAACTCTGGCAAGACTTATCGATTTTTAAGCAATAAATTTCCATATTTTTTCATCGCCAATAGAAAATCTTGTTTAAAAAATTTGTGAATTTGTTTTTAAACGATAAAGAAACTAAAATTTAAAAAAAATTACTATCGTAGTATCGCTATGAGATCTTCTTTGAAAATTAATTATTTGAAAACTATTTAACAATAAAGAAAAATCAAACTGCATGATCCTAGACGTCGTAAGAAGGCAATCTAACACACTTAATTTTAGTGCAGTGCGTACGACATCCTCCAAAGCACTTTACTTCATGTTAAATTGGTTTTCTACGGAGCCTTACAGTAACAGATAGTTCTTATAGCAATATTTAAACCTAAACAGCTCCATATTGGAAATCTTTAAGTGTCCCATGGTTGGAAATCTTTTAGTGTCCAACGATGTTTATATAGTCGGTTAAACTATCTAAATAGTAGGTATTTGGACAGTGTTGTCACAAGCGAAGGCCATTAGATAGAGAAATCATATCTCCTTTCTTCTTTTTCTTCTGTTTAGAGGTTTACAACTAGGCTTATGGAGTGTTTATGGAGGATTTGGATATCAAACACTCGTAAAGTCTCTGGGATCATTGCAGTGTGTTCCAAGAGGAAGTAAGAGGTATCTGCATGACAGTCGGTTTTCACAAACAGAATATTTACTGCGATTATACTGATCTACTCTTACAGCTAAGTTGCTATAAAACCAATGTCCAAGTGATATCACAGACAAAATAAAAGTTCTTGATGCGAGAAGCGAGCTGCAATATGCCGCAGGCAGCTATAGACAGCAGCATTCGATTTTATTTAAATACCTTAAGTTAAGCAGAACTCTTTTAACATTAAATATTCACAGCTTTTTTTTTATTTTCCTTTAGGAATTTACAACCTTTGGCTGCATTTCACCAGTTATCGATAAGATGTGACTCTATTAAGTGTCATCAAAACCCAACTACTTTTTAATGTTTTAAAAGGAAAAACTCATGATCATCAGATGTTCTTTATTTTTCTTCCTTTTAAGTAAAATTCTATGTTTCACTTTCAAGTTTTTATTTTATTTCCTTATTTTATTTTATGAAAGGTTTTCTTTTTTCGCCATTTTTAATATGTATGTATGCGAATAACACATGTACATACCTACATGCGATTTAATACAACGTTAGAATGCGTATACACTTATACTGTGCGCCATATTGCATTGCAAAAAGGAAAACGGGAAGAAAAAAATAATGGAAAAACCATAAAAAAAAATGTCATGACATTTTCATGTCATATTGCCTTTTAAATATTGCAGTAAAAATAACGGATATTTGTTTGCTTGTTTGTTTGCTTGTTCATATTGCAAGTATGGCGTACGTAACGGCATAACAATGAATTTTTAAAAACGTTCTGTGCCTGTGCAAACGTTTTACTTTCATAAACAAACGTGTTTACGAACAGAAATTGATAAAAAAAAAACAAATAAAAAAAAAACGGAAAAAACCCAATATTGTTTAGAATCCAAAAATAAAATTCCATTCGAACGTTACTGCATAGCTTACGGTGACCGCAAAGGCCACTGCTGGCCATTTTAGTTTAAATGTTGGTTGGGCAGTAGGCCAGCCTAGGCGATAGTTGAGAGTAATCGATTTTGGTTTTTTGTTTTTTAATTCTTTGAATACAAAATTGATTGAGGATTAGTTTCACTCAGTATTTTACATCAATAACCTTGACTGCTAATCGAAAAGAAGCAATTTTTGAAAGCCAGAATAAAACGAAAATAACTTTCAGTTGAGGTCTAGAAGTCAATTGAAGATTTTAAGAGCTGAACTAATGTAAAAACGAGAGTAGGCTCAAAATTAAAAGGCACATCATTTTTTTCTCTTATACTAATTTAACAGATTTAATATGCTGACAACATTGACAACCCTAAGACAACATAAACATTAAATTGTTCATCTTGTTTGTTAAAGCAAATGTCAAAAGGTGATGACATGACTAAATTACTTAAGTTATCCGTCCCTGTAAACATTAGTAACTGATGGCAACAATTGCTATGTAATTTTTAAGGGGGGAAATAAATTAAAGTAATTTTGACGCAGGTACAGGGTGTAATAAAAATGAGTGGCATTAAAAGCTCTCACATAGTTTTAGTGTCATTTAATGTCCTCTTCATAAAAAAAAAACCGTGATTATTTGTAAAAAAAAAAATTGGGGCAGCCAGTAATTGTTGTTCATTAAATGGAGTTGTTCACCTACAAAAAGAATTAGGAAGATATAGGCTCCGAACTATCTGTTGGATACATGAGCTTGTCATATTATAATTGTTGTCGTTAATCTTAATAGCATATCCCGATAATGTTTCCTTGAAGCTACAACAAGGATAATTCTCTGATATCCAATGAGTTGTTTCCTCCTGGCAAACGTCAATGCCTTATAGGTTCCAAGAAAGTGTTCTAATAATTCACTCTCGCCATCATAACATCATCATGTAGGGTGTGAAACGATCCCTATTCTGAACAAATCTTTTTTGAGTCTGCAGTGCTCTGTCCAAGTACCAGATACGATATTATTCTGATTATTCCTGGATGGTCTGATGCATGAGTCAAATATTCTCTTTTCATTGTCTCAAACTCACTTTGTCTTTGCCTCTCTTTCTTTTCCCCCTCGCTAAGTACAACTCTGTTTCTCTCATGTGTAAGATTCTAGTTCCCCTCCTACAAATCTAATCCCTGAGGCATCATCCTAATCGACAGCATTGGGCGGCCAACTTAAAACTTTTATGTGAATGACGTCACTTGTCCTCCTACAATTATCTTTCGTTTTGAAATTTCTTTTTTAAAATTAAATTATTTCTGGAATTTTTCAATTCATTTTTTTTATTGTATTTTTTAACCATTATTTATGCATCGCATTTAATAATAAAAAAATAATTTTAAAAACTACCACAATTACTACGAAATTGTTTTTAAATAATAAATGAATTATTATTTTTGCTTCTCTATTAAGTATTCCACGCTTTATTTTAAACAGGGAAAGCAACAGAGAGAAAAAAAATGAGAAAAACTTTTAAAAGTTGGTGTTAAAATAAACGGGGCAGTAAAATTAATTTTCTGGAAATTCTCTAGCAATACAAACGCAACCACCAGTCGAAACTACCACTACCACTTACTTTACTTGTTGGCTTCCTTATTTTTATTTTGCCTTTTAATGGCTTTTAAATAATTTTACTGTAGCTGACTGCATTTTATGCTCTTTAAGGTTTAAAGAGATTGTTAAAGAGTTTAAATGTGTAGGTAGTAGGTGCAATGAATATTCATGAAAGGAAAGTAAAAAAATGTGTTCACAAAGCAATAAAAATTTTCGCATTAAACTACACAGTCATCTGATGATAGGATTAAAAGCAATGTAACGTTTAGGCAACTAGCTCAACAACAAAGTGATCTAAGATGGGCTTGATTGTTTCGAAAATGTGCCCACTAATGAGAGTAATTGTCTCTCGGGGTATATAGTACGATACGATCCGGATTTATATCCTGTTTCTGCATTTTACGAATATCCTTGCTTTTTCGCTTAATTAAGACTTCAGAGGAACTAGGTAGTCACTGCGCTAAGATGCGTTGCCTGATCTGGAATGATATTATCTACACTTGCTGCCTAGTCATTGTTCAATGATATTATAGTCAATGTAAGTTGTTGTAGAAGCAAGCTGCGCTATTGCCGGTGCTTTATATCATGTACAGCACAATAGTACGTCCACATATTTGATAGTTTCAGAACTGTTTACATACTGTTTTGTATTCATATGCCTTGTTTTAGTTGTATTATCCATCTAAGAAGAAAACTGGCCTAATGTAACAAGTTCTAGTGTAGTAGGGTTGCCAGATTTTATTGTCTATAAACAATATATAGGATTGTTGTGTCGAGAGTATGTAGCAGAAAGGAAGTTTGCTCATTCAAACTTACTTTTTTCTCAATATGTATCACTGCTTGGCCTTTCTACCATGTTATTTGTTCCTGTGAGCTTTTGTGGTTGTGTCAGGCCTCAGAAGACTTTCTAGAGGGATTATTGAAAGCATAATAGAAGTTTGAGTAACGAAATGAAGATTTTTTGCTGAACAGAGGAATCAATATTTATTTCTGTGATACTGTGATCACCTATTACCTGCGCAATAAAAGTCAACTTTCCTAGACCACTTTCTCTAGTCACACGAAGGCCTTCAGAAGTTAATTTTTCTGTTTTTTTTTTTTTGATTTTCAAATTTCCCTTTAAATTGCTTTTTACAAAATTATTATTTCTTTTGCTTTTTTTTTTTTTTTGTTTGTTTGTAATTATAAGTTCTAGTAAGTAGTTGTTGTTGTTGTTATTGTTGTCGCAATTAAAATAATTAAATTTCGTTATTTCGGTTGTCACTGGTAACATAACAATACAGTTAGTCTGGCTTCATTTCTCTTTACTTCGCTTTCCTTCACATTGTTCTTTTCGTTTGCCGCTGAAACATTAATTCACAATTAATCCCCCCCGACACTCCTTTTTTTTTACCAATTTTTAATATAAGACATGAACGACCTTTAATATTTATGTACGTAAATATGTAAGTATAACGAAGTAATTTATTTAATTGTAATAAATTCAAAGGAAAGCTAATTTAACTGAGTCACTAGAAATTGAAGGATTAAATAAAAATTAAATCTCTCATGAAAATTAAATTTAGGAGGAGGATGGCTTTTAAAATGAAATTTAACGAAAACTTTCATGCAATATTGCCTAGTGTAAGGAAGGTATGTAATACAATACTTTTATTTAAAATTTTCAAAAATATTTTTTTTTAAACTCTTCTTCCCTTTTTCCTTCTCATTCTTAATTCTTTATTAATTGAAAAATTAAAAATGAAGCCTTTTTATCATGCCTCAGGTGCTATGAAATAGATTCTTATCCTAAATATGTATGTAAATGAATGAATTCGATACTTTTTATCATTTTATACTTGATGTTGTTGTTGTTGTTGTTGCTCCATTATAGGATATCATTTTGAAAAAAAATTATTAAAAAAAATTTCTTATAATTTTGAAGACAAGCATTAAACATATCACACCGAAATTTCCTTACCGTTTACTAGCTTATGTTCGGCAAACTGTGTTGTGTTGTTGTGAGCATACAGTGAAGGGCAAAAGTGATGGGATTAGCATAATGATATACCATAGGATATAGTGTAAAGGCAAAAGTGAAATACCTTCGCCAGACATGTGATCCATGTGATTAAGTTCAGAAACCGAGATTCTACATTTTTTTTGCTCTCTCTACAGTTTCCACTCTGTCTGTACCTAGCTTGAAAAAGTATCCTGAATTAATCTAACCGATTATTCCACTAGGTTGGCCTTCTTTACTGGGTATTCACTTGCCAGTTTAACTGCAGTGTGATTGCATGGACTTTACAATTCGCGCAAAACCCAACACAATGCTACCCTGTTTCTAGGCAGAAGCGTGGTGAAAATCATTCTTCAGACTGAAATCAACCTTAAGTCAACACAGTGCCTAGCCAATGCTTTCAAGGGCTTTGAAGACTTGTTAGTAATCTATTGGTTTTTTATACAAAATTTATTTCATATTTTGTTCGCAATTTTTTAAGCAGAAAATTTCCAAGCTCTTCTTCTTACTGTTTTCTTCCAACTGTAAAAAATACAAATACTTTACGGTAACTCAGGTTCTATGACGAGGCAAAATTAATTGCTGGTACCACTCGAAAGAAATTCTACAGGTCCGTTAATATATCATGTACGTACAGTTTTGTCTTTTACTGTATTTTAGTCAATATGACATGAACCCAGTGAACATTTGTATTATCCTAGACAATTATACGTTATGATCTATTCGATATTTATCTGAAGATGGTACTTTTTATTGAAAACGGATGAACAGGAACAATAACTAAAATGGGCCTCAAAGAACACAGAGGTTGAGCTTCTACTTTGGAACATTAAATTCCAGATGGACAACAATCTAGACGTACGATGTCTCTCTGAAGTCGTAGTAGAAGAAACGATTACAGATTTGTAGTTGTATCAACTGGACATCGGCTGATTGGCATCTATAACCGTCAGATGAGAATATAGCGTAGTGATCAGTATCGTAGCTGTGGTCATCTACAGTAAAAGAAAACTATTAAGATACTGCCATAGTGTCCACTGTAACCAGTTACAGTTAAATAGCATTCATCGATCAGTTAATTCAATGGTATGAACTAGGTATAGTATGAATGAAAAAGGTAAACAAGTGATGTGGATTTTATTACAACAGTATTCTTAGATAGTACTTGAGGCACTGTGAGGCACTGTGCGGCCACACTTTTTTACTTATGTACACCCCACGAAACAGTTTTTAATTAAAAAAATTCCGCATACTTTAGAAACATTTCATATTATATTCACTGGGTTATGTATAGACTTACGTTTATGTGTGGTGAGGTGTCTCTAATGAATTATGTCAAAGTAACCATAGAAATTTTTATTTAATTTGAAATGTAAATATCAAAGGACTTTGAAAATCAATACACACATCCACAAGGTAAATATTTAAAACTGTACTGTACACTGTACATGTTGTACGGTATTTAATATGTATATAAATTCGTAAATATGTATGTATGTACGTATGAATGTAGGTATTTTTATATTCATTGTATACATTTCACTTTATTTTATTACAGACAAACCAGGCAGGCGGTCTGGCATGTACCATACACAGTAAAATGGATGTGGCTTAAATTATAGATGAATATGGTAGCATTAGGGTGGTACAGAATTACAAGCTTCAAGTTGAATTTTAAACACAAGAAAAATTCGACGGAATTGTATTTTCTTTATCAGCCTTTGACCATCCCTAATAGCTAAGTATACCAGGGAATTCATTACAAATATATTTCAAAGTTTGGTAACAGTATTAAGTAACTGTAAAAATAAACATTTCAATTGTGACGCAATCATAAAATTCAGAGAGAGACAAGAAGATTCAAAATTTAAAAGAGGTGGCAAGGCTTGTTAGACATCTTTTTTACCGCAGTGTAATAAACATACAAATCAAATGTATTTTCAATTTAAAATTTACGAAAAAAATTCTTGAAATTGAGAAAATTACAACCTCAAGATAACATAAACATTAAATTGTTCATCTTGTTTGTTAAAACAAATGTCAAAAGATGATGACAACACTAGATTACTTAAGTTATCCGTTCCTGTAAACATTAGTAGCTGATGGCAACTATTGCTACAATTGCTATGTAATTTTTAAGGGGGGGAAATAAATTAAAGTAATTTTGACGCAAGTACAGGGTGTAATAAAAATGAGTGGCATTAAAAGCTCTCACATAGTTTTAGTGCCATTTAATGTCCTCTTCATAAAAAAAACCGTGACTATTTGTAAAAAAAAAATTGGGGCAGTCAGTAATTGTTTTTTGTTAAATGGAGTTGTTCACCTACAAAAAGAATTAGGAAGATATAGGCTCCGAACTATCTGTAGGATACATGAGCTTGTCAATCTTAATAGCATATCCCGATAAAGTGTTCTCTTGAAGCCAGAAACAGGATAAGTTCCCTGATGCACTGAATTCTTTCCTCTTGGCAAACGTCAATGCCTTATAGGTTCCAAGAAAGTGTTCTAGTGCTTCATTCTCGCCACTATAGCATAATCATGTAGGGTGTGAAACGATCCCTATTCTGAACAAATCTTTTTTGAGTCTGCAGTTGCTATGCTCAACGTTTTACCAGTTACGATATTATTCTGGTTATTCCTGCATAGTCTGATGCATGAATCAAATATTCTCTTTTCCTTGTCTCAAACTCACTTTGTATTTGACTCTTTGCCTCTCTTTCTGTTTCTCTCATGTGAAAGATTCTAGTTCCCCTCCTACAATTCTAAGCCCTCAGGTATCATCCTGATAAAATGTTATTAAAAAAATAATTTTAATTTAAAAAATTCGAAGCCAAATCAATTGCC
Organism: Sarcophaga bullata; assembly: GCA_005959815.1. NCBI lineage: Eukaryota > Metazoa > Arthropoda > Insecta > Diptera > Sarcophagidae > Sarcophaga > Sarcophaga bullata. Next base: position 42,115 of record QOCX01000002.1, read on the forward strand.
AAGACAGATAGGCTCAAACTTAATTTAAAATGATGATGTTAGACATGTTGATGTGGTTGATGATGACGTCTATAATAATCGAATAATAAATTACTTTTTCTACTCAATTTAAATAAAAAAGAAAATTATTCAACATTTCTTGTTCAATACATTCACGTACATACAATTGCATGTCATGTGCCTAAAAGCGTACTTTAATAAATTGCATATTTTTGCTTACCAAGAAGAGAATGCTATGGCCATGGAGAGAATTTATTAAGATTAATAGGACAACGATCAATTTAAATTTGTCTGGTACATATTTTAGAAAAAAAAAAAACAAAATAAAATTCAAGATGATGTATTTAAATAATAATATTTGGAAAAAAAAATATCATTAATCAGCATAAACTTGGAATACATGATTGATAAAGCCATTAACCTTCTTGGATTAGGCATTAGAAAAAAATCAATTGCAATCACCATCCACTGCTAACTTTTTTTGTAATTAAATTTAAGATTAGAATTCATGTTTTTAAACTGTTTCCATTAATTTAATTTTCCAATTAAATTTTTCATTTTTCAAGGTACCAGGTACGAGGTACTTCTACAGGCAGAGAGAAAAAAACTCATTTTAAAAACATCAAATAAATGCCAAACTAACGTAATTTTATTTGAAAATCTAAACAACCGTATTAATACATTCAAATTCACTTTGTTTTCTAGTCCTACATATACCTCTTGATTCTCCATCTTTCTCCGGTTTCTTTATCAAATAAAAAATCTTTGAAAATCAGACTTGTTTTACAAAGGGAGAGTAGGATTTAAACACAAACTTCAAATACAAAATAAATATTTGTTTTGTAAACTGAGTATTACGGTTTAGTTGGTATTTTTGTGTTTTTTGTTCAAGTACTTTTTTATTCTCCTTTTCTTCGTCCATTCGTATCAAATAAAAAAAATTTTTGGCCCAACTCTCTAAAGTAGGTATATTGAGTTGCATACAAAATATGTACAATTTGTATAATTCAGAGGCTAAAAATAGTATTTTCCTAAAAAAAAAGTATTTTTGAGGTAAGTTTTTAAGCACAATTTCATTTTACAACTATTTTGGATTAAAAAGTACTTTTATACCAAAAGGTAACTTTTATACTAAAAGGTACTTTTTATACTAAAAGGTACTTTTTATACTAAAAGGTACTTTTTATACTAAAAACTACTTTGATACTAAAAGGTACTTTCCATACTAAAAGGTACTTTTATTCTAAAAGGTACTTTTTATACTAAAAGGTACCTTTATGCTAAAAGGTACTTTTTATACTAAAAGGTACCTTTATACTAAAAGATACCTTTTATACTAAAAGGTACCTTTATACAAAAGGTACTTTTTATACTAAAAACTACTTTGATACTAAAAGGTACTTTTTATACTAAAAGGTACTTTTATACTAAAAGGTACTTTTTATACTAAAAGGTACTTTTTATACAAGTACTTTTAACTAAAAGGTACTTTTTATACTAAAAGGTACTTTTTATACAAAAGGTACTTTTTATACTAAAGGTACTTTTATATAAAAGGTACTTTTATAAAAGTACTTTTTATACTAAAAGGTACTTTTTATAACTAAAAGTATTTTAAAATACTAAAAGGTACTTTTTATACTAAAAGGTACTTTTGTTCTAAAAGGTACTTTTTATACTAAAAGGCTTTTATATAAAAGGTACTTTTTATACTAAAAGGTATTTTATTCTAAAAGGTACTTTTTAATACTAAAAGATACTTTTTATACTTAAAGGTACTTTTAAATACTAAAAGGTACTTTTTATAATAAAGTACTTTTTATTCTAAAGGTACTTTTTATACTAAAAGGAACCTTTATACTAAAGGTACTTTTTAACTAAAAGCACTTTTATAACTATAAGGTAAATTTATACTAAAAGGCATTTTTATACTAAAAGGTACTTTTATACTAAAAGGTACTTTTTAACTAAAAGTTACTTTTATACTAAAGGTATTTTATATATATAAAAGGTACTTTTATACTAAAAGGTACTTTTTATACAAAAAGTACTTTTGTATACTAAAAGGTACTTTTTATACTAAAAGTACTTTTTATACCAAAAGGTATTTTTATAATAAAGGTACTTTTATATAAAAGGTACTTTTATACAAAAGGTACTTTTATACTAAAAAAGGGTACTTTTTATAACTAAAAGTACTTTTAAAATACTAAAAAGGGTACTTTTTATACTAAAAGGTAAACTTTTGTTCCTAAAAGGTACTTTTTAATACTAAAAGGCTTTTATATAAAAGGTACTTTTTATACTAAAAGGTATTTTATTCTAAAAGTACTTTTATAAACTAAAAGAGTACTTTTTATACTTAAAGTACTTTTAAATACTAAAAGGTACTTTGTTATAATAAAGTACTTTTATTCTAAAAGGTACTTTTTATACTAAAAGGAACCTTTATACTAAAAGGTAACTTTTTTAACTAAAAGCACTTTTATAACTATAAGGTAAAATTTATGACCTAAAAAGCATTTTTATACTAAAAGTAACTTTTATACTAAAAGTACTTTTTAACTAAAGTTACTTTATACTAAAGTATTTTATACTAAAAGGTACTTTTTATACTAAAAGGTACTTTTTATACTAAA
>QOCX01000002.1:44771-140437 GCA_005959815.1 Sarcophaga bullata
CCTTTATACTAAAAGGTACTTTTTATACTAAAACGCACTTTTATGCTAAAAGGTACTTTTTCGAAATAAAAACTTAAAAGGTTTGTTTAAAGACAACGTGTTTTCCTATTTTCTAAAACACTTTTTAGAAACTGGGCAGAACCAGAAATTTTGAAAAGCGATAGGGTATCCTTGGTTCGAATTTATCTGTACATATGCGTGTTGTTGTTCTGGATTATGTTACCTCTCTTATCCTCTATTTGTATGCACGGAATTTGTGTTTGAGTTTGCCAAATTCATTTAATCTGTGTGTGTATCCTGTTCAATTTGATTTTATTTACGATTCAATGGCCACATGACGGATGAGTCTGCATATCAAACAAATAAAAAAAAAACAACAGAAACAAAAACCAAATAGAAGCTTATCTTATACATGGAGATTATATTCTTCTTCTTCTATTTATTTATTTATTTATTTATGTTTTCCACAATTTCATGGCCAGGTCACGCAAACAATTTTTTGTGCTTTTATTGTTAATTCTTTTACACACTTTTTTTATTGACTGTGATGGTTTCAATAGCACATAAAGATGTTATTTGTGTCCACCCACCTCTAATAAATGTGTACAATATGTATGTACATATTGGTATCGAAAGAAGAGAAGAAAATTGAATTTGACAGTTGAACTAGAGGGAGATTAAGAAATATGAAGGCAAAGTAGCAGCAAATTTTTTCAATTTCGAAAAGAAGTTCAAAAAAAATTTAAAAAGGAAAGTAAAAACTTTTTTAAATTTAAAAATAATTATTGAAATTCAAATTAAAAAAAAACGATCATTTGTAGGTCATTATATTTAATGCAAAAGAAAAATCGCTAAATTGGCAACACTAAACAAATATGGACCAAAAGCATGAGTAAAAAAAAGTAAGAGAAAATACAAAATAAAACCAAATATTAACGGTAAACAATACAATTCAATTCAATTACATTTCATAACAATGATTTTTAATGTTTGTTGTTGTTGTTGTTATTCAATTGCTGTTTAAATTTGTCTTTTTGTTTCAAAGAATTTGAAAGAATTTCCTGGAATCGACGATTTTCATTTTCAATGTTTTTTTTTATAAAATTGATACAATTTGTTATACCCTACACCGTCATAAGTAAGCACACGAATAAATTCTAAACGTATGGAAAGAGTGGAGTGTAGCTTTTAGCGGGGACATTCCCGAACTCCTTCCGTGTGGAAAATCTTTAACAAATTGGTGTTGAATTGCATTCTTGACTACTTTGGCAATCAACCTCGTAGGTAGCGAGCCGGATTTCGGTCACAACGAAATAAATAGGCTTCGACATTGGAATTACGTAACAGCTTTTAACAGGGAAGAATATCTTAGGTCAAGTTATTTAATAAATAGGAGTACTAGTACATGGCACGGCAGCCTTTAATCAATGATGTATACGTTGCTCTGCTGTAGGCGTAAAACATGTAAAACATGGCGTAAAACATGTAGACTATGTAGATTACATTGTAAAGAGCTCAGATCAAATGCTTGGACCTTGCATTTGTGTTCGAAATGCATCGTCGACCATTTTGAGGTATTTTTCAAACTCTTTTTTCTATCTATGGGTATGCAGCACTGTCCAGTTTATAATCTTCCTTTCCAGACCACAGAGAGCTACTGAACACAGCCACAGTAATGCTTTTTTCGTAATTACTTTGCTTACATAATTGGTCATTACAGGCCTTTGATCTGGATTACAACTTAGCTTCTCACACCACCCATCTAGTGTGCTAATTTCATTCAAGTGTGGCGGGACTTACAGTTTAAAGTGTCCCTTAAAGTGATAAGCCAGTATTGGTATGGATGGCGTCAGTACACAGAGGTAATCTGTGTATTAAGGTACTATGAAGTCGTTCTTGCCTACTTTAACTGTCATACTTGCCTTTAAGCACGTGTGAGTGCATATGTTTAGGATGTTCACCAGTGCGTATGAGTGTAAGTGCACTTAACTAGATAAGTGAGTAAATGTTTGTGATTTTTTTTTGTTCGAGAATATTTTGACAATTTCATTTCTAAACTTCATATGACACAGACATTTATCATGTTAAATCTGGCTCCCTCTCTCTCTCTCTCTTTCTCTCTTTTAAATTACAAAAACATAACAGAAAACGGGGTAATAGAAGAGAATTGTTATGCAGGTTTACATGCAAAAACAAAACACCTTATTTTATTAAATAAGCCTCAATATATCAAGCATATAACTTTGTTAGAAAAGAATAGCAAACAGAGAGAAATAAGAGAGAAAGGTAAGATAGAGGCAGTGATAGTGACCTTCAATTTAAAATGCAAAACAAAAAGAAAGTGGGGGGGAAACACATGTTATTGCCAGCATATGTACGAATAGTTGTATTGTCAAAAGTGTAATTGTCTCTCTCTTTCTCTCTCTCTCTCTCTGTGTGTGTGTCTCTTAAACATTTTAGAACAAAATGTACAAATTTTATCCTTTAGATTACATACTACATTGCCTGTGTATACTGCGTCTGTGTAAAATTTGAATGCAAAAGTATGTAAAAAAAAACAGGTGCGTACATGTAAAACATGGTCTCTTACAAAATTTATTTGGAATATTAAAGGATTTACATTCTCTCTCTTTTTTTTTTGTTACAAAGTCTTACATATTTGAAGGAATTTATTTAAATTTCATTCAGCTTAAGTAATTTATGCCTGAATTATTTTCTTATTTGTAATGTTCCTTCCCCCTTTATGTTGCCTCCTTATGTTTCTTTGTCTGCTTTTAAAAATATTCTGCTTTAAAAATATTGTCATATTTCTTTCCACTTATTTTTATTTCTTCTTCTTTTTTTTTCTTTTCTTTTCTTTTCCTTTCTTTTCTTTTTTCCTTATTCACAATCTTTTTATATTTAATAAGGATGCCGAGATGTCGTTTGTGGGTGACTGCACTTGAGATGTTTTCCTATGATTTAAAGTATCACCAGGTTTAAGTAGAAGGAAAAAAGAAATCCCATTCATAAATCTTTTATTTTTAAAACTTAACAGATGTAAAGGATGTAAAGAAAATATAAAAATAACACGTATGCAACGAGGGTTGGTTCATAAAGTTAAATAAGTTTTTTTTTAATGACATGCTGCCACCAATCTCTGCCAAGTGACTTCGTAGTCTTCTTGGCATTACGTTTGACATATTTTACTCAACTTTTTGATTTGTCTTGATTTAGAGACCTCTGCCAGGAAATTCTGTTGCGAATCAACTCAATTACAGATTACAGAGCAACCATCGCATATGAGTCCTGTCAATATTCAATGACGTCAATAATAACTGTCATTTGCTTAAACCGATAATAATTGATGATGAAACTATTATGACGTTAAACCAAAGCCAATAGAAAAATAAAAAGGTGACAATAAGCTGTGACATAAGTGTTTAACAACTGATTGAGCGTACTTTAAAGGGTTAAACAGATAAATTAGTAAAAAAAAAAACAAAAAAGAACAAGAACTTAAACGAACTTAAAAGGAAGCACAAAAGCATTAAACGAATCATAAGTGAAAAAAATTTGTGAAATTGTCAGACAAAGGACAAAACGTTAGGAGCACTCTTCAGGCACCATTTCCTTTTATCCTGCGTTAACTGCCCATAGAGATACTTTTAGAGAATTTTTACAGGACATCTTGCTAAGATAAGTGAGTTAGGACATGTCAGAATTTTACGGGGAACGTCGATTTTTAATGGACAGGCAGGGATCAATAACGGGGTGTGATATTAGTTTATTAGATAGCCATGTGATCTTTAGATATTCGAGCTGATTTATGAGCCAGCAGATTGCTCTTACGGCACTTACATATGTCAGTTGGAGCCTGATTCCATCTTAGTACTGGGCGCATTTAACATACACTAATGGAAGATCGTAGATGCGAGAGAAGGCTCTACAAAATACGTAAGCATAGCAGATGGACCTGTAAGACCCACAAGGGATTATTTCTAATAAGTACTCGACTAATTTATCTGACGGCGAATAAATGTTTTCAGACGAAATAGGGAAGATTGCGGAATCGTCAGGCTTCTGTCACATAGACTAGCTCGTCTTCAGAATGGCATGGTTTCTGAGTCTGGGTAGAGCGCTTCTAAGGATTTTTGAAGAAATTCGCACAGATTTTTATGCTCTGAAGATGGTGACTAGTTTGTGTGACACATGAACTAACATGTTTGGCATGCACATATGCATGTTTGCCTTCAATTCAACTTCAATTGCAAGCCATTAGAAATCAATTCACCGCCTTGTCAAAAGCCATGTCTTATTCCATCATCAATCATATAAGGAACCGGAGTAGTTCCTTTAGTGAAAATGTAAAAAAGTTCCAGGGAATGCTGAATAAAGTTGTCTCTATCTCATATGCAGACAGTTAGAATTCTGGTACCGCATTCGTAACAGCAGAATCTACAGATGACTGATATCCTATCCTGTATGCCGTAAGGATATTTTCTGCAGACATGAGTATTCACGTAAGCTGTCCTCAAGCTGTTTCCGGGCAGTTGCAGAATAAAATTTGGTCATACGACATTAGTTCTTTGAAGAGAAATAAAGAAATGAATTTCAGTTTTCCTAGTTAAATGCTAGCAAAACAATTATACTGTGTGGCAGCCGTATGTTCCTTATAGTGACGTAACAGAGATAATTAAACAGTATTCAAGCATATTTAAAATTAAAACTTTTTATTGAAATTGTTTAATTATTTAATTTCTAATTTAATCTTATTAAACAGATAGTTTCATTAAAGTATTTTAAGCACGTATAATTACCATTGAAAACTTTTTTTCAACTGCTTCCCTCACAGGCTGTTCTTCCATGAGTAAATAATCATGTCAGAAGATATTTTAATTTTGTTGTGCAGACAAAAAAATAAAAGAAAAGAAAACTTTTTAATGAATATTTATGTTTTGAATTTAAATAGTTTTTAATTTTCAAACCACAAATACAAAATTTTTTTCTTTCTGTTTTTTTTTGTAACTCTTTGCCACAGAAAAAAAAGTACTTTCAAAAAGGGTAGCCAAAAACAAAAAAAAGGTACTCTTGAGGCAAATAAATATTTACATTTGTGGCCAAACGAAAAAGAGATTTCCAAACATTATGGTTTTAAACAAATAAACCTTATAGCAGTGTATTGTATACTCTGATGAGTCTGAATAGTTTCTAAAAAAATTGCTAATTTTTAACTACTTTTCCCCTTTTCTTTCTTGTTAGTTTTGTTTTGTTTTGCCAAAATTTGATTTTTAACATCCATTACAGTTTTTATAAAGAAAAACCACAATGAAAATGACTTTTAAATCAACAGAATTATCCTCTTTTCATTAAGGATTTTTTTTGTTCTCTTTCTTTTTCAATTTTATAAGACCTTTTAAATTCTTAAATTCTTATGAATACAAAGCGAATATAAAAAAACAATATGCTACACATGATGTCTGCCCCCGTACAATCTCTCCTACACTCACCCCCGGGATCATTAACCATAACTTCAGAAAATGTCAATTTCAATTAGGCGTTAAATTGTTGACAACCTGCCATTCTCTTACGCAACTCTGCTCTACACATCAGGCCCTTACCTTAAATTTTTTATGTCAGAAATGTATGGCAACGCGTAGTAGAAAGTGTGGCAAAATTCTAAAGAAAACAACTTTACATTTCATGTGAACAAATTTTACATTTTAATGTGCCACTCAGGCCACAAGTCAGTCAGTTAGTCACAGCATTCAGCATTCATTCAATGTATTATTTACTGAGAGACCTTTTTTTTCTGTGTTTTTTGTTAAACACAAAATAATTGAAAAATAAAATGGAAAATCGAGAAAAGAAAAGGAAAAAACAAAAATGCCTACAAACAAAATTCTTTTTTTTTTTTTTGAGGTTTTAAAACTGAATTTTGTTAAGGAATATCACAGGAAATTGTTAGTTTTTTAAGAAGAAATTAAAAATTAAAATAATAAAGTTTAGGTATGATACCACAGATCAATATCCAATCCAAATTAACTCTCGTTATTATGGTAATCACTATTTCAATGAGTTTCAGAGTTCGCATGACAGCATAGATGAAAAACAACCTCTGTCTCTTCTTAGCAAGATCACAGCATTGAAATATGGACACTTCTCCCTCTTCTATCGATGTCATTCATGGAATGCCAAGTCTGCTGTAATGCTTTTCAATATGCCCCTGAATAGTGAGAACCACAATAGGGCAATGAATGGTCATGCAATTCTAAGCAACAAGACAATCTGTCCCCTTAATATCCAAATAAGTCTAACACAGGCCTTCAACAAAATTGTGTCTCTTTGTACAGCGACCATAGACTACCCAATTTAACAATCAAAGGCAAAAGGAACACCTATTCTCTCTTAATTGTCAATAATTCTGAGCTCCATTTCAAACTCATGTCCATGCGGTCATACGCAAACAGTAAAGCGAAGCCGTTTGTGAAATATACACTGCCTACCTTCCTAAATATAAAGACTGCACGATTCAAATTAGTTTATTAGCAATCTTTAGTAATGTGGGCATTGAAATTCTTTCAAGGAAGGACAATCTGTCTATGAAGCTCGTTCATGAAATACACAGGGACTACCTTCTTAGATACGAAGACTGCACAATTCAAACTAGTTCAGTAGCAGTCTATGGTAATGTGGACAGTGAAATTGTTTCAAGGAAGGGTCATCACTAAGAAAATAAATGGAGCCTTCCCCCTCCCACCACTATAAATTTTCATAAACAAACTGCGTTGGAATATCTCGGGTAAGGGTCAATTTCCCATCCGTTGTACTAACAATTTCGGCCAAAGTTATGGATTCTCTCGCCCATTGCTAGTGTTGAACTTAGTTACGAAACACACTTTCCGAAACTTGTTTCTGGATACAAGCTGGATACCTGGAAAACTGAAATACTTACTAAGATGGAGAAGACTTCCATTGTTGGTATAGAAATTTGATCTCAAACAGAAGATGACATACTATACGCGCTCTAAACCGCTGTGTTCATATATGTATGTCTTGGCCTACAGAAGCCTAGATTGGTGGTGGGAATCCTTAGTTAAGACAACTAACATCAACTTGGCGTACATATGTATATCGACTTCGACAAGGATTTTATATCTCTTCTGTCTATTTTTACTACACAAGCTCAGCAGCTAACAAGAGTTATTAGTTCTGGACGATGTCAGGGACACAGACAAGTATCCGTTAGTGGTCACTAGATAATTACGACAGTATTAGGAAGCAGAGACGTATACGACAGTGCGTATATTGCAATAAATGCATACGCCTGACTGACCACATGACTACTGGACGATGACAAGAACACAGACAAGTATCCGTTAGTGGTCACTAGATAATTACGACAGTATTAGGAAGCAGAGACATATGCGACAGTGCGTATATTGCAATTAATGCAAATGCCTGACTGACCACATCTTCAATAATACCAATGTATTCCAATTGCTTCATAATCTTGACAATTCCTTGTCTAGTAATAAATATGAAAAGTTTCTCAAAACATTATCATTTAAAGTCTACGTTAAATTGTAGACTCCGCCACTCACCCATAGGTGATGTGAAATGCTAGCTTATAAACCTGACTAAAGTGTTGTAATGATCAATTAAGAAAGTTAATAAACCATGTGTTGGTTTTAATTTTACATTTGCATTCTCACTTATTAATTGATGGCTTAAATACCCCGGCAGTCGAATTCCTGGAAAACAAAAGTTCCATTATGGTTAGTTTTTTTCCTCGCATACTCTTTATTAAGACAATTTCCTTGAATTTATTGATTCCAACCCACTGTCCATTCCTTTGGCTTGAAAATAGTGTGGCAATGAATACAAAAGAACAAAAAAAAATAAATTTTAAACTTAATTTAATGGATTTCTATTGAAATATTTCTGATAATAAAATTTCAGCCGAAACACTAATACACTTGCATATACTTGTACGCTTACATTTCTTTAATGATGATTTTTATGTACAACATATATTGTGTTTATGTTGTTGTTTTATTGAAAACTTTTCAACAAATTTTTTTCTTTACGTTCTTCTAGCATTCTGTCTCTCTGTCTCTCGCTTTTTTTTTCTATTTCTTTACTTGTATTTGCGTGACAAAAACAAAATTCCTAAGTTTTATTTTACATTCTTGTATTTGTTGTTGTCGTTGTTGTTTTTGTATGCTTAAAATAGTTTTTACTTTTGTAGACGCCATTAATGTTGATAATACAGTCAATGTTTTCATTGTTGTTGTCACCTTTTGTTGTTATTTACAGGACATTTCTATTTGTTTTATTCTCTGTCTCTCTCTGTCCCCCCTGCCAAATCAGTCTTTTTGTTTTACAGTGTTAGAAAATGCTTTTTAAGTGGTTTTTTCCTTCCGTATTTATGTGTTTAAATAGCACCCAAGGTATGACATGAGCAAAGAAAAAATCCTAAGGAAGTAAATAAATTCCTTATTGTGTGTCTGTTGCAAAGTATTTTGAGTGGTTTTTTCTTTGTATGTGTGTTTGTGGCTATTAAATCATGCCTGAAATTTATTATAAAAGAAAAAATATTTTAAAGTTTCATTTCTCTTTACTTCCCTGTTTCTTTTAGAGCGCAAAAAAAAACCGAAAGAGGAATGTCAGTAAATTGATTTTTTTTCTTGATTTGTTAAATGAAATTAACTTTTTTCCCTTTTTTCTTCAATGGTCATGTCACAGTGTTGGGAGTATAGAATTGTCAGTGTATTAGCAGACTGTATGCCTTTTGTGTTTATCGTTTGTGTGCACTTTTATTTGTTCTTGATCTATAATTGTTGTTAGTTTTGCCTTTTAGTCCTCTGTCCCAGTTGCCTTTGCGGTATTTGAAGAGAAAATTCGAAGAAAAACAGAGAAATTGATTGCTTTTTTAATAATTGAATTGAATTGTCGGTGTCTCATGGTGTTTAAAGATAAGTGGGTAAGTGTAGGCAAAAAAAAAACCATAAGGAATGCAGACAATTTCTTGGATTTGAAGACAAAAAACTTGTGAATTGTTTTTTCTCTTTAATAAATTGTAAAATTTTACAATATTTGCAGTTTAAATAATAATTTTTAGTTCTCCATAATTTTAGTTCTCCTAATGGTTGGTCTTTCCTTTTCGTCTGGCAATTTTTAACATAAAATATCAGAGTATTTCACTTTTTGGTGCCCTCAATCTTTTCGTCCTCACTCCTTACTACATATGAAAAGAAATTAATTCATTAAAAAACGTAACGTAAATTTAATATTTAATCACTCTCTTTACTCTCTCTCACTTCTCATTTACTGCAATAAAAACAAAAAAGAAAAATAAAAACTTTTCCATTTCAACATCTCTTATATTCAGACTCATTCAAACGTGCTCAAGTGTTTATATTTTAATATCAACGCAACACAACACAACTGCTGTATTTGTTTGTTTTTTTTTTTCTTTTTATGCTCATTTATTTTGATTTGCCTCTTCTCTGTACTTCTCTTTTCTTTAAATAAAGCCAGCCAACTTAAGTTTTTATTTCCTTTAACAAATGAATGCAAAGAAAGGGAAGAAAAATTTAAAAATAACGTATCCCACCTCTGTGGCATAGTTAAGAATTAAAACTTTGGAAGCTAATGTTTAGCTCCCCTTTAATTAATTAAAAAGTAAATTGATTTAAGAGCAGTTGTATATTAAACATGGAGGTATTCGTTTAAAAGTATTATTGGATCTAGCAAAGTGTACGAAAAAAAGTTGTTTAACGATTTCCAAAAAGTACGATCATCAAAAAAGCCAACAACTTAAGTGGTAGGACGTTATCTGTCAAGGGGGGGTTCGTAACCTAACCTGACTTAATACCATAAATCTCTCATTTAGAGTAGATACTAAACTAAAATTAACACACATAACCTGTTAGGTGGCGTGAGAAACTAGGCCGTAATTCTAACTAAAGAATTATAATAAACAATCATCTATGAGAAGTCGCCGTAGTCTAGTGGGTAGTGTGTTGGCTTATTAGACGAATGGCCAGGGTTCGAATCCCCGGTCAGACATCAAAAACGAAATATGAAAAAAATATTTCTTCGGCGGCTTCCTCTCAGCAGATTTCTGACAAAAACTCTGAGAGTAAATAAAATTGCCATGTAAAGTTTCTCAAAAATCTCTCGTTCGGAGTCGACTTTAAACTGTAGGTTCCGCCATTCATGTATAAAATTAACACACACAACATAAGTGGTGTGAGAAGCTAGGCCATAATCCTGACTGAAGGTTTGTAGTGGCCAATTATGTATGTATGTAATCATCTATGATAGAAGCCTTGAATAGAGTTAACGAAAGTTTGAAATGCATTGCCCCAAACAATAGCAAATTCAGTACAATAAACTAAATAAACAGTGTAAGAGACATTAACGGAAGTAACGAGCTCAGTATTGTTGTATGCTTGACATGTATGGTTAGGAATCTGGAAAGATACTGTCAGGAAGAGAATGTTACCATATTTTAAAATGGCTTTAAAAGTTTTAAAATAAATGCTATCGAGTAAATTCAAATTCATATTAGATTTGATTATTATTCCTTTAATTCTTTAGTTTTTAAATTTATTTAAAATATCATACAATTATTTATCCCAAAGCTATCTGAACGATAGCACTTCACTCTAACGAAAAACGGAAATTGGCCAATTCCGTTGAAAATCTTTTCATTAAGCGGTTTTCTTTTTTTATCTTTTCGATAGTAAAAAAACTTTATTATCTTCTTAAAGAATAAAAAAAAAAACTTAAGTTTCCACTCACTTTCATTCCATTTTTTTTCGACATATTTTGTTCCCCAAACCAAACCTCGCCGCCTTCCTGTTTGTAGCCTTCAATTAGGTCACGACTAAAGTAAAATTTAAGTCATTAAACAATTACAGACACATTTTCTCTCTCTTTCTCTCTCTCTCTCTCTCTCTTTCTGTTGCTTTTTCTTTTTTTTACTTGAAAGCAAAGTTTTTTTTTTCTTATTTTTTTTTTATTTTCTTTTTATTTTTCTTTTCATTTCAAAAATTATACCAAAAAAAAACCCAAATAATTACACACAAAAATGTTAAGAAGAACAGGGGAAACAGGGTTACGGAGTATTTTCTTCTTTAAAGACAATTTTTCTATTTAAAATATCTAAAATATGGCAACAATTTGTACTTTTTTATTATTGTTGTCATAATGCAATATTTGCAGGAAAATGAAAACAAAATTGCAAATAAAGGTTACCAGATTTTTAGGGAAAATTTCTTAAAATTGCTTTTTCATTTAAATTCAATGAATATTTTAAATCTTTAGTTACATTTTAAAGGAGCATGGTACCTTTTTTGGTGCCAAAGCCCTTCAACCGCTACATCAGGGCACATACTTAATGTACATGCAACTCAAAACATGTGACTTAGGTTAGGTTAGGTTAGGTTAGGTTACGTGACGTCACGAAAAAGACTTCAAAGCAGTCTGGCTATCTAAATATGTGAGTGTACAGTTTTGGAATTCTGTGGTACTAAGGATCCACTTAATTCTCTATAAATTCTACCTGTAGATCCTACATTTTGCCATCTTACTTCCAGTCATTGGTGCATATTTCTAGAGAATTTAAAGGAGAACCTGGCTTTTTCAGGGATCCTTAGGCGAAACAATAAAAGAAATTAAAATTCGAATACTTTTTTTACTTTTAAAAACAATGCGAGAATTTTAATAGAGTTCATCCCCAGTTATCCTCTTCTCCTTTCTTCTCAGTTGTAGTATCTGTAAAATGTATTACCTTCATTTAGGTATCCTTAGATGCTGTAAAAACGTTTTCATACAGTCATTTGCGTATTATTTAGCGTTTTGAAATTTACTTAAATATTAAACTGATGTTGGTAATTTATTATTTGATTTAAATTCTTTCTCTCTGTCTCTCTTACTATCTCTCTCTCTCTCTCTCTCTCTGTCTCTCTCTCCCCTTCTATTATGAAAATATTTTTGTATCTCTGTTGGTTTTCTTTTCAGCATCTTTTTAAATGTAATTGACTTTTGGCATTTTTTTATGACTATAAAAGCATTTTAGCACAAATGATATTGCACAATGGTCTTGTAGTTTTCAAAATGAGAACTAAAATTAACACTTGCTAAAGGCCGTTCAATAAGTACATCTTTTCCCTTGCAGCATAACTTTTGTATGTTTAATGATTTTGAATTTGTTGTTTTCTTTTACAATTTTTTTGTTACTATCCGACCCATTGTGCTTTACGTGCCAATAAAACATTGCCAACAAGACAAGACTTCATCAACCAAAAATTCTTTTAAAAACTTTCTCTGTCGTCTTGCTATTTTGCATACTATGACTATGATAATTTGTTATTGTTGTTGTTTTTTTATTGTTGTTGTTTTTGTTGTTGTTTTGTTATTATTATTATTGCTTTTATTTAATGTTGTTGTGCTGTTATAACTTTTTGCAAAAGAAGCCATGTTCAGAACGACCACAATAAGCAACAAACTGGGCAATAAGCAAAAAAAAATAATAAAACACTCAGAAAATGTTTCTCTATCTTCTTCTATAAGCAAAAGTTTATTTAATATTTGTTTTGTTTTGCTATTTCTTACATTCCCACTTTTATTTATTCCTCCTTCACTTCAGTTTGTTGTTTTCTTTTCGAATATTTAAACACATTTCAACCGACCTCGAAGTGCAATAGCCTTTGTAACATATTAGAGAATTGGGTATTGGATTTATACGACAAAACAAATAGTTTTTTACAACGTATGGCAAGGTGACTCTGTTTTCAAGACTTGCCTGTAGACGTTTCTCTTCTGTTTATAAACCTGAAGAACCAAATGGATCTGTAAAGTTTAGCATTTCGTAAGAACACCTATCATCCTGCTCAGTTTACTCTTATTCAGACTCAATGGAGTCCCAGTAATTTTGCTTACTGTATTGACAACAGCGAAATCTAGTAGGTTGTGTGTTGGCTTTTCAGACAAGAGTCCGTAGTTCAATCCCTGGTTTAGACATTTCGAACATAAACAAAATATGGAAACAATATTTCTTTCGGTGACTTTCCCTCAGCAGTCTTTTGGCAAAAACTCTGGCAAAACTCTGTAGGTCCTGTCACTCATGAATAAAATTAACACACACAGCATGGGTGGTGTAAGAAGCTAGGTTGTAATCCTGACTAAAGAGTTGTAATGACCAATTGAAGCACTGTAGCAAATATCAGACCAAATATTAGACCAGGACCGTTGGTTGTAAAAGATATACTTTGAAACCAATTCGTTATCTCAACATTCAGGTCGCCAAATATGCAATTTATTGAGAGAACCATGAAAGAATAGCAATTTACCGTAAAGCAAATGATATAGAACGGTTTAAGCATCAAACGGAGACAAAATACTTAACAATTTGAGTATTGAAATGTAATTTAAGTTCTAAGCTAAGAAATAATGTTAATTTGATCAAAAAACGTTTTTTTTAATTAATAAAAGGTTGCCATTTATATTCTGAAACACAAAATTGTTTAAATATCTACTCTTGGCTGCCACATAAATCAACAATGTCGGAAACATTTTTGTTAAAAAAAAAAGTAAACAACACGTGCGGGTGAGGTTGCTGTATGAAAAGCAACATTATTTCTGTAGTTGATAAACACACACACACACACACACAAAATACCGTTACTCTGAATTTATTATTTTAATTTTATTTGGCTTTTCGTTTTATTTTGTTTTGTTTTTAATGAAAGCATATCAAGATAATTATGCTTAAAGCCTAAAGACAGATAACATGTGGTGATGCATAATAAAAATTACCAACACAAGCAAATACAATTTAATAGGCCTTCTATAGTCGTCCAAAAAGTTAAGTAACGAATTAAAAACACCCTAAAAAAACTTACTAAATTTCTGTATTAATTTCTTTTCTTTTGTTTACTTTTCTCCTGAAGCATTTTATACATCTGACACGCAAGTATTTAATTTGACTTTTCGCCTTACTGTGGTGTAGTGAGAGGCAATAAAAGAACTTATACGACATGGTAGGCTGAAATTTTGACAAGCTTGTAGAAAAACACAATGAAAGAAAGTAAATATATACAAAAGACATACATATATACAGTTTATACATGTCTTATGCCATGTTTATTTAGATGAAAACAATTTAATTAAAGTTTGAGACTCTGACAGGTTGTTTCATTACAAAATATTTTGTTTTTCATGTTTCTTTTAGCAAACTTGTGATAAAATATTTACAAATTATTTTTAAATTCTTCAATAAGGACGAGAATATTAGCCAAGCTGTTAAAAATTTAGGGTCATGAAACTGTAATAAATATTTCTTTGGGCTGATCGATTAGCTGATCATTCCAGGAGTGAATACTTCTTGGCCGTATAGGAAAATATGCAGAATCTCCAAGATATTATTGCCCAGGCTCAACCATTACAGAACGAAGTTGGTATTAAGCCTAGGTGTGGAGTTTGTTCGGAACCTGATAAGATCTTTAGCAAAGATATTAAGCTGTCAAAACACATTCTGTGTCTCTACCCTAAGGTGCACAATGGAAAGCTAAAGATGTTTTACCGTGGTTTCTTCATGAGCCTTGGCGGTCTGTCCTTTGTTATAATTTCTAATGACGACTTTTTATCTCATCATTAGGTCATCGCAAAAGGTGTTTGTACAAGATTTACTAGTTCGGAATATTGGGTAATCACGTATTATCCAAAATAAACAAAGATTGGGTTGCTAATAAACGGTCGATAATAGGTCTTTCAGACCTGGCAACTTTATTTTAAACAAATTTTCATAGAACATTTACGTTTTTGCAAAGAAAATTTACTATGACAAATTTTATTTCGTTCTTCTCTTCTTCTTTTAGCATTTTTCATTGCCATGAGGGCAAACAAAACGAAAGAAATTCTCCTTTTAAACTACAAAAAACTTTTGAAAGTAAACTTTCCGTAAACTCTTCTTCATTATAAACCTTAGTGAATTGCAGTCTCTATCCATTTTATTCTATCACTCTCTTATATCTCTCACTCTCTCAAACAGTAACGGTACTTATTGAATTGTTGTACATTCGTATGTAAATATTATTTTAACAATATGCCACAAAATGCATTTGCATTGCAATGAAATTGAAACACCGAAAATAACAAACGATAACAAACGATAACATGAAAATAAAAACAAAAACAGTAAGAGTAACAATAACAAAAAAATGACTTTAAAATTTTAAACAACACAACACATTGAATGTAACTGACTGTCGAGATGTGTACTTGTGTTTGTGTGTGCTAGAGAGAAAAGTATAATAAATGAGTACCTGAGAGAAAGAAAGAATGTATAAATAAGTAGTATACGTAGTGTTGTATGTGTGAATAAGGAAATAAAATATGAAGGATGTAATAAAAACCCAGTGAATTAAAATACTGCAGAATAAAGCAAGGAAATCCAAGAATTTCAACTTAAAAAAAACTGTTTGCTGGGTTACTTTTGACTTTTCTATTGCAATGAATTCTTTTCTGTTTGTTTTATTGGGAAAGATCACAAAATCCAATCAAAACGTATTAAAACTTCAATACAATACACTGAAACACACTGACGTACAGGACTTTAACAACGTTTATCCATTTTTTTTACAAATGAAAGAAAGCAAAAAACACAATAAATTCTTTTGCATGGCTGGCATATGAAATTGAGCTGCTATCAGGTCATACTTTTAACATATACTGTATGCATATGTAAATCCATTCACATACTGAGCTGTTAAAATATGCATCAGGCATGCATGTAAATAAGAGCCCGTATGGAAATGTATACGACTGTACTGTATCTTTACATATATACATTCTCTACATTATGAATAAAACATTTGTATGAGAGAAAAACGGTCAATCACTTGGTAAATTATACACTGGATAGCGTTATAAAGATAGAATGATTGTCTAACAGAAAAAGAAAACAAAAAATTCCTTGACAGGGATTGTTACAGCAAGCATAGGGAAAAGATGCCAGCCAGCAAAAGCAGAATACACTTTATTTTACAATTTTGTTACGGTGAAGCCAGGCAACTGAAAATGTAAATTGTAACCGTCAATCGCACAGAATATTGGTTTGATCCATGCGGCTCCTGAACAGTGGCGGACGAAAACCATTCATTGGACTTGTATTTCGGACAAAAGCTTTTACGGGAGCCTAAGTATTACCAGCAAGTGGCCGTAGTCTAGTAGGTAGTGTGTTGGCTTATTAGACGAAAAGGCCAGGATTCGAATCCCCGGTCAGACATCAAAAACGAAATATAAAAAAATATTTCTTCGGCGACTTCCTCTCAGCAGATTTCTGGCAAAAAATCTGAGAGTAAATAAAATTGCCATGAAAAGCTTCTCAAAAAAATCTGTCGTTCGGAGTCGACCTTAAACTGTAGGTCCCGCCACTCATGTATAAAATTAACACACACAACATAAGTGGTGTGAGAAGCTAGGTCGTAATCCTGACTGAAGGGTTGTAATGGCCAATTATGTATGTATGTAAGTATTACCGGAGTTCAAAGCAGCTGTCAGTCACTTTCGGAAATATTCTCTGTATGACTTCATTTGAATAATATGTTGCCGTACAGCTCTGTAAGAAAATATATACAAAGGCGTCTGTATATGTATGTAACATTATTCTATTGAAAAAGCTTTTAATAAATTTCCTATAAAACTCAGAAAAAAACGTTAAACTGTTCATGTCTTTCCTTCTGACACTTTTATATGATACGGTGATAAAACGAAGTTGCAATCCCTTGTGATGCTGTATTACTAGGTTTAGATATTTAAATTCATTTCATATGTATGAATTGCACATTTACATACACAAACGATTATTTACTCTGACACTAACTCGTTTAGATTTCATTTTTCCCGCTCATATACTGCACCGTGCATTCATAAAAACACTGTGGATGTGTTTAAACTTGTGCAGAGTGTAAGACAGACAATGTTTACCTTTAACCTTTACTTAGATGACGGTGGTGTTAATGAAAATTTAATAAGAAACTTTCGCTAGAGAGTGCCAAAATGCATTGCGCCTTCAATAAGGACAGACAAAATGTTGAGTTAAAAATTTTTCTAAACTATAAATACTTTAAGAGTTTGTTTTTTGTGTATGTGTGTGTATATATAAGGAAGTAAGGAAGCAGGATATATTATGAATTCAAAAATATTTCTAAGTTTACGAATATTGTGTAATACACTTAGAAAAATTAAATATTTTTGGGCATTTATAGCATAAGTTTTATTGCAACATCATTCATTTTCTCCACGGAATGTAACAAATCAGATACCTTGCAATGCTTTGAATACAACCCTTAATGAAAGCCCTCCCTGACCTTTTCATTGCATATCTTTGAGTGTATTTGTCAATTATTTTTTCAAGTGTAAATTCACACTCTAATGGATACTCACACGTTAAGTAAGTTTACACCTACACACAGACAAAAATTGCATAAATTTATAACAGTAAATGCATCCACTTTAATTTACTTCTTACACACACACATACTCAACGTTATAATCTTAAATTCTCTCTTACTGACTCGTTCTCTATCGCTGTTAACATATTTCCAGTGTAAGTGAAGTGTATACGCTTACACACACATGTGTGCTTTAATCATTAATTATAAATACAGGGTGTAAAGACAAAACTAAATAAGAAGAAAAAAATGTAATCTACTTTGCCTGGAAAAATATCTACAAGCTTAAGACTTTAGCTTGAACGCGTGCATATGTATGTATACAGGAAGTGCATAAACAGGAAAGGAAAGAATATTTTGTATGAGTATGTGTAATGGCTGTAAAAACAGTTTTTCAAGTTGAAATTCTTAACGAATGTAACGCGTTAAGGTAGAAAAAATTTAATCACAATTTATTTGCCACACGCAGAAGCGTACAGAAAAAACCAAGGATTGTGAATTAAATTCTAAACACCACATTTCGCCTTTAAGAATTAAATTTTTTTTTTTGTAGACAAATAAGAAAGAAAAACTCACAGAACTTCATCATTAAGAGCAAAAAGAAAGAAACCTTTTCGCTTGAAATCATCGAAACAAAAAGGACTTGAATGTTTAATTCAACATTCAAAGTGCAAGTCAATCAACCAAATCAACTTCTGCTTCCCTCTGTCGTATTTAAAACAAGCAAACAAAAAAAAAACAAAAACAAAGCAAAAAACGATTTCAATTTATAAATCAATAGGAAAACAAACCCTTTAAAACTTTGATGTTTTGCTTTTGCCTTTGACTTCTGTTTAGTAGCTGGCAAAAGTTGAACAACTCAAGTCTATTTGTCACGTTACGTTAATTTCGTAAAATGTTGATGTTGTCATTTGTCATTAAGGCGTGAAATTCTTTAAAAGCTATGGAACATCCAACATCCCTTTGAAAAAAAAAAAGGATAAAATTCCATGTCTTTAGATTTTTTTTATTTCAAACCCATCAATCGTTGAAGCCTAGCATAAATGGGAAAATTGTGTAGAAATTTAAAACTTTAAGATGTTAGGAGTATAATAGATCTTAAAGAAAATAGTTTAAACCATTATATGCACAATACTAGGCAACTCAATGGTTGCATGTTCTGGTATCGTAAAAATTTGCTTTCAAATTCAAAAGATGACATTCAAGGGGAACATGCTCGTTCTAATCGATCAGTTCTTTAGCTACTAACACTTAAGTTGTGAATCTGAAACAAAGCAAAGAGAGCAATTAATATAAATCGAGAGATGGTTAAACCGTAAATATGGTAACATCGCCTATCACCAGACACAGCTTTTAAGCTTTACAGATTCGAACACAATGACTCGTTAAGGTATCTAGCCTGCCTAGACCATGAAGAACACGTGAAATATTTATTTTCCTATGCCACATATTAGATGGGGAGATGTAGTTTGAACACAGCTTTTCGAAGGCTTTATAGATGTAATGATGGTAATACGAAAGAAAGATAGTGAGGAAGTAAACCAAATAGCAGTTGGATACTACTTCACTCGATAGGTATACGATTAATCCTATGACAACATGGATCCATGCAAAATTTCCACTTCCATTACCAAAAAAAAAAAACTGTCTAGATCAAAAGCCTAACAGCCACAGAAAATCCTTTAATGATGCAATAATTTCAAATAAAAATAAACTAATTTAAGAATAATTGGTAATTAATACGAAAAGCATTTTTATTATAATAATTTAAACACCAAGAATAGGTTGCATTCTAATATATTTGTCGGTATTTGCCATGTATGTAACCCTGAATAAATACGTGCGTTATTCAAGACAACATTTTGATTAATGATACGATGCTGACAGTTTTCAATAAAATATTTACAAATTGTACATTGTTGTTGTTGTTGTTGTTATTATTGTTGTTTAATAGTAGTGTAATAAATATACAATCCATAAACGTACACACAGACATACATACAAAGTGTATTGGCAAACAATATTGCACAAACATTTATTAATCAATACAAGACATCTATCTCTGTACATGTATTGATAAGAAAATAAAATATTTTTAAACATGAACATGAGTTTACAAATGATTTTTCCTTTTTCACATAACAACAACAAAATAACATTTACTTACTAATACGTGTGTTTAAGAAAAAGGTTTTGTTGAAATTAATCTTCTGCCATACAATCAAATGAATTAAAAAACAATGAAAAAAAAAAACGAAAAAACATTCTAAATTCTAAAAGTATAAACAAATTATCAAACTTTAAATGTTCAAACATGTGATGTTGTGCATGTGTGTGATAAGTTTTGCTTTTAAAGCATCCGTTTCCGATTTAATTTCACGTGACGTGTATTTTCTTTTTAACTTCCTCTACACAAAATATGGCTGCCGCTGCAGCTGCTGCTGCTGCTGCTGCTGCTGCAGTTACAAAGTCATTAGAAATGTTTAAAAACAGTCTGGTTTTGTTAATACCATCATCACTACTATGTGTGTTAAATAGGGGCACTTTATTCTACAAGTATTTGTGTGAATTTGTGTGAGTATCATAGCAGGCACAGCCACACATATAAACTGTCATTAAAACCAGTTACACATAACGACAGACACATGCCCATACAAAAACAAAACACAAGAAGAGAGAACATTTTCAAAATAACATTTTAATGCAGGTCGGTCGGTATAATTTCAAAGTATGAATGTATGTAGAAGTATGTATGTGTGTGTTATTACTACATATTATTGTGCCTGTACATAAACATGAGCTCATATTTTCGTGCAGAGACATTTTCTTTAAACTTTTTTAATTGCATCATATTCTGTTGCCATGTTTGAAGAACTTTATTAAGGGAATTGAATTTTCTATCGTTTTTTTTCTGCTTTTCGGTTCTTTTTTTGTTTTTGTACCGAATTTTATTAAAATGTTAAATTTTGAAGTTCATGAATATTAATGAGCACTTGTCTTTCATTTAAATCTCTCAACATGACTCAACAATTAACAACAATCTCATTAATTAGCTATGTATGTTGAGCTAGAGCTTATCATACTCAGCTATGATGATACAACGAAAAAACAACGAAACATATGGTAAAAAAAAGACAATTTTTAAAATGTTCTTTGAGTTCATGACATACAAGGCGCATGGAATATTATGGAAATTTAAAAATAGAATATTTCCAACGAAAATCTATTATTTTTGGAGGATAATAAAATAATTTAATGAAGCTTTTCCTATAGAAACAAAATAAGTGAACGTTATTACATACAAAAACTGTTGCGAGGCTTGGCTAACAATGCCAAATCCCATAAATATCTTCCAAGTAAAATTCTACCACCTGGAATATGTTCACAATTCAACTAGGATAGGATGTACAAATAACGGAACGTAGTAATACGTACTATCTGATAGTCAGACTGCCATCCAAGCACTAAACTCGTATGAGTTTGACTTAAGTTTAATACGGAACAGTGTCTGAGTGAGCTAATTCAGCTGAGCAGAGAGAATATAGTCACCTTTTACTGGATTCAAGTTCATGTGAGTAATCAAGACAATAATCAAGCACATGAGGCAACTTCTACCCCGCTAATAGGATCAGAATTTTTCTGTGAAATGAGATGCGAAATTATACTCGGCGAAGGGTAAGATGGAGAGAGACGTAGGCTCCTCTCAATCCAAATGGGTTCGAGACAATTCAGTGTATAGACAATTGGATATTATAGGTTCTATATCTCTTCTGTCAAATAACTAATTTATAATCTCGTGAGGAGTGTTATCACATGCGCTCCGTTTGTCAAGAGATGATAAGATGTCTTCACATTCCAGAACTTTCGCACTAAATCTACAAGAACTGACTCATTAGATGTATCTGCCCTATAAGCGTATTGTCTAGGATGCAGTGACACCCTGTTTTCTCAAGTATTTTCAACATGACTAATTGGTCTCAAGGATTCTAGATGTGTAGCATCCTAGTATTCTAGCCTGACTATACTAACCGTCCTTACGAGCGGGCATTATAGACCCAAAGAAAGGTTGTACAAAATCGCTCCAAATGCACAATCTAGATGGTTTCATGAGCAGAAAAAGTCACCAGTGCGCATACTTGAAATCTATACAGCGTTAAAGCATCTTATTTTCCTATTCACTGCAGTTAAAATAAACTGTAAATATTGAAAGCCACTTCACTTTGTTACCACACCTCGTATATTGATAATTGGAATAAATTTTGATTGCTTTTAAGTGTTCATTGCTGTGAATGACAAATCAAAAATCGATTTAAAATGACACAATCATTATATGTGTTAGTATTTAACTTCATTATTATATGTATGCGTGTACTTGAGTGTAAATTTATTGTCATTGTATTGGAAATTTTCATTCATATCTGATTCAAACACAATTTCATTCAATTAGATGACACACACAACACCAACACTACCAATAAATATAACACTTTAATGAAATAATAAATGAAATCAAATCAAACTCAATCGATTTTGTTAAATAAGACATGATTTCGTTTCAACATTTGATAGAAGCACCGGAGCAAGAAACATGTGGATTAAATTCGGTAAGGCTAGTTTTACATGAAAAACAGGAAAGAAAAGTTATTACAAAAACATCCTTTTTTTCTGTTTGTTTTAGAAACTGACAGATATACGCGCAAACTGTGTGCAGTTGAGTAGATCTTATAATGATTTGTCATTGACAGTATATTAGGAAGCATTAAACTTCATCATAAATTTCAAGTGATAACTATTTCGTAAAAAAAAATCCTTTTCATCTTCCATACACATCAAATAGTCATCAAAACTGCTATGATTTTATTACGTTTTAGAGCTGCTTTTAGCGGTTTACAGACATGGTCTCTATGACTTCGTTTTCATTTTTTTTATTGTCTTTCTTTTGCACTAAGAAAAAAACACTGCAAAACATACGCACATTTGCAGTTTTTATGAACGTAAACAACTCTACACAGAGTCGGATCCCTTAGGGTAAACATTACTCTTTTCATCTTTTAATATTAAAAAAAATTATGAACAAATTTTTAAAAATTATCATAAGGTATTCTACTCCTAATAATATGTTTAATTTTAAATCTTTTCTCCCCAATTTGAAACCTGCATTGGTAGTCGGTTTACCTAAAACCCCACTTTGTATACGTCTGTACATAGATACGTTAACGTTTGATTGTGACATGACAATATTAAATAACAACTACCACTAAACCTAATAGTGGACTTTTACCTTTAAGATTTGTTATATGTAGCATAGTTGATGGCATTGTGGCAATAACTTCAAGTAATTTGCAAGTCAACATTTTGTTGAGTGCACCAGACTGCCTTTGGTTAAACAAAATGTATTTATGTATGTATGGTAAGTACATACATAACCCCATAATATAGTTATTTGCGTCATCCAAAGATGAAAATTAAAAGCTTAAAGTGTTTAAAAATTCTTGTCATATAAAATTGTCATAGGCTATCGAAGATAATATTCTGTGCTCTAGACTTTATTCCCAGAATCTAGGTTACTGACTTCCTCCAGGCAGCCACCTATTGAGCCAAACAATAAGAGGGGACTTATCTCATACTTAATATATGAACAGAAGAATATGCCGATGTACATAATTCCTGACCAATTTATTATTGAATTGCGATACTCTCATTAGGCTACTTTTCCTTTCACATAAGACATTAGAAGTGTCATCTTGTCCAAAGAGAATTCTGTAATAATTACCCACTGTTGAACAATGTAATTAGAGGGCACAAATAGTGGGTATATTTAACCTCAAGGTGAGACACACATACAGCGATCTGTCGAAGAATTTATTAGACATTGTTTGCGACATGATGGGTATTCCACATAATGCTCCTGAAGAAGTTGTAATCATATAGAAGCACAGGAAACTATTATTCCCTTTATTTACAATCCATGGACAAGCTAATTATTCAATCAGTTTCACTTAATGGATCAGCTCAGCCTTACAGTGGCTGCCATTGCTTCTATTTGGTTTTACAAAAGAATGGCAAACTGAGTAGGTTCCCTACAAACCATACACTAACGCATGTATGGCAAAAGTAATTTTCATCTATTTTATACGAAATTCAATTTAATTAAGTTAAAAGAAGCAAAATAATAATAAATTAGTTAAATAACACCATAAATAGCACATTTCATACAAGAATAAAATATCTACCGCTTTTTGAAAGCGTCTACCGCCATATTTTTCTTATCACTTCAATAAAATTATTATTCACTGTTATTACTTTTACTTAATTGTACTAACACACACGCACTCCAATATATTTTCAATATTTTATACACTTTCAAGAAAAGAACATAGTTTTTCATAAATATTTATCAAATAAGTTAAATTGTTAACTGTTTTGGGTTTATATTTCATTTCCTCTTCTCTTCTTCTTCTTTAATGAACTGCTTGCAATAGTACAGAATGATGACATATTAACGCTACATTTGTAAAAATTTATCAAAAATATGCCATCTCTAAACGCAAATAGCTTGTAAACAAATTAATTCATAAACTATGGAAGACAATGAAATTTTAATACCAGGGGCTACCAAAGAGGAATCGAAGTCTATTAAAGCCATTAATAAGGAGACTGTTCACAAAATATGTTCGGGACAGGTATGCCATACGTAGAACAGCTTTTAAACGCAAGTAAAGTTTTGTTTTCTATACTTAAAAGGTCGTTCTTAGCTTGGCTGTGGCGGTCAAGGAATTGGTAGAAAACGCTATTGATGCAGGTGCCACTTTAGTAGAAGTGAAGTTACGGGATCAAGGTCTGGAAGCCGTAGAAGTAAGCGATAATGGCAGTGGCGTAGAAGAGAGCAATCTTGAGGGCATGAGTGAGTTATAGTTTTATTCCCATTATATGGTTTCTATTTGATATTGATTTTTACAAATATTTAAGCCGCCAAGTATCATACATCAAAATTAAGAGAATTTGTTGACTTGCAGTCAGTAGCAACATTTGGTTTTCGCGGTGAGGCTTTAAGTTCCCTGTGTGCATTGACCAACATGACCATAACAACACGCCACAAGTCTACTGATGTGGCTGTTAAAATTGAACTGGATCATGAGGGCAAAATACAAAAAAGACAACCTTGTGCCCGTAGCGTAGGTACCACTGTAGCACTAACAAATCTCTTTGAAACATTACCTGTGCGTAGAAGGGATTTTGTGCGTAACATCAAAAAGGAGTTTTCAAAAATGTGTCAAATTTTACAAGCGTACTGTTTAGTCTCTCGAGGAGTACGGATTATATGTAGTAATCAAACTCCGAAGGGAGCCAAATCTATCATTGTACAAACACATGGTTCTCTTAATATACTGGAGAATATTTCGGCTGTATTTGGTAATCGCCAGATAAATGAGGTTTTAGAAATCAAATCACCTTTAAAGAACAGTGAGAATGAAGATATTCCTGTCGAAACGTTAATGGAAGAGCTTCAGGCTGATTTGGGTGATAGTTTCCGTTTAACCAAGGACGACATCACACAATTGTACGAAACAGAATTCAAATTGGAAGGCTTTATATCCAGTTGTACACACGGCAGCGGACGCTCCTCAAAAGATAGGCAATACTACTATGTAAACTCCAGACCATGTGATCCCAAAAATGCAAGTACCTTGTTGTTAAATCTTCTGAAAAATGTTTAACTCTTCTCTTTCCTTACTATAGATTTCGAAACTGATCAACGATTGTTATCATCGCTACAATGTTAATCAATATCCTTTTGTTTACCTCAATATCATCACAGATCGTCAATCTGTGGATGTTAATTTAACACCAGATAAACGACAGCTTTTGCTTAATAATGAAAAAATTCTCTTGGCACTTATAAAAAAGGCTTTAACGTGCACATTCGGTAATATACCCTCAACATATAAAATGCAAAACACCACCATATTAAGCATGTTTGGTGCTGAGGGGTCACTGATAACAAATAAATTAAAGATAAAGGATGAAAAAATTGAGGATGATGTACCCATTACAAACAGCCAAATATTTGGTGCAGTTTTGTCACAATGGAAAAAAACCGGTGATACTTTAGGACCAGCTCCGAAGCTTAAACAAAATAAAAGAAAATGTACCGATGAAATTACAGCAAGAACGTTAAAATTACAAAAAATAGAAGAATTTCTTAGCAGAGAACAACCACTAAACGATGCAAACAATTGTTATTCAAATTATAAATCAGAATCCGATTCTGGAACTGAAGCAGAAGCAGGAACAAAAGAGACATTGTCGAATACAAATACCTTAAATGAAGAAGAGAACAACAGCCTTAATATAAGTAAAGTAGACATGAAAAACATCTTGAAAGAATCCAAAGAGTATGATGAGTTAATGGCTAAGGACTCTAGCGAAAATATAGAACGTATTGATTGTAAAAATGTTACAACTTTAAAAACGAAATCGTCATTTATCGAAGTCCTAAACAACAACACATTACCAGAAGAAGACTTTAATTATACCCAATCACCCAATACTCAACAAAATTTTGAAATTGATGAAGCTGACTCTGGCGATGAGTATACCAATTATACTTGTAATGAATTACATGTGACATTGGCAGAGTTAACCCTAAATCTCAAAGCAGAGGAAAATATGGAGAAAAAAAAATTAAGTAAGGCCAAACTAGAGCGTTTGCGTTTCAAAAGCGAAATAAGCCCAAGCCAAAATAAAAATGCCGAAGCTGAACTACAAAAAGAAATCACCAAAGGCTGTTTTGCTAAAATGGAAATAGTGGGACAATTTAATTTGGGATTTATTATAGCAAAACTTGACTCAGATCTGTTTATAGTCGATCAGCATGCCACCGATGAAAAATATAATTTTGAAACTTTACAAAATACCGTACAACTGCAACATCAACCATTAGCTGTGGCTCAGCCACTCAACTTGACCGCAGTCAATGAACTAATTTTAATCGATCATTTAGCAATATTTGAAAAGAATGGCTTCAAATTCGAAATTGATAACAATGGTAATGGTATTTATTTTAAATTTAATTTAACAGCAAATTAGAAAAGCTTTTAAATATTTCCACCAGCACCCCCAACGAAAAAAGTT
The DNA here is from genome assembly GCA_005959815.1 of Sarcophaga bullata. Lineage (NCBI taxonomy): Eukaryota > Metazoa > Arthropoda > Insecta > Diptera > Sarcophagidae > Sarcophaga > Sarcophaga bullata. Next base: position 71,354 of record QOCX01000002.1, read on the forward strand.
CGTTTACTAGGTAAACCCTTTAGTAAAAATTGGGAATTTGGCAAAGAAGATATTGATGAATTGATTTTTATGCTACAAGATGCTCCTGAAGGCACTATGTGTCGTCCTTCTCGCATAAGAGCCATGTTTGCCTCTAGGGCCTGTCGGAAATCCGTTATGATTGGCAAAGCTCTTAAGAAATCAACAATGGAAACATTAATCAGACATATGGGAGAAATTGAACAGCCTTGGGTAAGTCTATTATTATGCACAATACTCATACGTTTTCAATAATCCCCTTAACCACCACCACACAATATTCCAACATTCTTTGTTTTTCTTTTTATTAAAAGTGATTTATAAATTTACACAACTTTAGATTTAAAGCCTTTAGAAATTAGTGGTCCCACTTCAGAAGGATTACGTCCCCGAGTTTCTGGCAGATAAAATTTTGTTAGTAGAAACATTATTAAGCAGGTAAAAGAGAATGGTAGAAATACAAATGAACCCCAGACATTTTGCAAACTAGGAAATGTCATGCCAATTATAAAATTACAGCTCCATGAAGATAAACTACCCATAGACATTGCCACCGGTCTTGGTGATACTTCAAAGAGTTCTAGAATTTGTTTAAAAATTAAAAACTAAATCGTATATCAAATTGTAAAATACCAACCTGAACCAATAAAATATGGTATAGGTCCAATGCCAAATTGGAAGAAGAAAATATACAAAAATATACATCCAATACAGCCCTGAGCAAACCAACTGACACTGTCCTATAAAAAATTTAAACGTTTTTATTAGAATAGTTGCGTTAAAGCTAGAAAAAAGTTGCAAACTTACTATGAATTTAAGCATCAAGGCGAAACTGAAAAGAAAAAATGCACACATCAATGTCGACATTAACATCAAGGGCCGACGATTAATTTTAGCCATGAGAACTGGACCCAACAGTGATGTGGCTAAATTAATAGAGCCAGCTCCTAAGTTAGCCCATTCGGCTGCTTGGGGCGTCATTCCAGCTCTACGAAATATTGAAACGGAGTAATAAAATATCTAAAAAAGAAATTTGTTTTTAGCAATGTTTTTTGCTTGCATTTTTTTTTTTAATTACCGCATTAATGCCCGACAGTTGTTGACCTCCTTGGAACACACATACAATAATAAGAGGCATTAACAATTTAGAATCCTTTAGGACTTCGATAAAGCCACTAGCTTGATCCACTAAATTTAATTCAGCTTCCATATGCTCTAGCTCCTGATTTATACTGTCCTTATCGTTACCCCTTAGACGTATTAGCTGTGATTGGGCTTCCGCTCTGTCCTCCTTGACAATGTACAGCCATTTTGGACTTTCAGGATAAATGAAAAATGGTGCAAAACATAATATAACTAGTATAATATAGAAACTTAAGGCTAAATGCCAATAAGACTCTGTGCCAAATACCGAACGTAAACTAAATATTTGACCAAAAACAACTCCAGCACAAAAGCCCACTGCACAAAATACACCCAATGTGCCGCGTAAGGCCAAAGGAGCTATTTCACTAAGATACATGGGTAAACAGCCCGTAGTTAAGCCCGATGCAATGCCTACCAAGAAACGTCCCAAAAGTAAAAGCTCAACAGAACGTAGCATACGACAAAAGAAAAAGCATAAAGCTCCTACAAAGAATAGACCAGCACAGATGAAAACACATCCTTTCCTAGAAAGAGAAAGCAACAATTCTATGTATTATATGGTTTGATTTAAAAACTTTGTCATAATTTACCTGCCAAATTTATTAGCCAAGCCAGCTCCAGTCAAAGATCCTATGGCACCGCCAATTAAAAATATTGACACTATGGCTGACCATAGCAGTTCAATAGATGCATCGGACAAATAGGCATCATATCGTTGTATTAATGTTGCATTACACCATTCGCGCATAAACTGAAATGACAAAAACAGTGATCGAAAGCATTACAAAACACTTTTCTTCTTTTTCTATGTTAAAGAAATATACTGACCACAGCTGGACTATTCACAACACCTATACAATATCCTGCTGGTACAGCCGTTCCCAAAGTAGAAGCATATCCTGCGAATACCAACAACTTGGTCCACTGGCCCTATGAAAGAGAATATCGAACATTTTATACTTTAGTTTTTATAATTTCTTTTTTCCACAGTTGGGATGTATTCACTACCATCAAACACTTGAAATACAATGTTTTTACTGTAGTTTACACTCATATGCAGTAACGACATTGCCAATTACCTTTGTAGACGATAGTCTTTTCAATTACACTTCAATGAGATTATTTTAACGAATTTTACATACGTTTTCTCCTCTTTAAAAATTAAAAAAAACCCATAGAATGTTCTCTTTATATATTGAATACAGAAAAAGGCTAACGTTGCCAACCTTAATTTTTTTCTATAACAAAATATCCGGTAGTATTGAAAACGTTCAATATTCACAATAAAATAAATTCAAATTTATGTTTAAGTAACTAATAAACACCGTTTAAAACCAAATAATATATTTAATTAACTATTCAATCATTTATAGCATCTCTGTTTACAAATTAGAAAATATTAAATGAACAATTACCGCAGCTATTGATGGTATATCCTGTTGACTTTTACCAGAGGAGTGTCCCGTATGAGAAATATCCGATTTGTTTAGAATTTGTAATTCGTTCTGTTCAGCCATTGTGTGTAATTTAATATGAACTGCTAAATGGTCGATTGTAAAACCTGCAGTCTACTGAATTTACAATTAAGCACTAAATGATGTTAAACACTACCAGCGATTTGCTCATTTACAGGGATATACATATAAAATGAAAAACTAATAAATGTAATGATTAGCCTGATAATAAATGATATCTTAGGCACACACATAAAAGTGCAGAGTTGAGGTGATTATTTAAATAAGCAAAGCAAAACAATTTATAGGCCAAGTGCATCTTACGTTATGAGGGAGAGGGATATGTTTGTTTAAGAGATTACATTTAAATAATTGATAAGACACATAAGAATAAATATTATTCGTAACAGGAATATTTATTTTAATACACAATATATTGAATATTACATTTTATTTTGATTTTAGAATTGTCCTCATGGTCGTCCAACAATGCGTCATCTCATCAATACAGCCATGCTTATAAACGATGACGAGGAGGAAGAGGAAATTAAAATTGAAACCGAGCATAATGAGGATGTCTCTTCTTATTAAAAAAAAATGTTGGTCTTCATTATTCAAAACGAAAATAAAATACACACACTATTTACATAATTAAACATACGAACTTTTAATGAATAATGTTTAACCAGTCATAGTCATAGCCATAGTTTTAAACGCTAATGGTACGGAATATATTGAAACCACTATGAGCTGTTGATAAAATAACACCAGGCAATTGAGGATGCCAATGTAATTCTTTAATTTCCTTTTGTCCTTGATGTATGAACAACAATTGTGGTGGTAGTTTTTGTACTTCATCAGTATTCTGTGTATCCATTTCTTGAGCTTCTTGATCAACATCCTTTTCAACGGCTAAATCCCATAAAGCAATTTGATCGTCATCACCACCTGAGGCCAAGACTGTAGCATCTTTTGGATTCCATTCAACTGTTGTTATATGATCTGTATGATGCTTAAATGTTGCTATAGGTTTTTTACTCTGGAACTGTCTCAAATCCCAGATGTGTAAGAAACCATCATCTCCGCCGCTGGCTATAAATGGTTCCGTGCGATTCCAGGATATAACGTTTACGTCACTTTGGTGGGTATCTTCACATGTTAACATACAGGCCTTTTGAGGTGGTGCTCTGACATCCCAAATCCTAATTGATTTGTCGACAGAGCATGAGGCAATGACACTGCGTTCATTGGGACTCCATTGTAAATCTTCTACTGAAGCACTATGACCGACCAAAGGACGCTGATCAACTTTCCATGTACCATCTTCCAAAGGCGACCAAATATGGATATCACGTCTAGATGTAGAAATAAAACAGCCATATTATATAAAGTCAAACTTATGTTAATTAAATATTTATAAAGAGGACAAGGCCCTCCATTAAATACTACCACCCAGAGATCTTGTTTAATCGGGTAATTGTTAAAAATTAGAACTTACTTGCAATCTCCTGTTGCTAAAACGCCATCAGCACATGGACTCCAATCGATAGCAAATCCCTCTTGTTGATGACCGCTAAATCTGAACACCGGTTTAACAGCTTCACTGGCCACCTCCTTTTCGTAAGTGCGCAGCAATTGTGTATCTTCAATGGCTTGCAATTGTCGTGATAAATTCCAAATATTAACGTGACCCAATTCACTCCATGAGGCGGCAAATACTGTATTACCAATACGCTTCGAGCGTACTCTATTAACACAGCCCTGGTGTTTAATTAAAGCACAAGTCATTTGTGGTTTCTTCAATTCATCACCATCGACATCATCCTGATCATCGTCCAACTCTTCATCGTCATCATCTTCATCCTTCTCATCGTCGACCTCTTGGGTCTTGTGTAAATTGCTCATTTTCATAACGATTAAATTATTGACATGGGTTCGTGCCGCCTGTGTACCAGCCACCATGTAGGCGGTCAGTGGATACTTTTCTCTATTCTCTCCCAATTCATCTGCAATAATATCGAAACTAAGACAAGGAGCACCCGTTGACGCTTGATGCAACATAACATAAGCAGATTCATCACATATCAGTTCTTCGTCTGCTGCCAAAGGCTTTCCGGGTAGATAAACTTCTTTTTTCACATTTGAATCTTCCTCGCCCTCACTCTCATTTGCTTCCATATCGCTTTCGGCGTCCTCTGGCGCCACAACTTCCATGTCCAAGTCGTCGTTATCCATTTTATTGTGATTCAAAACAAAAATCTAACAAAATTCGCAAAATAAACTGCTGCAACTAAATACACGTGCAACTCAGTGCTTTTTTCTAAACAATATAATAGAGTTGCCAACGCTCTAATACTACGATATATGTGGGGAATATGGAATATTTTATTACGGATAAAGAGGGAACAATTTTATAATTTATTGTATTTAAATTTTTTTTAATGTTTAAATATATTGATAATTTTAGATATTTTGCAGTAAATGCAATATCATAAATATTTTGTATCATTACAATATTTTGTTCCCTAAACAAAAAATGTTTCTATAATTCATATATGTATATACATACACACATAGGGAATCGATGAGGTTTTTCTGGACAGATTTAAAATGTTCCACTGATTGAAATTCTAAATTACGGGATGAAATAATTTTCACACTAAAAATGTTTTATTTTGGCTGCGTTTATTTTTTCTTTATTTATATACAAAAATACTTGCCTAAATTCTTTTTAAATACATTAATTTAATAAATTAATTATAATTTTAAGTGATTACTATTATTTAATTATAATATTATACACAATGTTGTGTTATTATTTTTAAATATTTAACATTTGAAAAATATATCAATAATTTCTTTGTTAACTCGGCTAAATCTTTTTGTTATGCATAATAAAAAGGTAAAAAAATTTAAAAAAAAAGATAAAGATAAAGTAGCAGTTGAAACTGTTATAGATTTCACATTTATTGGAAGAAAACTGAAGACTAACGAGATCTAGAAAATCTTCATAAAACAAATCTTATATTAAATTAAAAGGAAAAAGATGAAATTGAAAAAAAAACTTGTAAAAAGAATCTTTGTTGAAAATAAGATTACTAGATTGGAAATGAAAATTCAAATTAATACGAATAATGAATAAGATTAAATCATTATTTTATACACAAATTATACAAGAATTATAAAAATTATCCAAAAAACATTTTGATGCCGACACATTTAATGGATAATGATTACGATGGATTATTGATAGCAAACAACACAGAATTCAATATCACTCAATTTCCCAACACGTGAATATCTTCGTCCTGATCTTTTTCTCGCTGACGCACTGCCATTGCAGTTTCCACCAAGAGATATAAACATTTGAATTTTTCTTTTCCGATATCTAAAATGAAGCCAGACTGTTCAAAATAAAAAGGTTAAGAAAGCTATGTTTTGTACCTTTTACAACATGTGTGCTAGGCGGTATAATTTGTACGCTGGAGGTAATTGTATTATTGTTATTGATAATGCTATTCGACAGGGTATTGCTGTTGCTAAGTAGACTATTGTTGTTATTTTTGGCAGCCATTAAATGTCCCGTACCAGGTGTAAGCGAGGTAACAACAGTAGCTTCTGCTCCCACACATGCCGTCTCGTTTACCACCTCTCCAGTGGGCAAAACAATGTTGGCAGATGGATGAGTTACTGCTGATATACCAGCATTACCTGTAAAAATATTAAAAAAAAATAATCTTCACCTCGTAACGATAACTACTTAAAGGTAAATGTCAATTAACCAACCAGCAGCTTGAGTAGTTAAAGTCGTATCGTTCGAAAGCTGTTGAGGCAGATGTGACAGATGAGGATGAGGCGCTGATGTCCAATATGTATTATTTGTAGTCGTAGGACTAGTAGTCGTCACTTCCTCGGTACTGAAAACAGTCCCGTAAAAATAATTGTGTATAACGGAAAATTTTGATGTTTTTTTTTTATTTTTATGTATTTTGGTAGTGTTCATAAAAATAGTGTTTTTTTTGTTTGGTATGCATATTTAAATGAAAGGTAGAAATTAAAATACATAATATAAGCATATACCAATTGTGTAATGTTGTTTGTAATACATATAGTTTTGTTAAAAACGAAAAAGAAACCAAAAAGAAAAAAAAAAGGAATTTTAAAAAGAAGTAAAAAGTGTTTTGGAATTATAGTAAACAATACAACGTTTATTTTGGAAGATGGTTTTGAAAATACTTACTTCATTACGGATTGCCAAGCATCGGAATTTTCAAATTTACCACTCTCCTCTTCGCTTTGAGCCTCACAGGTATCGTATTCATTAACACTATCATCTTCAGATCTAGGCACGTAAGAAAAATATTTTCGATTAATAATTATAAATAAACAATTAAAATCAATCGAAAGGAGTTCCTTTGACACACACACACACCTCATAGCATTAAAAAGATTCTTATTAGGCATATTATTATTTTGTATATGAAATATTTGATTAAGGGTATGGGAATAGAAATAATTTGAATTTTCTGGATATTGCGAATTAATGGGACTACTATCGTTATTGCTACAAGAAAGCATCTGATTGCTTGAATTGCTTATAACAGACGAGTTCGCATAATTCTGAGGAAACTGTTGTTTAGCCACAGACTCTGCAGCGACTTGGCGTTGTTTTGCTGCTTGTATTTTTGCTAAAATTTTTGCTTGTATTTGAGGGTGTAAGTTTTGAAAACCATGGGGATTAGAAGCTATTGCATGCTGCCATCTTAAACATTTACAATGCAGAAGTTAAATACGGTTAATATTGGCTGGGAAAATGCTCAAATAGCTGCGAAATTATGACTTAATAAGCTAAGAATAAATATGAAGAAATTACCTGTAGATAACGCTATCATCATATTCAATATCTGGCTCTACCTTAACCATTTGCCCACTTGGTGTTTGCACAAAATGTCCCAGGGCCGTAAGCACGTTAGCAACACCATCATGTACTTCTTCTCCTTCAACTTCTTCGGTAGCTCCCACTATCTGTAAGAAAAACGAATAAATTGCAGTTCATAATATACGAGATCAAAATTTCTATCATTATCACAAAACGAATTAATCGACAGTAAATGAATGGTAATATAGTTTTTGTGACAGAATTTCGTATACTTACCACTTCGGATGCCGGACTACCAGTAATAGGGTTTGGTGCAGTTCCTGAATTATTTAAACTGCCCGTCGAATTCATGGAGGAATTAAGTTTCTTACCCCTTCGCGATATTGTAAAATGCAGTGGATCTTGACCTTCTCGTCGTATCATTTCGGGCAATATACGTCGACGGGCGTTAATGAACCAATTGCAAACCTGTAAGCAAATATAAATACAAAAATTAAAATACCATTAACGAATCAAATTTGACCTCAAATTACCTGTAATACAGTTAAATTCGCTTCTTGTGACAGAGTAAACTTCTCTGCGTCGCTGGGGTATGCATTATAACGATGTTCGTAAAGCCAGCGCTTGAGTATTTTCACTGAATGTTTTGGCAGATTACCTCTTCTTTTCCTGGGTATACCACCATCCTGTGAATCCATTGTTATGTCCTTGAAATCCTTTACATCGTGCATATCGGACATTTCTTGTTCAGAAATATCTTCCTCTACTATGGTTTCATGATGTTCGTCTTCCTCCACCACACCCAGTACTGTGACACCACCATCATGCTCAATATCATCATGCTGCTGCTCTTCATCCACACTGGAGGTGGATTGAAAACGATCGCGGGCTAAAGTTAACAAATAATTTGTAATTTTAAATCAAAGCATTTCTTTTTACTTTCTTTCGAAACTGTTTTAACTGCAAAAATGACATTTTTCACTAGACTACAAGCACAGCATTTGCCAATACATACATATATAGACACAAATCCATAGATAAATATATGTTTTTATAGAACAATTCCTATATGTTGTCACATATTAATGGTGTAAATATGTAGATGTCAAATTACGTAATTTGACGTATGACGGCTGTAGTTGGGAAGAAACTGAAAATATGGCAGGCAAATGACGGACGCTGCCGTCAGTCACTGCGACAGCTTGGAGAAAAGTCATTTTTGCAGAATACAAAACACACACATTAAGTCAAATAAAACAAAACAAACAAACCTACCTTCATGTGCTATAATTTGTGCTTGAATTTGGGCCTCTTGGGCCATATCTTGAATATCCTGGCGTATCTGCCTATCCAGGACAGAGTTGACTTCTTCCTGGTGATGCATAGTATCTGGCGACAACATTATTTCAAACTTCCAATATTGATTTTGCTCCTGCCCAAGTTCTGCAAGACAACGTGAACATTAAGAACAACACTTATTTGTTTTTTGTTTTTGCTTTCAAAGGCAGCAGAAATTTATGGGATATTTGTCTAGTGAAACTCTGGTACAATAGAAGTACAACAATTAATGTGTGTTGATTTTATTAAACAGAAATTAGAATGCTCCAATGGCTGCTCCTAATAAACTGAAACAGCAGAAATTGTCCTCCATTTGTTATTGATTTGCGCAAATTCTTTTTGCAAACGTTGAAAATCTTCTGTATTTTGCTCTATGAAAGTTTAATTTTTTTATTATTCTTTAGTGTCTGTCTTTTAACGACGCCTACTTCTCCGCGCCTGCTGTGATTTGCTTTGCGCTGTATCGATTGTCAGTATTATTTTTTTTAATTTTCACTTTGACTCCTGGCCTACTTTGTTAATTTGGTTTTTTTTTCTATCGAGTAACAATAATTTTTTTGTTTATATTTTTTGTGTTAATAATTTGGCCAAGTAGTTTGCGCCAATATTTTGACAGACGTATTGTCAATTTTTTTGTTAGTTGCTTAATAAACTTCAAAATTTTATTTTGACTTTCTACACAAACTTCAAAATTATCGTATGAAAAAAATCCAGTTTCAATGATGACAGCTGCTGTCACGCCAAAGTAGTCGTCGCTCGTTTTGTGGCAGCAGAAAAGAAAATGGCGTTTAATCACAATCATAATTGATGAAAATAGAGATGCCACATAATGTGGATTAAAATATTAATTTTTGCCCAATTTACAAAAAATAATTAGCAATATATACACTTTCCTTATATAAAAAAACTGTTTTCTTGAGGACAATAAAAATTATTATATGTATAACAATGACATTTGACTAGCAGAGCCATCTATAAGTGAATTTCTGATATATGAAAACATTCGGAATTTTTCCACCATAATATTTATTACGCCATGAACATGATAAAATTCGTATTAATTTTTGATTTTATGAAAAGCAGTAACTTAATAATTTATCATATAGTGAAAATTGCAAATAACTTGTTAACAAAGAACCTGTTGTCATAGTGATTCAGCAATCTGGTAGCATTAAAGAACAACAACAATGCTAATAGAAGAACCCAGCCAACTAGTTCAACAGGTTCTCAGAGTTGCCAGTACAGTATAACAAGTGTTTGATACAACGTAACAACACCCACAATATCCACGACGCAGAATTCAATTAAACGTCAATAAAACATGGAAATATTACAATAAAATTATCTGTGTGTAAAATATGCAATAACGTGAGGCTATAAAGTATTACACTCATATGAAATAAATGTGAATTATTTGTTAACAAAGTTAAATATTCTTTAAAAATGTATTGTTAACCAAAGTCTAATGGTGTGGAGCCCCCAATTGTATTAGTGTGTTACTGGACTTGGCAGCTCTAAAGCTAATAAAAATACCAATACAGTGAACTTGTTGGTTGTGTGAAGTGTATAATGATGATGGTGTAGTAGTCAAAAGAAGAAATCCAAATATAAACTTGTTGTGAGAATTTTATTTGTTCGTTCGTTTGTTGGTTGGATGGATTTTCTTGTTGTTTTTCATTTCCTATTTAATTAAAAGAAGAAATATTGTGTGTAAAAAAAGAAGAATATTTAAATAAATCGCTACATTTTTGTTGCGTTGTGAATTTGTAAAGTGTATGAAAATATCGTTGAACGATTTTTACACAATTGGAAATGATGTTCCAGCCATCATTTTGACGTAATTAACACGAAGAGTATATACACAATTTTTTTTTGTTCATTTACGATACTTCGACCTGTTTTTTTCTTCTTGTATAAATACACACAAGAATGTCGTTGAGTAAGTCCAGCGCGAGTGACGACGCGAGCAAATGCAGCATTAAGACGGATGACTCGACATCGTCAGCTGCGGCGTCAAAGTCGTCGAATAATTTGGTTGTTCGCAATTACCAAAATTCGGATGAAAATTTACAAATTCTGTTCGAGTGTGTCCTGAATCCGAGTGAATCAAAGCGTCCGCTACAAGTGCCCCTACGAATGAGGAAGTTGCCCAATTCTTTTTTTACGCCACCAGCTGCCAGTCCAAAATCACCGACAGTATCACATTCTAGAGCCAATAGTGTGGACTCGGCGTACGATTGTGGTTCACAGCCAAATATAAATCAGACGTCTGTGGCAACGTCGCTATCAGACTTACAGACTGCTGCTGCAGCGCAGGCGTCAGCACAACAGCAGCCCCCAACGACAATTAATGCTCAACAACCTCCACCGCCAACAGCAGCCGCTGCCGCCCAGGCTGACCAACCACGTTTACAAATCTGTCACTCTCGTGCCCATAGTAGTCCTGCTTCACTACAACAATCATATAATATACACGGTGGCAATATTAGCGATGAAACGACAGCCTCCTTTCTGCAGCAGCAACAAAGTGGCAGCGAAGTTGCTAACGGTGGAGGTGGCAGTGGTAATTCTGGTCCAGGTTTTCCCGGTACATTGTTAAGTTACAATGCAGCCGCTGCCGCTGCCGCAGCAGCCGCCGCTGCCGGGATAAATAACAACATATTGGCTTTGGGCGGAGGGGGAGGTAGTGCAGGGGGCCCATATCACATGAAACAGCGTTCGTACGATGTTATTAGTCCCATTCAGTTGCAAAATGAATTAGGTCCTCTTCCGCCCGGCTGGGATCAAGCCAAGACTAATGACGGTCAGATTTATTATTTAAAGTAAGTATCTCTGTGCCGCTGCTATTACTCCACATCATATTATTCTAACACCTTAAACTAATCAAAAAAGTATTAAAAGTTTTTATCGCTAACAAAATGCTAAATGTTTCATCCATTTTTCCCCCATGCTGCTGAATCTCTATTATCTCTATACATGCAATACATACTTGAATATACAAGACTAATCATTTGTCCAATGTGTATTTAAAAGAGGTAAATAATGTTGATGACTTCTTTTAAATTATTATGTACTCTGGCTTTTTTTTTTGTTTTGTTTGTTTCTTATTCCATTTTTATTTCCTCCTTAAGTACTATTTCTTCTTTCGTTTTTATCATTGGTTTTTAATAGTAACTGTTGCTATAATTTTTTTTTTTAATATATCGTATATACATATCTTATCAAATTGCTTTGCCAAACAAACATACATATATACGTTCATATGTATATGCATAATGGACATACCTTAGTAATAGTAGTATATACCTATACAATAATATATCTGTATATAGGTATGCAGTTTATATACCGGAAGTAGTTTTTGTGTAAAGTAACTTTAGTCATTTTCGATATTTCATCATAGATGTTAGAGATTTTTAGGATTTATTTACCATTCATTTACTTCTTAAATCCTAAGATTGTTGTTGACAAATAATGAATTAAAATTTAGTTTTCAAGTAAACGTTTAGAAAACATTGTTGATATCAAGAGGACTCCTTTTCTCTACCTTTCCTTGTTTATGTTTATATATTAACATTATTAAAAAATAAAAAAAATACACTTTTCTTGCATTCGTAGATGCAATGTTTTGCAAACATTTTAATCTTCCACATAAAATGGTTTTTATAACTTTTTTTGTAAATCTAGCATTAGAAAAATTTATGAATTGCATATAAAAATAAATTTTTAATTTGAATACAACCGTTATCTCCTTGAAATTATCTTTTATGTCCGAAACTAACGATAATTATATCTCAGACGAGTCCTTTTTAGTCTTTAAGCTTCCGTATATGACCAATTAATAAAAATTTTTTGGTCGCAATGGATTACCTAAACATACGAGTATATACATATATTTTTATTTAATTAATTTAACTCATATGTATATTAAATGCATTAAATTCGATGTTTCCATTAAAAACTTTTCTATATTTTAGTCACACTACAAAAACTACACAATGGGAAGATCCTAGAATACAATATAAACAACAGCAAGCATTAAACGCTGCTGGTAAGTTGGATAAAAATAGATTTTTGAATAGATTTAATGCAAATAATATATTTATAATAGCAAGTGCAAGATTAAACAATAAAACAGCGACAGCTACTGGTGTATTAAACGGCGACTTGGGCCCATTGCCAGAGGGATGGGAACAAGCCCTTACAGAAACTGGTGAAGTCTATTTTATAAACCATATTGATCGTACAACGTCATGGAATGATCCACGAATTCGTAAGTATATAACAATAATAACATTATCTTTAAATAATAAATTATCACCGATTTCTCTTTATTTTTAGCACTTTTATTTCAAAAAGAAATAAAAGCAAAAACTGAAATGAGTTGGGTAAATGCAACTGAAATCGATAAAGATACAGATATATTTAAGCAAAAAGCAGGACAAGTAAGTATTTTTTAATATTAAGTTATAATTTTATTGTTAAAAAACCCTTTCTATTTTAGAAGTCTCTAAACAAACACAATGTTAGCCTACACATGGATCCATTTCTTTCTGGTGATAACCACGCTCGACAGGAATCGAGTGACAGTGGCTTAAGCTTATCATCAAATTCATTTGCAGTCAATCCAGATTTTATAACCCATATGGATACTAGCATGGACTGTATAAGTGGTAAGAAAAATTATTCCTTAAGCACCTTTCAATACGTGATATTTTACAAATTTAACAATAATTGCAGAAAACGGCAGCATTATAGATAATTTGGACACAACTTTACAGCTAAATGATAACATTTGCATGTTAAACGATGTGCTCAATTCGCCTTCGAATAAGCCAGATAATTTGGAATGGTATAAATTAAATTAATTTATTTTTTATTATATCATCGAAGATATATATAATTAAATTAAGAAGCAATGCGCGCATATAACTATTATTTCAACATTTTTTTATGTTTATTAAAAAATCTAAAAAGTAAAAGTATTTCCATTTATCATAGATTTAATTATGTTTATTATTATTATTATTTTTTTTTTTTTGCAAGCAAAAGAAAATTATCCGATTCAATCAAATTGTAAAACAAATTATCATTTTTTTTCTTTTAAAAACATTAATAATAATAATGAAATCAATTAAAATACGAGGACAGCTTAAATAAAGAAAACCATATTTTCTATAAAAACACCATATGTAATATTGTTTCATGTTATATTGTTTCAATTGCTAACTAGATACCAACAACTTGATGAATGTAAGAAAAGGAATTGTGGATGTACATGGATTCGATGAGGCCCCGCTGTAACTTCGATATTATATATCAGCTACCCCTAGAGTTTTATAGCATGTTCAGTGAATAAATTCTTAATGTCCCAAGCGCCGGACAATCACAGGATAAATTCTGCAGTTATCCCTTCCTTCTCGCTACAGCTTCAGCAGAAGTCGTTATGAGGAATTCGCAATCTCCGAGAATGTGCACCCAGAGATCAGAGCCCAGCAATTATAATTGTTGTGAGGTTTCTAAGATGAAATCTAGTCAGGTTTAACGCAAATTTTGTTCTGTATAAACGCATATCAGACCAGGTCTATTTGGTTTCTCTGCATATGAGTTTATCGTTCCTTTTTGACATATTAAACTATTGCTTTACTTGATGTATATTTTGTCCATCTATGTATTTCATTCAAGTCCTTTATTAAATAAAGATTGATTGTATGATAAGCGCGCAATTTGTTTCAATTCGAATACTCCCAGATGGATAATAAAAGTTTGCAATTGTTTTTTAATTGTTTGAATTTTTTCTAAGAGACGGTTTTATTTATTAATGAATATATTTTTCAAAATTTTCACCTTATCATGAAAAATTAATGCTATCCTACACATTCTATTAATTTTTAAACTTTAGTCACAACTTAGTATCAAATTTAAAATAGTATGTACCATCACTGACGTATGCATTTGACACTTAATTGTTTGCTGTCATATTGTGAAATTTTGACACCGGCTGATTATTGTGTTTTTTATTTTGTGTTTATATTATATTTTAAAAGTTATATTCAATAATTGAACAAATAAAATAGCTTTACAAAGTGTTTAAATAAATCAGAAAGTATTTTTTCAATATGGATATGATATTAGCAAATGTAAATCATGTCTACTTTAAAGTGGAAAAAGATCTTACCGAGCAAGTCGGTGCCATTTCATTGCCATTCTTTGGCATGGACAGTGAGTATCAGACCTAAAGGCTGAATAATATGTTGAATATGTATGCTTAAAAAATTATGCTTTTTTTAGAATCGGTGGCAGCCGTTTGTCAGTTTCTTAATTCTAAAAATGGTGTGGAGTGCAGTAAAGGTGTCATGTGTCCTTTTCGTCATATACGGGGTGATCGGACAATTGTTTGTAAACATTGGTTGCGAGGTCTTTGCAAAAAAGGCGATCAATGTGAATTTTTACACGAATTCGATATGAAAAAGATGCCGGAGTGTTATTTCTATTCTCGTTTCAATGCTTGTCATAATAAAGAGTGTCCCTTTCTACATATTGATCCGGAGAGCAAAATTAAGGATTGTCCATGGTATGATCGAGGTTTCTGTCGCCATGGGCCACACTGTAGGCATCGACACGTGAGAAGAGTGCTATGCATGAATTACTTGGCGGGCTTTTGCCCCAATGGATGGAACTGTAAACATATGCATCCTAGATTTGAGTTGCCGCCCAGTGCTGATCTCAGTAAGGAAACATTTCAAAAGAAAATACCCACATGTCATTTTTGTGGAGAATTTGGACATAAAGCTTCTGTTTGCAAAAAGAATCCTGAAAGTAATGCCGAACAAGTGCCGAATAAACCTGCGGCCAATGCACGTTACCAAAATTATAATGGGCCAAATAATACAGGTCAGCCTAATAATCAGCATAAAGATA
This sequence comes from Sarcophaga bullata, assembly GCA_005959815.1. Taxonomy (NCBI): domain Eukaryota; kingdom Metazoa; phylum Arthropoda; class Insecta; order Diptera; family Sarcophagidae; genus Sarcophaga; species Sarcophaga bullata. The sequence goes on from QOCX01000002.1 coordinate 87,110, forward strand.
CCCAAGAGAATCAAAACAACGAAACAGGAAATGATCATGACAACTCAGAAAACACGACAAACACAAATGCCACTACCACTAATGGACCACCACAAGCCCCATATCCTAAAGTGTCGAAGCCATTAGATGAGATCACTTGTTATAAGTGTGGTAATAAAGGTCATTATGCTAACAAATGTCCTAAAGGTCATTTAGCATTTCTCTCAAATCATCGTAGTCACAAATGATATCTTCCCTCATAATTTTGTGTTTCTTTTTTAATATTGTAAGTTTAGTTTGTACCGGCTATCGTAATAAAAATAAATTGAAAGAAAATTTATTAAATTTCGGTTAAAATAACAGGTTGAACATAATAATAAGTTGATATGTTATATTTGGACACATACATAAGTAGCATCTGCGCGATTTATTTTGTTCTTGAACAAGAACAAAGAAATTTTCTGAATGTTGTAACTCTATGTCAACCAGTTCAATTGAGCTTGGATCCATTTTTAAAGACTCACATAAAACGTATAAATTAATACATAAATCGCTTGTCTGTTGCTTTACTCAGACTGAATTGCTAATATTTTTGGGTATTTATTTTAAAATCATGATTAATCCGTAATTTAGTAATGACAAAACTTGGTATCCCTATATACGTAATTATTATTGAAAATCTGACAGTGTTTTGTCATCTGTTCTATGTGATGAATATGTGGTGGTGGCGGTAGTAGTAGAACAAACAACAGGCATAAATTATTTCGCAGAAATTTTAGAAAATAATAAAAAATTACTAAACTTTTATCAAAGTGAAACAAAATAGTGACTTTAGTTGAAAAAATTTTCTTAATGATTAAAATTCTTTATAAAACTTGAAACATTTTAAGTCGTGTTTTTTGTGGCTTAAAATTGTTTATCAAAAATCAATATTTTGGGTAGATTTTGTTTGTTTATAAAAAAATTGAACGATTAGTTTCATAAAGTAAACGAAACTAAAAATGAATATCCATCCACCAAGGGGTACCCTTGCCAGAGCTATTTATACTAAATTCCATAATGACTTTTATTTGGACAAATACGATACACGGCTGGTAAGAATATGAGGATGGGATATCAATTTGTTGATGATATTTACCTTTGTTTGTTTTATGCAGTGGTATAGTATTAATACCGATCATCCGTTTGCCTATCATTGTTCGTTTGTTCCGTTGCATGAGCCTGACGATATAACTTTACAATGGTTGGAAAAGGCGAAAGACAGTTCCACAAACATATGGTTACACTTATGGCATGCCTTTGCACGTATAGCACTGCAACTGTTTATGACACAAACGGATATTAATGGATTTTTGAAAAGAGGTTCCATGTTTATTTTATCGGAACAGCAATTTGCCCTATTGTTAAAAGAAGGAGGATTTGATAGCCGAAGACATGAAAGAGTAAGCATGCATACAGATTTGTATAAATAAATTAATTTTTACTAATTATAATATACATTTACACAGATTCGTTTTGTCGATATAGGTGCGGGTGATGGCGAAATATCGGCTGTGTTACTCAAAGCGCTTAAAATGACGAATACGGACGTTATAATAGATCCCTTTGCGACAGAAGCCAGCTGGACTATGCGTGAACGCTTAAAAAAGCGTAATTTCCAAGTTTTAGAACGTCTTGATGAAGTTAATAACGTTCAGCTTGTATCGTGTTTAAATGTGCTGGATCGTTGTATTGATCCGATACAACTTTTGGAAGATATACATCAAATTTTGGCACCCAACGGTCGCGCTATAATAGCTTTAGTATTACCTTATATGCATTATGTTGAATGCAACTCTTCGCATTTGCCTATACGACCTCTAATGGCACATTGGCCGGAAAAAGCTAAACAATATTCCTTTGAATCGGAAGCGGCTATATTTTTTAGAGTATTGGAAAATATAGGCTTTCAAATAGAATCCTGGACCAAAGCTCCGTATCTCTGTGAAGGTGACTTAAGACAATCCTATTATTGGTTAATTGATCTGGTTGTTGTGGTTTCTAAAAAATCCTAGCTAAATTTCTAAAGCTTTTAACCTAGCCAATCAGTGTGTTTTTGCGTGTGTCGTCGTAAACGAACACTTACGCACAACTTCACTTATATATACAAAAATCGTGCATACAGTCTATGTTTATATTTTTATCTTTATTATTTGATATAATTATATAATGAATGGCATTTAAATGTTACTTAACTGAATTTACACTCATACAAAGATAACGAAATACAAAAACTATACGAAAACATTTATAACTACACATAACTATATCACAAAAGCCTTTGCTATCTACTTAAATAAGTCTTTGGATGTTATTGCCAAAATCTACATAGAAAAAAGAATACCAGTTGCTAAATGTTATTGTAATGTAAAAAATAATTATTTTAAAAAGGTGCTATGAAACTAATGTAATTTCTAATGGTTTAAAATTTTAAAAATAAATATATGTACTATAAACTAATCTTAAAGAAAGCGTATAGAATTTTTCAATTCATTTGCCATTTCAAGGAGATTGGATACGAGAACTGGGGAGGTTTATAATTTTAATAATAAAAAACGTACTTTTTTTTTGTCAATGGGGGCCTATTTATGAAATTATAAACCATTTTAAAAACTTTTCACATAGAATATAAACTGTATACGTAGAATAAAAATATTATTTTCATAACAAAAACAACGTTTTCTACTGCTTGTTATTAGAAATCTACAAAAAAAAATTGGATGAAGTGTTACACAAAAAAATATTTTTAATAAATTTTATTGTAAATATTAAAATAAACTCTGGTAATTATCGTTAAGCCAATACAACTCTGTATAGAAGATGCTTGACAAATATAATATTGACAATCCAAGTGTCAAAAATGAAACGATTAATGCTTGAAACGGAAATGCTTGAAAGTGACACTCGTTCAAGTCTTTTTGTTTTCGGATTTTCAGGAGGTGTGTAGTATTTGTGCACATGCTGTAAATTTTTTATTGAATTTTATTTAATTTAAGTTATTAAAATTTTAGGTTAACACAATGCCGCCCAAGTTTGATCCCACTGAAGTTAAATTAGGTAATTTAAGTGAAAACATTGTGTTAATTTTTCGTACGAAAATCATTAATCTATTCGTTGTGTGTGTGTATGTTTAATTTGTAGTATACTTGCGCTGTGTCGGCGGTGAAGTTGGTGCCACTTCTTCTTTGGCTCCTAAGATTGGTCCATTGGGTTTGGTGAGTGTTTTCAACATTTAAGGCGAATTATAGGCAATATTTATGTACGTGTTTTACTTTTGTTTTGATTCTAGTCTCCCAAGAAGGTTGGTGATGACATTGCCAAGGCTACCTCAGACTGGAAAGGTTTGAAAATCACCGTCTGCTTGACCATCCAAAACAGACAGGCTACCATCTCCGTTGTACCCTCAGCTGCCTCCTTAATCATTAAGGCTTTGAAAGAACCTCCACGCGATAGAAAGAAGCAAAAGAACAGTGAGTATATTTTCCATTCATTGGCAGCACAGTTATTCGAGTGATATTGATTTTATATTTCTTTATTCTAGTTAAACACTCTGGAAACATTTCTTTCGATGATGTGCTTTCAATTGCCCGCACCATGAGACCCAGATCCATGGCTCGCACATTGGCTGGTACCTGCAAAGAAATCTTGGGTACTGCCCAGAGTGTAGGCTGCACCGTAGATGGTCGTCCTGCCCATGATATCATTGATGATATCAATGATGGTTCTTTGGAAGTTCCATCTGAATAAATGTTGATACATCAGTTCTAGTTTTATAAAATTTATAAAAAAAGGAAAATGGACTTTATTAAAAGTTTATCGGTTTTATAAGATGGAAAAAACTCTTTGTTTTAATTTAAAACAGCAAAGTAGGGAAAATCTTGGATATAATTTATGCAGTCATCAGTTTGTAAAATAATGTGATGGGGCTAATAAGATTTGGATTTACATCATGCCTTACGATTTTTAATTGGGAATGAAAAATTCCAAATTGACAAAATCCTATTTTATGCAGGAATATTAGATATAAATAGAAATACTTATTGCCTTTAAAATATCTATTCTGGAGTACTTGGTATTACATTTCCAGGTGAAAACCCAAAAGGAAAATCATACATAAAAACTCCCAATAAACATATTGCAGTAGGAGAATGACACAATAGGGTGCGCTGTTAATTAAATTGAAATTAAAGAAATATTACAATAGATAACTTCCTGCTAATTTCTAATATTTTTGTTTAAGAAAAAAAATGTTTTTCATTTCAAACAATATTCAATTTCTTTCTCGTAATTAGAATGTTGACAGTTACCATTGTTTTAATGAGTAATACATACTTAAATAAAAAGTATTCAATTTTACATTTTATTAAAAAAAAATATATTTAACGATTATAATTAATTATGTATTGTTTTGTGTTTGTTATGTTTTTACAAATTAAGATATGAAATTTTAAGTTATTTCACTATTTTCAATAAGAAAAAAGGAGTTATATGTATCCATTTGTATTTTCAAGGCATAAACTTTTTGTTAAACATGTTAAGAACATTTGCATTATTTCGAGTTTTTAATTGTTATTGGTACGATACTGGTGGAGTTAGGAAAACGTGTTAAGTAACGTTGTAGACGTAAAAATTTAATGGATACCAAACGGTTATCAAACCACCAACCATTGATTTCGTTGTGGACAATACCAGCATCTTTTTCTGTAGCACAGCGTATGTAAACACAACAACTTTGACGATCTAATTGAATGTCATATATTCTGCATTGTGGCCCGACTTTTTCCAAAATGGATTCTACTATGTTTTGTTTTAGATCGGGCATATTAGCTTCGGCGGCGTCAAACATATGGCGTATCTTCAGGCATGGTGTAGGTGGATCTAATATCTTATTAACATTGTCGAAAGCTGGACTTTGCCAGTGTTTCTTATTTAAATGATGTTCTGGATTCTCATGATGAAGAGTTGATGCAGATGTTCCCGCTGACGAAGAACACGATGTGGAGAGTATAGACTCTACCCATTTCATAGTACGACATTCTTCACCATTTTGAAGAATACAACCAAATTGTATTCGACTATCGCTGGCCTCCAATTTCTGTAGTGCTTCATTCCAAGCACTTAGTAACGATTTTCGTTTGTTTAAAGGTATTAATTTATCCCTCATGTGATTAACGATAACTTCACCTTGTGAATCATCCTTAAGCGATGCCCGATATATTAATTCTTTTATAATTTCTTTTGTAAAATTTTCCACCATTTTTAAACGTATTTGTTTCCGTTGAGTCCAGAAGCGCCACAAAACAAAAACAATAGCCATTAGAAGCGCTATTAAGAATACGGTACCAATAATGAGAAAGAAACGTTGCATTTTATTCAATAATAAACATTTTAACGGCAGGTAGGGTTTTACCAAGCCAAAATGTATATCCTGTTTATATATATCAGCAAGTTGTTGGCCTTCCTTTCTATTGAGTATTTGAATTTTCCATTGAGGATTATGATCGATTAGATATAGGGCTGCGTGGAAACTTTTAAGTATTTTATGTGCGTCAGTTGTACGTTTTTTATACAAGTATTTCATAAACTCAGTGCCCGTCACTTCGGGACTAACTGAACGATCGCGGCAATAGTGCGTTTCTATATTTATTTGTAGCAATTGAATAAGTTCCTTGTTGAGAGCGAGAGATGGTGCCAAAAGCTCATTATCAATACAGTTAATGGATGGCTTGGCCAGTGCTGCTGTGTGAATCAATTCTTCGCATAAAGTGAACGTTGTACTCTTTTCAAGCATAGTGCTGGGCATGTCGGGTGGTTTCGTCATATACAATACGGCTAAGATCAAAAAGAATAATCCCAAGCAACTAATAAGCATATATGGCACTGAAGATTGCTTAAATTTGCTTTTTATATTAAAACGAGTCCATATATTATCAGCTAATGAACGATTTGGTTTTCTGTTGTATGAAGAATAATAACGGGTGGGACTGCCACTATCCGAATCCGAATCAGATATGGAGAAATTTCTGTAAGTAGATGCCGGACACGGTGTCATAGATAATGAATTTGTGGTAGATCTACCAATTGTTATATCTCTTAATTTAAGAAGACGACTTACTACTCCAGGTGTCTCTTTACCATTTCTTAAAGGCGATCTGTCAATGTCGCGGGAAAAACGATGCGTTTCTGAACGTGGACTGAACTGAAGGTCATTTGACAAAATGGGAGGTGGAACATAAATTTTCGGTGAATTTTTAGATGTTAAATTATTCGAATATTTCGAGTTAGAAGGCGATGTGTTGTAACTAATATCAGCACCACCTAGTGATAATCGTGATGCTGTTGAGCGATTATTTGTATAATTATCATAATCCCTATTCAAGTATGATCGACCATCATTAGACAGATAATAATCTCTGTTGGTATTGCTAGAGACTGGAGATGTTGAATTATCTTGTCCGTTATTGTTAGATTTTGAATAGGCATTTGCGGTAAGTACGCTGGCACCTGTTTGTCGCCTAGACGGAGATGCGTTGGTTCGCCTTCCCGGCGATATGGTTTGCCTTTTTGCTGCATTTGCCGTGGATTGTAGACTGCGTCTGGTATTCGCTGACTTCTTTGGAACAGCAGATTCATTTAAAACATGCTTTTTGAGTTTTTTAATCAACAAATTACGTGTTGTTTCTGTGACTGGCATTACAGGAAAGCCATACTTCTGTAGTTCCTGACGTAATTCCACGTCACTGAGGTTGTCAAAGTACGAATCATCCATTGAACTATTTTAATCATAAACCTAAAAAACAAAAGTTATCAATATTAACCACAATAACAGAATCTTAAGGCATAGGTATAAATATTTTCTAACCAAAATGAAATTTATTCATGCCATAGGTAATTGGTTATTAACAACCTTCAATTTCATAATTTTAATGCACGGCATATGACATTCTAATGAAATTTTCTTCTTACCATAAAATAATGAAAATGTTTTTAAAAACACTAAAAAAAAGAATTTGCTCACTGTTGTAAAAATATTGGCTTGTGTTGTTGACTAAATGTCAAACTGGCTTTCTTTCGCAAGAGGTTCTTTCGTTTCTTGTTTAACCTTCACTTTTCCTCATTGGCTGTAGAGAAAAGTATGCCAATTTATTTATTCTTGCAAACTTTATAAAATTTTTAATCTGTTAAAATTTCTTTACTTTATGTCTTTAACTTTAATTTATAAACATTCTTCTAACTACCAAATTATCTTTAATAAATTCATTTTTTCAGGAGGTAGATTCACTGACAGTTATAGTTGTTAGTGGGTTGAGTGTAAAGTTGAAAATATGACATTTAGCAACAACATCTGTTTCGTTTCAATAGTTCCGCTAAATTCAGAGGGTATATGAATAAAATCTTATCAAAATAAATTCTAGTCGTACAAACAATACAAAATAAAAGAACAATACAAAAATAAAAGAATTAGCGCATAGTGAAAGAGTAAAATATTAATAAAATCTGCTTTAAAATAAAGAAGAATGTATGCTATAAAATTTTTCTTATTTTTTTTGTAATTAGAAGACTGTTGTTTTGAAGTACCTAAATATAGATATTTGAAAAAATATTTATCAATCAAAAGAAAACAAAAAATATATACTTTTTTTAATAAAATATTTTTAAAAACAGAATATTTGACTTTCTAAAATACCCTTTGCGTAGGTGGAAGTTCGGCTAAACAAACCTACGAGGAGGGGTTGATAGTCGAAGTTTCTAAATTTCGAATTGGCCTATATATATATGTACAAACGTACATGTACATTTTAACGAAGTCTAATCGAAAATAGTAAATCAATAAATTTTACTAATATTTCTTTGTTTTATGTATTGTATTTAAATTATTATCATACCGCCGATGATGAATATTGAACAAAAAATGTAAAAAAATAAATAAATCAATAAAACAAGTTTTAATAAAAAAAAACCAATCTATTAGCACAGCAGTTTAATTAAATATTTATAAAGGTAAATAGTGGATACTTCTATAAAACTACATTTCAAATGTAATCGACTGATTTTTTCATTACTTTATTCCATTTGCAGTGCTATTATCTGTTGAAGAGCAGCCTATTTTTGATGATACTGCCATTGTACCAGGTTCAACTATGGCATTACTTTCCACAACTTGCTGATTTTCATCGGGCATTACTTTATCCACTACAACTTTATATATAAGACCATTGTCACCTAGATAGCAGATTGAAAAGCCATCATACCATGACTCCTGACTTTCAAACACGCCTTTCAAATCCCATAACTTGTACTTCCAAAAGTTTAGCATAACTTTTAATCCCGAAATGCCTCGAACACGCCATCTTATTTTAATGGTGAATTCCTCCGGATGTTTGGTAATCTTTAAGATTTCAAATTTTACATAAGCGTATTTTAAATGTCCCACTGTCCGTAGTACTGCGATCTGTTTAACATAGTGGTACAAGCCAATAGTATGTTTACCCGTTATATTATTTAAAAATTCCAAATTTGGACTATAAATGGAATAATCTAACGGCTGTATAAATAGCTTTGGCAGTGTATCGCTAAGAACATTAAAAGCATGTTCCAAATCGCTAATCGTTGGAGGCCTAGGCTGTGTGCTATTGCTGTTCTTTTTCGAGCTATATGTTCGAATTGATTTTACTTGTAGTACATCTGTTAGAATTTTACTATTATTCATAGAGTTATTTTTTAACACCGGCCGGAATTCTTGTTGACTAGACGTTACAGGGGGCTGTTGTTGGGCTAAAACCGATGAAAATCTTTTTACACATCTTAACTGCTCAAGACGACTCCAGTAGTCTTTTATTCTGACAGAAGATTGTCGAAATGCCACTGTATTCGAATACATATAGTTCGTATTTGTATGTGATTAAGAAACAATCTCAATTAAAATTAATATTTAATGATAAAATTTGTTGGATAATTTTTCAACTTTTATATTTTAGGCAACAACAACAATAAAAATGTGCAAATAAAGGGTTGCCAGTTTTTGAAATACACTTCACAGATGTTTTTTCTATAAAAGTGATACCATATGGTTAGAAAAAGAAATACAGACATATTATCCTACTTTGTAAAGTGCTGTCAAAACAACGTAACGTCAACAGGCTTATTGAATGTCCTAAATAATGAACCATTTGAATTTTAATTTGAATGTTAGGGTTCAACCTAGTGTTTATAATTACAACAAAAATATTTGAAATTTTTACTTATGGTTTTTGGTTAGTTATCAATCGCCCTCAGTTTTGCTCAAATAAAGGTTCTGATATGAATTTTACTTTAATCAGTTATGTAGTGTGTATATGTATTTTTACTTTTAAACTTAATCTTAAAGATTTCGTGTAATATTTCTTAATATTAAATGGTTTTTTGATTTTCATCTAAATCTAATTTATTTAGAAGATTTTGACTACCGTTGAACTCATCTAATTCTGGGTCACCGTACTCCAATATATTGAAATCGTCAGCAGTTAAAGACTCGAGTATATCGTCATCATCGCCATCGGCAAATCCACCTAGAATGTCACCTAGACCGGCATTCTCATCAGCTTCTAATTTCTCCACACCACTTGCAATGGGGTCCTTGGAATCAGTAAGTTTAGAAACACCTGGCCAATTTTTATCGGTAAGGAATATATCGTTACGTTCGGAGAGTTGTAATGTAGGATCGGATTTGTTAGAATCAAATTCTTTAGAAATACTATTCATAGACGATTGCGACTGCTGCATAGTTTGATTTAATGTGGACATAAAGCTGTTTTGCTGTTGATCCAGTTGGGATAGAGGTTTATTGGTTTCACAATTCAGCTGATTTGAAATCATGGAATTGATCGAATTGTCATTATTAGAACCCAAAATATTTGTTTGTAATTTATTTTGAGGATTGTTATCATTAAAAAGATTCATGTCGAATAAAGGCTGTTGAGGCTTGCTAGCGTTATTGGTCACTGGAGTGGACGGTTCAGAACGCGAAAAGTCTCCCACAAAAGCTGTAGTTAAATATTGAAATAAATATATAGTAAATGTTATTAGTAATCTATGCGAATTACCATTTTTATTGAATTTATTACTATAAGTCTCCTTGTTTTTCGCCTGATGTTGTTTCCAAACTCTTTCCTGTTCTTGTTCTTTAAGTGTTTTTTGCTGAAAGTACATTTTTTCTGGTTCCTATATGGACCAAAAAACTTTTAGAGGTGTTTTTTTTAAATTTATAAGTTGAAATTCACATACCTGTTGTGACCTTCTCAATCTTAAAACGGAACGATTGTCTTTCGCGGATTGTAAAAAGGGAGCCTTACTTTCCGTTGACAGAGAACGCCATTTTTTAAGAATTTGTTTGCATCGTTCATTCCAATTGGGGTAATGATCTTTAAGTTCTGGATGTATGGTATTAGCGTATAACACAGCAGATATTGTTGCCATTGAACCTAGTTCTGTAATAAAATGTTAATATTGAATTTTATTATATTAAAGTAGAAATACGTATATAGAGAAGACGGACCTTCGTCTTTTCTCATTTTTTCAGCGGTTTTTTGTGTTCCAGCTACAGCCGTTTCTTTAATGGGTTCATCGAGTTGTGGTGGTATTTCCTGCGATTCACTTGACATATTAGATGTTGTCGCTTGTGCTAGCATGACATCTCTTTCCACTTTAATTTGACTTAGCATTGGATCTTCCGATTTTTGTGTTAAATAATGAGACGGATGTTTATTTTGAATGTTCATAGAATTATATGGGGTTTGTTGGTATTGCATACGCTGCTGTTGTATTTGTTGCTGCTGTTGTTGAATCTGCTGTTGTTGTAATTGCTGTTGCTGTTGTTGTTGTTGTAGCTGTTGCTGCATTTGCTGCTGAGGGTGTTGAACAACTTGTTGCTGTTGTTGTTGCACTTGCTGTGGATGACTTATACCCATATTGGTTTGCATAAACGTCTGTTGTGCGGGTTGAACACTTGTTTGCTGTATATGTTGCATGTTCATATTATTATTTTGCATCAGTGGAACATTGTATTGATTACTGAAAAAGAGGATTTTCCATTTTACATCCAATATTAATTACAAATAAAACATTTACCTAATTTCCATTTTAATATTATTTAATCCCATGTTACTGTTTGTATTTGCCATAAAATCAGATGTAATCTAAAAAAGAAGGATTGAAGGTTAAGCCAATTATTATTATTTTTTTTTTTTTTGTTAATTTTACTTACATTTCCTAAAATTTCTTCTGTTTTTATATTTTTTAAGGTTTCCTCTAATTTAGCTGAAGGTACTAAGGCATTTCTTTGCACATTCGGATTTAAGTCAGTTTGATCACTTTCGACTGTTGACGATCCAGAAATTGTAGTCACCGATGGTTTAGACATATCTGCTACAATCTTTTGTTGCGTTGGCTGTACTGTTGTTTGCGTTTTAGTTTCAGTTAGTTGTGATTGTAAAGTGTTTGATTGAGACTGATTTGGATTAGCATTACTATCTTTTACTTCTGTTTTATAGTTAACGTTATTAAAACAAGGCCCATTATCAGAGTCGTCAGACTCTTCAAAAGAAATATGCGTTTCTTTATTATCCAAAAGCGATTTACCAAAAAATGCCTCTTGTAAATATGATGGATAAGATTCGCATAATTTTGATTTCATTTTTTTCTTAATGATTTTCTTTTTCTTTTCATCTGTCAGAGAAGGATTTTCCAGAGTTCCCATGTAGAGTTCTTCGTTTTCCTTCCGTGTACCACGCATTCGTACATTAAAACCACCAATACCAAGTTTTTGTAAATTACGTTGGCGTTTTTTACGCAAAATATTTAACCCTTCTTCATTCGTAGATATTGAAAATCCCTCTGGTTGGCTACCATCTTCGCCCATCCAAACCATACCGTCCTTATATGTAGTTACAGGTACCTTTTCAACAGGAGTAGTGTTGCCATCGTTTCCACCATCTCCTGGGGTTGGAGTTGAGTTTCCACCACTAGCTGAATCAGTGACGCCGCTATCTTTTTGTAAAGCGTCAACGCGCAATTTTCGTTTTCGTTTTATTTCAGTAGTCAAAGAGCGTATCATATTAAAACCTTGTTCACTTACACAAACACCATCTATCCAGAAAGCGTTATCGGTAGATTCATAGGGTTCATTTGCAGTGGTGTTTGTAGTTGAGGTTGAGGCACTTGTATTATTATTGTCTTGAGTTGAAGGCTCATTAGGTGATTGTTTAACATTTCCAGCTTCCTTTTGGGTGGACTTTTCAACTGGAGCAACTTTCGTAGTTGGAACCTTCGAAGTTGCTACATCCTTACGGCACATTTTACAATGATAGTCGACATCAGTAAAAACTTTTGCTTCCTCCTCATTTTTTATGTTATCACACAAGCAGTGTGACCAACGCTCACAACTGCAGCATTGTATTATAAGTTCACTCTCATTATATTGTTGGTGACAAACATAGCAAGCGACTTGACTTGCGCACGGTCCACATTCTAAGAAACCATTAAACCATGAAGAATTTTTACCTGGTGAATTTCGACCACATTTTTGGCAAATTGCACACCATTTACATTTCCAATTACCATTTGGAACTGCATCCAAAGGTGGACTCATGCAGTAAATGTGATAAGAAATATCACATTCGTCACATAAAATTAATCGAGCTTCATCATTCTTCTGTCCACATCCTTCACAAACCGTACAATCTAAACAACGCCAGCCTTTTTGGAGCATGGTTTTTGAAAGAGTTACATTAGCGCAGTGCGGGTGGTAACATTGGCCACATTGTACGCATCCAATTAGGCACGCCTCTTGATCCGTACCTAAGGCTCCACACATTACACAAATGTCTTGCATGAGAATAAATTTATCCTTAGCTGAACATAAAACTAATTTCTTTTCCAAAGACATATCGTCCTCCGAACACTGTGAACTGTTCAAATCACTGTTCGTGGATGCAGTTGAAGATGAATTTAACATTAATAACTGCCTTCCCTTACCACGTACGCTACGCTTACGATTAAACTGACTATTGAGTATTCCCTTACCCGTAAATAGTTTGCCCATTTTACCGCCTCGGCTTAGTTCCTTAAGGCCAATACGTTTCCTTGAAATTTTTAGAGGATCAACCATATTTGTAAAGTCAGTACCACTGTCTTTGTCATAAAATTCAGCCTCCAAATCACGAGGAAAACCATCCGATGTGGCTGCTAAGGAATCAGTAGATGCAAAAGCCAGAAGATTTTTACCAGACTTACAAGGTTGGCAAACATAATCATAATCAGGATTGGTTTCTTTCTTCAAGTGATACGCTGTTAAATCTGCTTCATCGTCACAGCTACTATGTACAAATCTGTAGTAAAAATAAGAACATTTTTGATGACATACTAAAACGAAATATTTTATTTTATTGTTTACTTATTGCATTTGCTGCATTTGACCATTTCCTTGTGGGAAGCGGCCCGATAAGCTTTATGACATATTGGACACGAGAATCCTTTGTTACGTTGCTGATAACAAGAATCACATATCGTATAATGGCAATGCCAACGAGAAGAAGCGCCAGCGCCAGGCGTCCTTGCACCGCAATCACTACAAACTCGGCAACGCTGCTCATTATAAATTGATATTGTTAGAATTTTACTTTAGACAAAAAGACGTAATATTTTCCACATACATTACATTTCCAACCGTATTTTGGTACTGAGGATATGACGGGCCTCAAACATGTTGTGTGATAAACCTTTTGACATTGTTCGCATTTAACAGAACGATTTTCATTATTTTCAGTTTGACGACAAATTTGACATTTACAACATTGTGCACAATTCCAGCCGGATCTAGAATCTAGACAAAAATATTAATGTATAAAATGCTATCAATGTAGTATGGTAGTTTACCTCGAAAATTTGCCAAACCAATACAGTTGGTGTGATAATGTGCTCCACAGCTACAACACATCAAAAGTTTTGAAATATCACCTAGAGTACAGCATTGACGACACTCAATATTTGTATCCACAGCTTGGAGTTAATAAAGATATTTATTTATAAATTATTATTGTAGTTTTAAATATACATTGAGTTACCTATATAGGGAACTTGACTAACGTGTTCTACACAAAAGGCTTGAAAAGACTCAATTATAAGGAAACAACCATCTGCTGCAGCACACGGTAAGTGATAGTTTTTCTGGCAACTCATGCGACAATTAATACTGGCACCATAGCGCTGGCAAGATGAACATTTGCGTGTGACACTTTTAGCTACCATTTCCTCAAAATTCGGTACAAAATCCTCTTCAATACGTTTCATTTGCAAACTCCACATAGCACACATGCTATGGATATAGACAAAGCAACCTTCAAAAACTAAACTGTCCAAGGAAGGTACTTCGTCATGACCGACATATTCCAATTCATTTACGCATTCAGTGTTCACGATTACTTTTGATCTTGATGTCAAGTTCTTTTTGCGAGAACTGCTCTCAACTCCAGTGTCTGAGTTATCTTCCGCAGAACCTTTTAAGGCGTCCGTTGTTACAGCAAAGGCTGCTTTTACCGACTCATTGTTGACGGTGATTTTGAGCATGTCGCCTTGACCTAAAGAACTGCGTTCGCATAAGTTACATAGACAGCATGTTTTTCCCGGATACTTTTCAGTAAAATAAGGTAATTCCTCATTATGGACTGTTGAAGCTGACGATGTCTTGCTATTTGAAGTTGATGTTTCTTCAGCAGACCCCATTGCAGAGCCTTCAAAGAGCACAGAATTCGAGTAGGATGACGACTGTGCAAGAGGATCTTTAACAAATTTCTTTTTTGCTTGAGACAATTGTTGTTTGTTTGGGGCTCTAAATGACAACAATGGATTCTCCTTGCGTGGTCGTCCGGGACCTCTCTTGGAATTAACTGAAGGCTTATCATCAGCTATGGCTACAACGCTGTCATTTCCCAATAATGAAGTAAATGAATTGTTTTCAAGAAAGTTGTTGCTTGTTTGAATATTCGTAGAGCTGTCACTATTGCTATTAGTATTGTTTGTATTGCACTGTTTGAGTATGATATTTATATTATTTGTTTGTGTTAGATCTTCGTTTAGGAGAGATGATGATGGTGACCCAGCATCTCCTAACTCAGATGTTGGTGCTATATAGACAGATGGGTGCAATAGAGATGCATGAAATTGTATGATTGATGTGTGATATGAAATTGCAATTGTGTAAAAATAATTATATATTAAATGAAAAATGATAATAACAAACAAGAAGTAACAATACAAAATTCTACAAACCCGATGACTGCTGGTTACTGAAATTGGTCAATTCATACTCATCAAGGTCTATATCTAATCCAATCTCTAAATCCATATCACATTAAATGCTTTAAAATTTATAACATTTTCAATCAATTTATGGTAAAAATAAAAATTTTCAAAATTATTAAAGCAAGTATTATAATAAAATTGTAATGTTGTATAAATAAGAGTGTAAAACGCGCTTTTTTTGCTGCCTGTTCTTAAGTTGTCAAACTTTCACAATGAGTACCTGTCTTCGAAAAAGACGATAAAATATATATTTTTTTAATATATGCGGCACAAATATGTTAAAAGATTATGTTTTTTGTGATTTTTAAAGAATTCATGCCCAATTTCCACAAAACACTTTAGAAATATTCCTAACAAGTGCATTTATAACGAAATGTTAATTGGTATATGTTTCACTGAGTTGTTGTCAATGAAAACACAGGGTAGTTCTAAAAATGAAAAACTTATTTAACACTTAAACGCTACAAGTTGTAATTATGACTCCATTTGTAATAAGGCGGAGCATATTTAAATGTATTTTTATTATTTTTTGCTACTCTTTTTTGGATATTACATTTAATTAAGTTTTAGCCCGTTTAACAATTTTTTTATGAGTTTGCCAAATCGTTAGGTCTTAAAAATATAGGTAATGAAAATGAACAAGATTTTATTTATATTTATATGTATATAATTTATTGATAAATGTAAACTTCTTTTAATTAAATATGTTTTAACAAATCTCTTTACGTATACTTTGATAAAATAAACACTAACATTTTTACTAATGTATATATCATTGTTGCAATATTGAAACCTTTGGAAGATGAACCCAATGATATGCCTGTATTTCTGGAAGAACAACATTCTATTGCGAAATCGATTAACTTTGGATAATACTCATTCCAAAAATTAATTTTATGATTTTCGGCGACTGCTTTCACATTAAAGTCTTCATTGATTTGTAGATATGTTTGATTATTTACATTGTATGAATTCCAATTAATGTAAATATTAAATGATGTAGGATTGGAAGATTTCGCAAAGTTAGCCCATAGTGTCATTACAATTTCCGATATTTTTTTATCAGTTGCATTCCAACGATTAATAAACATATTGTTATTCATATACGGCACTCCCCAGATAAATATTTGATCGAAATATTTTGGAACACTTATCCAAGAAGGAAGTACGTAAAACTCAGTAAGTGGACGGATATTAAAATAATAGACATAAATCTCTTCGTCGGCGCTAAGAAGATTAGCTAACAAAAATAAAGGTGCCAGATGCATTCTATCGGTATGGAAGCTTATGAAATTGTTCAGAACTGTTTCCTGATTTACATTATCTTCGTTTTTATACATAAGATTTATGGAATCTAAAATTATAGGATAGTCTGATTCACATAAATCACTTTGATTTGTTTTCTGAATGTCCTCCATAGCTACTTTGGCAGCAAAATTTTCAAAATCATCACTCGTCATTAAGGCACCGTCTTTTTCTTCGTCGTCCAAAATCTGTAAAACGTCTTCCATGTCTGTAATGCCAATCATTACAGGAACTTTGTTGTAGCTACCACTTTTTAAAAGCACTGATGGTAAATCTTCTATGAAACCTTTAGAGGTGTTGCTAAATCCCTTATCTATCACTGGACCCCATTCAAGTTCAGGTACATTGTCCATTAAAATTTTAGCATCGAGTCTTTTCAAGCACTGTATCAACATTGAGGTAGGTTTGCGATTGCATGCAAAAACATGAGCCACAGAATCAAGGAAAGGACTAAAGTGGTCAAATGTTCGTACAGTATCCTCAGTAAGAGGATTTCCAGACATCATAATCACTTTATGAAAAGCATTTCGCGACCAATCTCCCGATGTCAAGTGTAAACCGGCACTGATGGCACCCGTAGAATGGCCTATTATAGTTATTTGCTTTGAATCACCGCCAAAATGAGCAATATTCTTGCGTATCCAAAGCAATGCAGCCGATTGATCCATTAAACCAAAATTACCAGGTGCTTCGGCATCTCCTGTGGTTAAAAATCCCAATATATTTAATCGATATGCTACGGTTACTACTATGACCTTTTGTTTGAAAACCATTTGAAAGGGATCAATATCGGTAGGACTACCCGAAGAAAAATCCCCACCATGAAACCAAACCATAACAGCATAACCAGTCAGACCAGGGGAACCTTAAAATTAAGAATATTTTAGATATAACATAATAAACATATTTTTTTGTTAAACGGTAAATAATTCCAATGATTAAATTTATATATTATTCGAAACTTGTAAACTGATAATCAAAAAAAAAATATTCGAAATTGCAAAATGTTAAATATTACTTTTTCTTATTTTTTGCACTCGAAACAAATCAGCAAACTTTATTCAGCAAATAATATACTTAAAATTCAATTACTTTGTTTAAAATATAAGTGGAGTTGAAAATTGAATTCTAAATTTTCTTAAATTGTATTTTAACTTACCATCTGGTATAAATATATTCAAATACAAGCATTCCTCATCGTATCCTTCTCGAAAAGTACCACCCATGGAATTTGATGTCATTAGTAACTCTTGTATTTGCATTGTCTGCTTATTTGTCTCACCAATGTTCTTCTCCCAGCATTTGGGTCCATAAGATGTGGCATTGTAAATCATATTCCACTTGTTCACTCTGATTTCGGGCGGAGCAAATCTTGGAGCTTTGGCATATTGTATACCCAAATAGGCTTTTATATTTTGGGTACGAAACATTTTCATATACATGCCCACCATAACTCCTTGGTTAGGCAAATGTACTGTCGGTGCCTCTAATGCATATATTGATGTTTTTTGTTGACCGATCAAGTGAACAATTAAAAATATCAATTTCACATTTACTATGTTTTCGAGAGGAAGTCTTGACTTGGCTGTTAACATTTTTACACTTAATGAATAACTAAGGGAATTTAGGCTAAAATTTAGTAAAAAAAAAAACAAAAATTGTGTGAATATTATTGTGCTACTTTGCATTGCATGATGAGGGTGCAAAATTATGATATTGGTTGTCATGGTTTTACAATATAAAAATTTTTGCGTTGCCAGGATATTTCTTTTTTAACGTGACACAGGGTCCAATAATGTAGGCTGAATTTTTATTTTACATATTTTGTAGTTTAGGGGGTGTACTATTTTTTATATTGTTTTATTCGTATACACTAATTGCGAATTAGTAATTTAATGTCCTTGATTTCTATACAGTATTTTAATGGATACAAGTAACCTTTCTTTCGAGTATGATGACTAAGAGGCTTGCATTCTGAAAAATGAAGGATTTTGCGTTTTAATATTTCATTTTTGTAATATTATATTTTTTTTTTTGGTTTTTCATATATTGTTACAATGAATAACAATTCATTAAAGAGTTCAATATACATATTATATGAAAAATCGTTACAATTTATTTTTACTCGTAATGATATTAAAAAATAAATATGTACATATATGTACTATAGTAACACTAAATGAAAATATGCGAACAATTTTTTTGTTCAAATAAAGTCTATGCACATCATCACACATCTTAGATATGGTATGGATATGGATGTGTCTGAAACATACTCTCACTTTTATTTCAAATGTTATATTTGCCATTAACCATGATTTTTAGGCGGCCAAAAAATTGTTATCACGTACAAAGGCAATTTTTGTTTTTGCTGTTTTTAAAAATCTATATTTTCTTTTTTTAAAGAAAAATGTTAAAAAAAGAGAACAATAACAACAAGAAAGCAATTTTGAAAAACGAAAGAAAACAAAACATCTTTCTTCTTTTTGGTTTGTGGAAAAAAATCATGCCGTTATGCTTCAGAAGACCTTATCGTGATTTGCTGGTAATTCCATAGTACGAATTTATTCTTCAATCAGTTTTAACTAAGAGCTCCTCAATTAAAAATCGAAAATAACGTTCAAATAAAGTGAAACAAAGTCAATAATTGAAATTCGTCTTGCGAAGAAAGTTTTATCGCCTAAAGATGAGTGCCTTAACATTTAAACTGTTATTCTATCTTTGTGGTAAAATCTTACAAACCAAATCTTTTTAAAACAAGGACTATACAGTTTTTTTTATTAAACAATTATATATAAATAATCGTCTAAACAAAAGAAAGAATGAACCATTTAGAAATGTGTTTATAACTAATTTTTTCAAATTGTGCTTACAATTCAATCATATCTGTTTCTATCTGAATATATCATAACTGCTGTATTGAAAAAAAAAGCTTTTGCATGTTATTAATGGCATTATTTAGTCTGGTCTCATTCAGATCAAAACGCCACGTCGTACGCTTATACTATAACTTCATCAACGATGAGAGCATCGTTCCTAAAAAATAAGAATAACAGATAGGAATATTTTTACAAGAGTTAGAGCTAGAAAGTAACATGTCGTTATTACTTATTGTACGAGGTCTGAACTATAAGAGGAATGGAAGCTCCCGAAGTTTCAAAACTACGATTGTTTCTTTCAGACAGTCCAGATGTTGACAGATTATTCCCCAAAATTAAATTTTTGGAATATGAAAATAGTTGGTAGATGATTCCTATAAATTCACTGCGTTGCATACTTCTAAATCTCAATGCTAAATTCCCATTTCCATTGCCTTCTATAATCGTTTGAATTACATAGTTCTTAAACCAAAAAATTATGATTGAAAATATATAAAAAACTATTGAAATATCGATGCAGGTTTTCAACGTAAAAAAGCTAAATAGTTTAAATTTATACCATTTAAGAACATCATTCTAAAATTAAAATAAGTTTTTAAAACCATCATTTATTAACACATTGCTTGAATTTGATTATTTTTAGTATATCATGGTATTCTACTGGTAAATGGTATACAAAATCTACGCTATCCTAAAAGATTTGATAATAACGTATGTGAAAATTTTTGATATTAACTGTCTATGACAGTTATTATAATATTATTTGTATTTGTATATATTGTAGCAGTGGCATTTCGGCAAACGTCAAGATCTTTTAGCTCAATCTCGTTATTTTATGTGGAAACCAGCAATTAATCCGTCTCAACTACGGTCAAGTGCCAAAGCTCCTATAATACCTCACAACTTCAATCGTTATGGCATTGCATCGCCAGCAGCTATGGCTCCTGTTTTACAGAATTACATGTTTACAATGCCAACCAAAGTTAATTATCCTGTATATCAGCCTCTACAAGATGCATAAACGAGAAAAGGTACGTCTAACGACTGGGTATGACTTTAGATTTGATTAAGATAAATTTTATTATTTATTTATTAATATAATATAATATCACAAAAATATTTTTTATATTTTCGTTATTTTTTTTAATATAATAGAAAGCCTGGCAATTGCATCATATTACCATAATTAATGCTATAATGCCAAAACCTTATTTACCGACGCCGCCTACCTATGCCCACCCAACGACTACATTTCGAAATTATAGAACGAATAATAAATTTCTCCATCAACAGTATTTAAATAATTTTGCACGCCAAAATTTGGAAAGCTTTAATAACATTAATACACAACACAAATTACAACAACAACACCAAATGGTATATCCGTTAAACACATACTCATTGAATATGAACAAACCAACTATAGATTACGCTAACATCTTAAAGTATACCGCTTATAACAACAATCGTAACGAATCGAATGATATAAATATAAAAGCTGTAGGGGTCACTCCATGTGACCGAAAAAATAAAGATGATTCTAATAACTCAGGCAGCGATATTATGTATTATTATTGCAATAATCGCATAACGAACTATAAAAATCCTACACAATATCAAATTGTCTCTACACAAACAACAACACCGCCCACTACATCAACAACATCAACATCTACAACAACAACAACAACTTCCACAACAACTGAGAGACCTTCGACTACAACTGCAAGAAGTGTTCTTGGCAGCTTCACTGTTTTTACTACGGAAAAACCAATATTTTTGCCTACTCCAAATGAGCCCGTAGAAACCAATTATGCACCAGTAGCAAGTCTAGCAAATACGGAAAATCATGTCTATTTAAATTATAGAGATCAATATAGATCCAAAAATTACGAAAATATACGATCAGATTCATTCCAACCATATCAGACTCGCCAATCCTTAATAAGATATGATGACATAAGACGAAAACAACAACAACAGCAGTACACAACCACGTCGGCGTATGATAGCATGAAACTGCATAGTTTTTTTACTATAGAAGATGCTGTAACCCGAGCTCCAGAAATGCAAGTTTTCAATGATCCATATCAAGCATATAGACATGCTAGAAGACACCATTACAGCCATCAAAGACCAACGACAACCCCCTTTATGACTACCACCACCACCACTACTACCAAAAAACCCAAATACAAAAGTTTTTTCGATGAATTGGATGACGAAGATTATACGACATCTGAATCTCATCACTATGATTATTCATTCTTTGGTAATCCTCAAAAATCTGTATACCAAAAACCCGAATTTAGGAGTGAATCGAAGTATGCTCAACCAAATCAAATCATAGATCAAACATATAAGTCAATCGATGACAACTCATTCTTCACAGAACCCTATCAAGTTAAACCGAAAATAAAAGAACAAAATTTTGATTTATTTCAAGCCATAAGCCCCACAACATACACAGCACCACCTATTACCACATATAAACCTTATGGTATTTTCAAAAGTAATATTTCAGTTACAACACACAGAATTCCCCATACTTCAGCCACATACAAATTAAAACCAACACCAACTGCAACTACAGAATTAATTTGGGGAAGTCCTGAAGAAAAAATAAATTTTAAAACGGAAACAACTACAGGTATATACCCATTACAAATTCAAACATCGACTGTACTCCCCATAACTACTACCACGGAAAGAAAAACAAACAGAATCAAATTAAAATCTCTATTAACATTAAAAACACCCACAACATATAAATATCCAAAACAAAGAGGTCTGAAAAAACCGTATAAAACTTTAACATCTACTACAACGACCAAAGTTACGCCCACTTTAAAAAAGGTACCAAAATACCAGAGACAATATAAAGTGAAGAAATTAAAACAATTCAAACATCTTTTTACAACAACAAGTACAACAACTTCAACTACAACTAGTACTACCACCACAGCTACACCGGCGACCACAATTGAAAATTATACAAAGAGAGCTTCATCTAGAATATACTCTACCACATCTACCACTGAAGAGCCAACAACCAGAAAAATATCACTTAGAAATACTACAACAACAGATAGTACTAGACCAAGAAAATCTAGTGGACGAAAGCTAACATCGACAACACAACCTACAAATACAAGAAAGAAACCCATTATTCGATTAGCAGTGGAATCAACGACTTTAGCAAATATTCCGTCAAGAAAACAAGCATCCAGGAGAGGCACCAAAAGAGTGCATAACACTAAAACTGAGAAAGAAGTTTCTTCAACAATAGCAACTTCGAAAAGAGGCGAACATAAGAGTCGACGTAGACTATCCTCAACGTCGACAACACCTAAACTGGGGGTGACACGTTCAACATCAAGCCTTTCTTCCACCACGTCTTTAACAGCAGCTTCTCAACGATCTTCATCCACGTCTACAACCACAACGATGAGATCTATTATGAGAATTGCCAATAGTAAGTCACGATCAAGACCTCTTCCACAGAGTGAGTTTAGATCTTCTATAAAAACTCCTAATGATATACACAACGACGAGACCAATATAAGAGGATCGTTGAAATCTATTACTTCAACAGAGGCTAGTGTGCCCCCATTGCCAATTGAAATATATTTTAAGAAAAGTCAGATTGCAAAAATATGATTGCATCCCAAATGAAAGATTTAGTCAAATACTACAAAAATTATAAATCATGTATATTTATAAGTTAATAAGTACATACATTCATAAAAAATAAAAACATTTTTAATTTTTCTTTTTTATACAATCTTTCCAATCTACATACTTGATTTCAATTTTGTTATTGAACATAGATAGAACAGTTGGTGTAAAAATGGCAGCAATATATTTTATAAAAACTTTTTTCAGTTTTTTATTTGCCGTTTTAGTTAGGGATTAACAGCTTTTTTTATAAGCAATTAGTTTTATACCCAAATTTAATACCATCAAAACTGTCGATATTAATTGTATAGGAATTGAATTTTGTGAAATTTGAATTGGTGGATCAGTTACGTTTACTAAAACTTTTGCACCATTTTTAAGAAACTATGTTTCACTCACATTTTGAAGAATATATCAATAAGGATTTTTAAACTGAATCATTCTTGTTGTCGAATTTCCATTAAGTTAATAATTTTAACTTCCGCAGTAATGTGATTTTTCAAGTTTTCAACGATATTTATTAATAGCTTAGTAATAAAATTTTTATAACCATTTATGTTCTGTATTATGGGTTTTACAAAATATTAGCAAAATAAGTGAAATTTATTATCAAAAATTCATCGAAATTCAACTATTATCGGGTATCGAAGTATGTATACGAACCCCATGCATTCCCTTTATTTGTTCCTTCAATGTGTTCGTTACCAGTTTATGTTGTTTTAATGTGTTCAAACCCTTAAATTCATTTGCTTCGACATGAACTTCAAACATTGCCCCACATCCTCCAGATACGTCGGTTACCTTGATTGTAGCCTATTAAAAAAATTAAAATATAACTGTAATGTACACTAATACCACTTCGTGATGTATAAATACTAAGATACGCACCTGGGGAAACCGGCTGATCAACAAATTGTGTATTGTTTGTTCAGCATTTTTTCCCGCACTTGAACATAATGAGCGCAAACGGAACTAAAATAATTAAATAGCAGCAATAACTTTAATTATTTAATTTAAAAGCAATGAAAAAATACTTACGAAACGTGACAGAGAATTCATTGCACTATATTTACGTAAATATAAATTTAAGAAGAATAAGAAAATAACAACATATGGTAGATAAAAATAACATCATTGTTGCCAAGTCTGGCCGAAATAGAATGAAATAAAAATAAACAAATAAGCTTCGAAAAAAAATATTTTTTATAACAAATTTTATTCATATCTACTACTTATCTATTAGCTATTTTTATTGCTCTTTTTTGTATTTATGCAACGAAAAACTTCGCATATAGTAAAAATTGTAAAATCTCTAGATCACTATGAGTTCGCTAAATATTAATATTAACAATTGCAAATGAAGACAACAGGGTATCTAGAAAATAATTATAATTACGTATTAAAAAATCATATAATTTTACTATGGTATTTAATTCTGTACACATATATTAATTTTTATATCTACTTTTATAATTTAAAATTGGAGGACTTAAATAATTTGCTCTTTATAACTTTCGTTGCTGAATCGCTTCCAAAATTAAAAGTATTGCATTGTTTTGATTACCCTGTGTTTAGTTTCCATATGTTTCCTTTGAGCTTCATTATCAGAAGACAATCGTCTGAAAAATTTTCATTTTGTGGTGTTTGCAATTTTTTCTTGCTGTTATTTGTTAATAAACCAGCAATATATTTTATTGAAGTAAACGAAAAAGGTGCTTTTAAATTGTTTTAATTATTTGAATAAAAAACACCTGATATGTGTCATACGTTGCGTTAATTAAATTTGAAAAACAAAAGTATTGATGTATGTGTATACCATATAGAAGATAGGAGTAAATAAAAAAAATTGAAAAATAGAGGGGCATAATCGTCAACATTAATTCATAAATAGATATACAACAAACATACATGCGTTGGATATTGCATATTTAAAATTATCAAATGAAAATCAAAACAAAAATGCAATTTATTTCAAATTTCCTATATTTTCTAATAAGATTTTACGATTGTGCTTTTATCATTATAGGTTTGAAATGAACTTTTGTTAGTTATGAATCGCAGAGGTATTAACGCAAACACAAATATAAATTCACAAACAGTCATGGATGATGCCAGTTGGAAAAACGTAAACGTTCCCGAGAATGCCTCAATGTTGGGTGGAGGTAATAATAATCCTGCTTTAAATCCAGATGCTTCTAATCAAGGTGGTTTTGCCCAAGGCAATATGCCGTATGGTGGTTCAAACACTCCCTATTCACAGGCTGGACAGAATTCACCGGCTGGCAACCAACCGTTAGTGTTTCCGAACTCCAACCCAACAGGGTCGAATACGCCACAATATACATCATCACCAGCACCTTCAGGTTCGTCGACACCGGGACCTGTCGCTCAACAAAATATGTCAGGACCTTACCCTCAGCCAGCAAATTCGGGCAACTTTAATGGACCAGTTGGTGGGCCCTTTGGATCGCCTTCTTCTGGAATGGGTCAGTTCAGCCGGCCGGCCAGTTCAGGAACTCCATTTAATAGCGGCCAAGGAGGGCACTTTCCCGGTCAAGCCGTTTTTAATGTAGGCGGCCAATTTAATTCAATGCCACCTACATCATCATTCGGACACGGTGGGGGTCATCCTATGATGGGTGGTCCACAAATGGAGCGTATAGATCCTGGATATAGACGTCACAATTCTTACTTCAGTCATACAGAACATCGTGTGTTCGAAATGAATAAACGCTTACAGCAACGTACTGAAGAAAGTGATAATTGCTGGTGGGATTCATTTACAACAGAGTTCTTTGAAGATGATGCCAAACTAACGGTACTTTTCTGTTTGGAAGATGGTCCGAAACGCTACACAATAGGACGAACATTGATTCCACGCTTCTTCCGCAGTATTTATGAAGGAGGGGTTTCCGATTTATATTTCCAGTTAAAACACGCTAAGGAATCCTTTCATAATACCTCTATTACGTTGGACTGCGATCAATGTACTGTAATCACACAACACGGCAAACCATTCTTCACAAAAGTGTGTGCTGATGCTCGATTAATTTTAGAATTCATGTATGATGATTACATGCGAATCAAATCATGGCACATGACAATCAAGGGTCATCGAGAACTTATACCACGGTCAGTAATTGGTACATCACTACCATCGGATCCAATGATTTTGGAACAAATTACCAAAAATATCACTAGAGCTGGTATCACCAATTCCACATTGAACTATTTACGCCTGTGTGTAATATTAGAGCCA
Source organism: Sarcophaga bullata (assembly GCA_005959815.1). Lineage (NCBI taxonomy): Eukaryota > Metazoa > Arthropoda > Insecta > Diptera > Sarcophagidae > Sarcophaga > Sarcophaga bullata. Next base: position 113,585 of record QOCX01000002.1, read on the forward strand.
ATGCAAGAGCTAATGTCGCGGCATAAAGCGTATGCGTTAAGTCCTCGTGATTGTTTAAAGACGACCCTTTTTCAGAAGTGGCAAAGAATGGTCGCCCCCCCGGGGAAAAAAGACCCCCAGAGGCCGGCGAACAAAAGGCGCAAAAGAAAAGGGTCAAACTCGGGCGGGGGCGCAAACGCAAACACGCCGCCAGTGAGTAATCAAAAGCGCTCCCCGTCCGGTCCAAATTTCTCACTGTCGTCACAAGATGTAATGGTTGTAGGAGAGCCCACCTTAATGGGCGGCGAGTTCGGCGAAGAAGATGAACGCTTAATAACACGGTTGGAAAATACCCAATACGACGGTACCAATGCTATGGATCATGAAAACCATACTGGCTTTGGTCACTCAGATTCACCCATATCTGGTGCAAATCCCTGGAATATCGATAGATCAGGTGCAATACCAGCTAGTCCCGGCAGTGGGTCTGTACAGAATAATGCAAATATGGCTGATATTGACAAGAAGAGTCCAATAGTATCACAGTAAAATTTATAAATATATTCTAGTAGTGTACTTTTTTTATTAAATTAAATAAAAAAACAACACTATTTTTTAGCGTAGTTACGTTAAGTAAAAATTGTATTTGGACAAAGCAATTAAACATAAGATCAACAAGCACACACACATACTTATATACAAAGCCAATCCTCAATCAAATGTAACCCAATCCCCTTTAAAACTCATACTTTAATAATATATTGTATTAATGTAAACAAAAGTAAAACGGAAACAGAATTAATAATCGTAAATAAATAAAAACTAAATTAGTTTTAAAACAAAATAAAAGTTTTCTTTTTTAAATTTTATTGTCTGGTGGAAACAAAATATGAGTGTTCAAATAATGGAAATTTGAATACTCATTCTAATGGTATCTTTATTCGCTAAAATGTCTTATAAAATGTAACCTTATCCATATATCTCTGCCAAGAAATAAACTATCTAGGTGTTAATATTTTTTCTAAAGTAAATATAAATATATCTTCTTGTCAATAGTTTTTGAATCATATTCTTTATAATTGTAATCAATAACAATCCTCAGTTAAGATCATTCTAAACTTACATACGAATATTCAGTACTCCGTATAGTGGCATCACGACGGTGATCCTTTTTAGAGTTAAACGTATTGTTATTACAATCCATGAAATATGTTGCCTTGATGTTTAACAGATGTACCAAGGCGCATTACAGGGCAATTTATTCTACATGTAGGCAGGCATCCAATAAAAAAAAGGTAATTAAGCTAGTAATCGCTCTAGTTTAATGAAAAATACTTATTTGAAAATCGGCGACCACGAAAATAACTCAATCCTAGAAAATTTCTTCAAAGGCGAAGACTTAACGAAAATTTTTCACTTACAATGGATTAACAAAACATTTCATAGAATTCTGCTTAAACAAAAAGCACTTTTTATTATCAAGATACTATTGTATATTTAAACATACTTATTTTAACCCAAATAGCAGAAAACAACACTACAAAATTTAAGATGTAAACACCACAATAGGAGTTCTTTCCCTTCATATGGGAATTTTCTCCAGAGCAGTACAAGATTTACAACTTCAACTTGGTGCGTCTCCAGTGACGTCTCTTGGCGTTGTATCTAAAAAAAAAGGAACAGATATTAATTTCAGTTTATATTAAAAAAATCAAGCGTTCATTTATCACTCACCTAATGGTGTTGCCTGTACGCAAACGGATCCATTGAGGTACAGAACGATTTTGTTTCAATTTCTTAGCAAGCTTTTGCTTGATTCTGAAGGTTTTGTGGGCCGCCTAAAATAAGGAAACATTTATTTGTTAAAACATATTAATATATTCTTTTTATATTTAAGGATTCCACAGATAAACTTGGATTTAAAACAAAACACGTACCATTTCGTCTTGCTCGTATGAGACAAAAGAGGGAAAAGAAAGATTGTCAAAGTAGAGCAAACAACGATAAAAGCATTTCAAAGTAATGTCAAAATAAGGTATCGATAACTTAGAGATGAGCAAGTTTATAAGTAAAACAGAAGAGAGTTGGCAACAATTTTATAAACAAATATATTTTTTATTGTTACTTTATGAAAATATACACATTCAATGCTAAATATCAATGTTTGTTTCGATATTCTCTGAAAATACGCTTTATTTATTATTACTTTAAATACAATATTCATATGCGCGATAGTAGTAAATTTACCATTGTTTCACCTCAGAAATCATTGATTAATGTGCTATCGTTTTATGTCGAGTAAGAAATAAAAGAAGAAGAAGTAGCTAATGTTTCATTCCACAGTGTTTTATATATTCAAGTTTATATATTAACTTCGCTAATGCTGTTGTTTATTGATTTTTTTTGGTTGCAATAAAGAAAATTGTTAAAATGAATACTTCCAAAATCGAAGAAGGCAACGAATTAATACGGCAAGCTGAAAAAAGGTAAATATAGTGTTAATGTTAACTTATTTTCATTAATTTTCATGTATCATAAGAGGTTTCTTTAATAATGAAAATTTTAACCACCCACTATACTACACTATAATTATATTTCCTTGGAAATTTTAGATTAGTTTCCTACTTTATACATTTATATATGTACATATATAATAATATCAAATATAATATTTATTATATATATTCTTTTAATGTTAAACATGATCAACTTCTTTATTAGTAATGTGACCTTGAATAGATTTTTGCAGAGCTCGTAATAAAAGGAAAAGTTTCTAATAAGAAAATAGGGAGAAGGAATATATTAATAATTATTGAATATAACAATTACAGAATTAAAAAATAATAATTTATTGTATTCTACCCTATATGTACTATATTTGAATGTGACAGCTGTTGTTCTATTTTATTTATTTTAAATCATAAGTTAACTAGATTCATAAAGGGAGAAGGGAACCCAAATTAAATTTGAACATTGTAATACTACAATATAAAGTCTTAAGAATTTATCATTCTGTTTCGACGAGATTGTATAAAAAGCTTCTTTCTATTTTTGCAGCATGAAAACAGGACTACTTAAATGGCGTCCAGATTACGATATAGCTGCAGATTGTTATACTAAAGCAGGTACGTTTACAGCTTAGCTTTTTTTTATAATATTTAAAGTTTGAAAAATCTATTTTCAATAGCTACTGCATTCCGAATAGGAAAATCTTATGACCAAAGCAAAGAATGCCTCATGAAAGCGGCAGAATGTCACAAACATAACAGTTCTTGGTTTCATGCTGCTAAATGTTATGAACAAGTAAATTATTATTAACACTATTAAAAGGCAAATAATTTAATGTTGCTCTTTTTAGGTGATTTTAATATGCAAAGAAACAAACAATTTATTAGAAGTTGAGGAGTTTGCAAGTCGTGCAAGTCATTTATATCAGCAACATGGCTCGCCTGAATCGGCTGCATCAGCTTTGGATAAGGCCTCAAAGGTTGTGGAACATAAACATCCTGAAATTGCATTACGTTTCTATCAACGAGCTCTAGAAATAAGCATGGTAAGTATCCTTTTTTTGCAAATATACAACATTTTAAAAATTGTAGTTGATAATTGACATTGTTTTTTGTTACTGCCACCAAAAAAAAAAACTTTCAAATAAAGATAGAGGATTCTACACGCTCAGCAGCAGAATATGCTTCCAAAGTTTCACGTATTTTGGTCAAATTGCAAATGTAATGAATAGTTTTTAATTTTTTTCTATACACTTTACAAAAGAAGCAAATATATAATGTAGATTTCCACAATTTTTGTGTTCCAATGTATAGGTATGATCAAGCCGCAGATGCATTAAGACGTGAAATTGGCATAAATCAGCAAACTGAATCGTATGGTCATATTGGTCGCTTGGCCGTGGTATTAGTAATGGTGCAATTGGCAAGAGGTGATCAAGTGGCTGCTGAAAAGGCATTCAAAGAGTGGGGCAACTGTTGTGATCCTCAAGAAGTTCAAACATTAGAAATGTTGCTGCAAGCGTATGACGACGAAGATCCTGAAACCGCTCAAATGGCTTTGAACTCTCCATTCATAAAGCATATGGATGTGGAGTATGCAATATTAGCAAAACGAATACCTTTGCCCCAAGGGGTATTATCATCTTCAAAAACTGGAGTTATTAAAAACGCTGCAGCTTCCTATACATCACCTAATATGGACGTAAGTTATATAAGCATGCCCACTCTTGAATAAAAGTAATATATACTTCTTTATCTTGTAGGTATCAAATTCGGAGGCTGCTGGTGGGGATAATGTTGCAGGTGGTAGTAGTGCTCAAAATGATGATGATGAAGAAGACGGCGGTCTTTGTTAATTTATTGTAAATTTTTTCCTAGCTTAATTGTTTTAATGCCGGTTATTATATTATATTTGATGTAATTAATAGCAATGCAATCTAATAACTTCATTCCAAATATAAAGTCAAATGTTAAAAAATTTACCTGTTTCATTGATGACTTCGAAAATCAAATTTATTTAAAGAAATGTACTAATTTTATTTGAAATGCTGGGTGAGTTTGCATAAGTAATAATAGTTTGAGAAAATAAAAGTTGAGAATGAATATGTAAAAAGAGTAATATTCTAGATATATATATATTTTCTATTTAAATTTAACCGTTCTAATATTACTCATAAGTGTGGCAACTACACGCAATTATGGCGAAGGTTTGTCTAGTAAGCAAAAAAAATTCGATAATGATAACAACGATATCTACTAAATTAATACGACTCTGAAAGGAAAAGTATTTTACTTCAAACTCATATTGAAAAATTCTATATTCTTTTTTCTCTTAAAAAAATTACAACAATTTGTATTATATTCAATAAATATAAATAAATTCTTTAAACACGCATACTGTTGATTCATTGTACAATTATCGTTTGTGTATGTGCATGAAAAAGAATTGCATTTTTGCACATCTCTAAAACAACGGTCAACTCTGTAAGAGCTCTCTTTTACTTTGCGGGTGTATCTCTGTAAAGTCGTAGGATAATTTGTTGAGGGAAAGGTTTCAACAAATAAATAAATTAAAATTATTTTTTATAACTTTATTGGTAAGTTCATTAGGCCGTATTCGATAAGAAAAACTACAACAAATTTATTAGGAGTGAATAAAGTGCATTTAAATGAAAAGTATTTATAAAGCAAATTTCTTTCACACACGTGTTTTTTTATTTCGTTTTGAGCGGAGAAGAATAAAATTGTCTATAATGGAAAAATGTATATTACCTAAATTCAATATAATTTTTTTTTTCATTCAATTCGTCGGTGAGCTTATTGTCCGATATTTACGAAAAGTAAAATGTGGTTTTTGTGTAATTTATTTCACAATTTTTATAATTGTTGAAGCTTTCACGCTGTTAAATTCATATACAAAAACTTCCTATAAAAATGTATTTCTATATGTAAATGCTTATAAATATACAAAAAGAATGGTATAAATTTAAGAAACAAAAGCAAAGTAGCAATGCCACCATGCTTTCGGTTTTTCGCTTTTCGACAGCAATGTCTATCATGTCTTTCTGTCCGTCCATCCATACGTCGATTCGTCTGTATGCTTGCTTGATTTTATATTATTTTATGTTTTTTGTTGCTGTTTGCTTTGTGTCAAAACTACGCAGTTTATATGATTATTCTTGTGCTGTTCATATTTTTCCCTTTATACCCTTCACATTCTTCAATTTATATTACAGTAACGTGTTGGAAAAAAAAATTCATAATAAAATTTTTTTAATTTTCATTTCAAACCTTAGCAATTAATAGTGATTTAAATCGGAAATATGGATGCCCTTCAAGATACTGAAGATACCGCCGAGTCCATGAACGAGGATGAGGAGAAAGGATTCTCAACTAGCCAGATGGTGTAAGTACAGATAATATTGGTACCCTACCTACTTTTAAGCAAACTACTACTACTGATCTACATATGCATTTACTATATATTCACCGGCATTTTTCAAACCGGTTTCTCACTAACATCAGTTTATATGATGCATCTTCAATCGATACATAAAAAAATCATCCATCTAGCCATTAACATCAGTTACTTATAAAAAAAAAGTGATCTTACTAAAGGATTTTGAAAACACGTTTCACTCTATAAAATTGTTGGTGCCATAAAAACTAATTGAAATAGAGAAATAATTGTCTGACATCACAGTCCATCTAAAAGTATATGTATAAAAATAATATCTATATACATATGTACATACGTCATACACCCAAATACAATACTTTGTCTTAACAATAGTTTGCATATTTTTTTTATTGTTTCTTTCTTACTTAATTACTTAACATGTGTGTTCAAAATTATACACATTTTTCATATTAATTTTTTTCCGACTGTTGGAATTTTCTTAATTGTGACTGAGCAGCCCTAACACAATATGAATTTTGAAATTATTTGATATTTTTTATTCTTTCCTTTTTTTGTGTTATAAAGTTATAACAATTTGTGTGAAACTAGGAATTTATTAAACTAAGAAGACGTTTGAAATCATCTTGTGTGTACACAATGCAATTACTTTCATTCTTTATAAGGAATTTAATAATTTTATTTTGTAAACTCAGCTATTGTTTTCCTAATATATTGAATTCAAACGTTAGATTATACATTCATTACATTATACATGTAATGGTACGCATAGTTGTTCCTATATGTTAATACGTATTTACTTGTTGATTTTTGAACTTGTTGAAGCTTAAACGTTCTTTTCAGTTTTACATTTAAGACGTGTGTATAGTTTTCAAAGTTCTAATATAAAACCCTTTTTATATTTTGTTTGATTCTTTAGACCTGCATATATGAATGCCATCTTGCGTCGCCAATTTCTTCAAGAAATGGTTAAAAGTCTACCAGCTCCTTTGCAAAATCGTATAGTCGCTTTGAAAAATCTTCAATTGGAACATTTAAAGCTTGAGGCTGAATTCTTTGATGAAGTTTACAAACTAGAAAAGAAATACCAAGAAAAGTATCAACCTCTTTTCGAAAAGCGTAAGGCCATTGTTACTGGCGAAGTAGATCCTGAAAAGGAGGAACCCAAATGGAAGCCGGAGCCAGAAGATGAAGACAGTGAAGATGTGGCCGATTTCGCTAAGTTGTTGACAAAGTACAAAGAGATTCCAGCAGATTCAAAAGGCATACCAAACTTCTGGTTAACTATTTTCCGCAATACGGAAATATTGTCTGAAATGGTGCAACAGCATGACGAACCCGTTTTACAAAAACTTACTGATATTACTATTAAATACGACGATGAGGTTAGTTTTACCTCATATTTCTTGATAGAAGTATTTTATGTTATGTAGCTACTATTATTTCAGCATTCGTATACATTGGAATTCCATTTTGATAAAAACGAATATTTCACCAATAAAGTGCTTACCAAGCAATACTTCCTCAAATCGACCGTTGATGAAGACAATCCTTTTGGATTTGAAGGACCCGAGATTTACAAATGCAAGGGTTGCAACATCAACTGGGAAAAGAAAATGAATTTGACTGTAAAGACTATTAGGAAAAAGCAAAAACATAAGGAACGTGGTGCTGTTAGAACTATTGTTAAGCATGTGCCTAACGATTCGTTCTTCAATTTCTTTAATCCTCCTGAAGTACCAGAGGATAAGGAGGAAATCGATGAAGACTCTCAAGGCGTAAGCATTTTCAACGATTGTGATAGGATTTAAGCAGATATTAATTATTATACTGCTGTTATTTTTGTTTTCAGATCTTGGCCACAGATTTTGAAATTGGTCACTTCTTGCGCGCAAGAATCATTCCTAAAGCCGTTTTGTATTATACAGGTATTATTATCGATGACGAAGATGAAGATGATGATTCCTTTGAGGGTGAAGAGGAGGAGGAAGGCGATGAATCTGGTGACGAAAAAGAACATAAAAGCTTTAAAAAGAAGCAAACACCTAATGAGTGTCCAAACCAATAAGCAAATAAATAAAATAAAGTAGTTGTTGCAAGTCCAACAACCTATAAACAATCACAAAATGAATCTCATTTGAAGGGAAATATGATTTCTATTTGAAAATGTAGTTTTTTAAACTGAAGAACAAATTCATTAATTTACGTTCTTATCACTTTTTTTTAATTATGAATTAAATAATTAAAAAAATATATATATATAAATTAAAAAAATAAATTCATCTTTATTTTGAAAAATAAATCATTAAATTTTGTTATTTTTAACAAACAATGTGATTATTTTCCATCCGACAGAAGGGTTCTGTGATCAAAAGAAGATGTTAAAGGCAACAAAATGAATGAGATTATTGTGGCCATCACTGAAAAATATACGATATACATATATACATTGCACATATTATAACTTAAAAGATTTTTTAAGAATTGTAATAATTAGTGCTTACCAAAAAATATTATATTCCAACAGTTCATTGAATTTCTACTTTGCTTAACTGAAGATTCAGCAATAAGTATGTATTTAAACGAATGTCTTCAATCAGGGTTTATTTTATAGGCAAAAATCTCCGTTGTTAATATAATTTGTTAAATAATATAAATTGTTTACACGAATTCGTGATGCTTTTAGTAATTTTAATAAGTATATGACTTGAGTTTAGAATGAAAAATGGGTCGTGATGAAAGTTGCACTACTGAAAGTAAATCAAGAAATAGTTAGGCTTTTCGTGGAAGTCAATTATTTATCAACAAAACAATGTTAAAAAACAATATTTACGGAATGTTCTGTTTGATGACAATTAAAAAGAGAACTATTTTTATATCGTATATATTATTATATTATGCGAAAATTCACTTATACTTTTCCAAACATCAAGATATTAATAAGATTAGATATTAATAAGATACATACGAATCGCAACTTATAAATTATTTGTTGAACAAAAGAACCTGGTGCTGAGATGATATTCTTTTAAGTTCAAACGAACATATGTATGTAGATCCTACTAAATATTAACATATATACTTCCAAATTTGAATGATATAACTGTCAAGTCATAGAAGATTCTCAAGTTGAAATAAATATTCGATAGTGATTGTCTTATATTTATTGAATAAATTTATATTTAAATTTTTAAAATAAAGAATTGTTTTATTGGTATATAAAATTATAATCATTAAAAATATGTTTACTAGAAATATTTTTGACTCCATCATTACGTCTTGCTGGGACAGCAAAGAAATGCTGATTGCAATAGTAAGATTAGACATTTCAATATATAATGTATATATTCAATATATAATATATAAATAAACGAACATTTTCTCGATAAACATTGGCTTAACAAAAAGTATATAAATATTCTTTAATGTTTATTGAACAATTTTGAGAAAACAAAATGTTTGTTTTAAGTTCGCGACGAAGGGAACACGCAAACACAAGGGACTCATTGTTTTTATAAAAGGAAATGAAGGAAATCTCTATCATTGCAGAGCTATGAAATGAATTCATTTATGGACATGGGCCTCGAAACAAATGTTTAAAATTATTTAAGTCCTTTGCAAAGCAAGGAAGTATTGTTATTGTAATAATAAATTTTATTATTGCAAAAAATGTCGATATCTGTTTAGACTTCATTAAAAATATCTTACTTAATCTTAATTTTTTAGATTACAAAAAAAAAAAAAATATATTAAAATCATTCGTTTATCCATTCGTTCAACACAATATCGCCGGGCTTAGACAATGTTTTGATCTTCAATATTTATGATCTTGCTCTATTTATGTTCATGTAGGTTTCGGTCAGTTTGTGAATATAGTTCTATTGATACAGTAGATAAATACTTCATTTGACCTTGATACAAGATATCCGAGATTATTTTCTCTGCATAAAGAGCTTGCTTGGAATCCATCGTGCGTAGTTTATGTGCTACTATCTCCCCAAAATTGGTGTAATGATCCGAAGAATTTTTTTGAAAATTTTTGCAAGCTAGTGATAATAAATTTTCTATATCCAATGTGATATCGCTTTTTACTGTTTTGATTGGTGGTGTGGTATCCGTTTCATTGGAGTGCTGCGATGAAAATGAAGATGAACGTTTCCGCTTACTGTTAGATGTAGGCTGCTTTATATAAGGCGCTGTGCTGCTGGTAGGTGTTGCTGCCGATGTGGAAATAGTAGGGAGGTTGTTATTAGCTGCAGATGTATCAACGATATATACTTGATCTTTTCGAATTGGTGTGATAGCAATTTCCTCAATGTCTTGACTCAGCGTTATGCCCTTATCCGTAATAACTGATATATTAACAGTATTGGTGGTCTCCTCGCCATTCATATCGTCATCTACTTCTGTGCCATTATTCTCCTTATGAATTTCTTTGCAAATGTCTGAAAACAAATTGTTGGGTACTTGCAAGGCGTCTTCCACTACTCCATTTATTGTTGCCTGTTTATCACCATCTACTACCTCCATTGTGGCGCACTCTGTTTCTGTGCTTAGAAGACGTCGTTCGTTCTTTGCATTGCCACTTCTCATTATGCTTGTTATCGTTATTTCATTAGAACTGCTCTCAGATTTAGCGCTATTGTTCAGGATCCTCTTGTCTCGAGTCTCCTCATCTTTAAGAAACATCAACGATTCAAAGTACTTGCGTTTCGGACAGTAAGGCTCCTCCTTCTCACCCTTAGTTTTGAGTTCATTGTACTTTTTGAGCTGGTGGCGGAAAGCACATCGCAAATTATTTATTTTCTGCTTAGTTCTTTCAACATTATAATGCTCGCCATGTTTTGCGGCCACATCTATTAATTTCATGTACGCTTCTTGGCGTTTCGTACGATTTTTATAATTTGCCGAGTCTGCTTTCCATAGACAGGGATTGTTCTTATATTCTTGTATAAAATCGTCGATAAAATCCATTATTTCTACTTATTTTTTGGGAGAATTTGATTGTTTTCAGTTGAGATACCACCAATTGTCATTATTGATTTGTTAAATACCCAAACTAGTGATGCGACATTCAGTCACATAGAGCTGTATTTCACCAGCAGGTAATTGATAATCGTTTAAGATCGAAATATATGTATACAAAATTAGTCTTGCCTGCTTTTCAAAATTTCAAGTCCAAATGTCCACAAAAAAGCAAATAAAATTAATAAGGCTATACCAAAATGAATACAGAAAGCTTTTCTTTTTGATAAAAAGTTTAATAAGATTTTTTTGTTAGTGCTTATGATTGGTGTGGCAACTATATTTAGTTATTGTGTGCTATCATTCTATAGTGATTTGAAGTGTTGAACAAAAAGAGGACTTCAATATTTTTGGCAAAGATTGTTCTACTTAAATTTTATATTCGTTTCCAAAATGTTATCATCTTATGCTAAATCCGGTAGATTGCTATCCAGAGTAAGTATTTGGAACAGGAATCAGATTGTTTTCGAAAAATTATACAATATTTTACGATTTTCGCCTTAGCAAATATTGAGTACTTGCCGGCACAATGCTCTTATCAATCAATGTAGGACCAAAACATCAACTCCAATGAATACCGTCATTATGTTTGTGCCACAACAAGAGGTAAGTCTCTTAGGGAATCTGCTTTTAAAAGAGTTGACATTGTACATAGACATTTCGGAACTACATCCTTATTGTGTCGCCTAAGAAGTTCATTAGATAACTGATGTAATGTTTGCATTTAATTGGTTTGTATTGTTGTTGTTTTTAAGGCATGGATTGTTGAACGCATGGGCCGATTTCATAGAATATTGGAACCGGGTCTAAATATCCTATTGCCCATTATGGATAAAATTAAATACGTTCAAAGTCTTAAGGAAATTGCGATCGATGTTCCCAAGCAAAGTGCCATTACCTCGGACAATGTTACTTTAAGTATAGATGGTGTTTTATATTTGCGTATAATAGATCCATATCGTGGTAAGTATCCGTTTAACTCATTTTTAATAAGTCATAGCTATCTTAATAACTGAAGTTTAATATTTTCGTTTGACGATTTAAATCGTAAGCTATGCACCTAATTTAATCACAATTACAATATCCCATTTTGTTTATTGAACTTAACCTCTACATATGAATAGTATTTAAAAAATCAAATTAATCATAATATTTTAGCTTCCTATGGTGTTGAAGATCCTGAATTTGCAATAACTCAGTTGGCACAAACAACAATGCGTTCCGAATTGGGTAAAATGTCTTTGGATAAAGTTTTTCGTGAAAGAGAGTCTCTTAATGTAAGCATTGTTGATTCAATCAATAAAGCTAGTGAAGCATGGGGTATAGCTTGTTTGCGATATGAAATTCGTGATATAAGAGTAAATATTAACAATAAAATTTTAATACAAAAACAGTATATAGTATAAATGAAATTGTCTTACTAGTTACCCTCTAGAGTACACGAAGCTATGCAAATGCAGGTCGAAGCCGAAAGAAGAAAACGTGCTGCTATTTTGGAATCTGAAGGACAAAGAGAAGCAGATATCAATATAGCAGAGGGTAAACGTAAATCAAGGATCTTAGCTTCAGGTATAACATTGAAAGTTTCTTAAAAATATAAAGCAAAAATATTATAAAAACATTTCAGAGGCCGATCGCCAAGAACAAATTAATAAAGCTAGTGGTGAAGCAGCTGCAATGTTGGCTGTAGCCGATGCCAGAGCTCGTGGTTTAGCGACTCTAGCAAAATCATTAGAAGACTTGGTATGTTGAAGCTTTATTTCGTAAAATATTGTATTGATAGTTAATTTTTATTTATTTATAGAACGGTAAAAATGCCGCTTCTCTGACATTAGCTGAACAATACATTTCCGCTTTTAAGCATTTAGCGAAAACAAACAACACTCTTATACTTCCTTCAAACGCTGGCGATATTTCCTCTTTAGTTACTCAAGCTTTAAGTGTTTATAAAACTGTTTCATCACAAAACTTGGGGTCCACGACAACACTGTCTGGTGATGACATTTCATACAGACGCGAGATCTGTGAAACCGGTAATACAACAGAATTAAATGCTCGACAGAAGGTTCAATCGAGTGGCAATGTATCTAAAATGGATATTGAATAATAAAATGTATTTGAAAAAAAAATTGTTACCAAAAGAAATCTGAATTCTGAATTATCTATTTCTTTAACTGTTTTGTCACTTTTATTTAATTAGTATGTTTAAGGTGTATATGATTTGATTATTTAGGTGATAAAGGCAAATTTTTCTAATTCCAAAAATTAAAATTTAATAATTTAAAGTAACTATTGTGAATGAATACTGATTTTAAAAATATATGCCTGCATTGGGTGTACAGAATTAACAGTTTAGATGTGTTTTCTATAACGGGTTGAATTCCTTTAGAACGAGAGTTGAATTAATCAATTCTTTTTATTTTTTGTGCGTTATATGCATATGTGGTTATGTGATTAAAATTTGTCAATCACAATAGATTATTATTGATTTTCACCGTGATTAAAACATTCCGAAGGCTGGCAGCTCTGTAGTTCACAAAGAATTTTTTCAATGGTAAGTAAGAAAGAACACAGTGTATAAAAATTAAAGTGTAAAAAATAAAAAAATTATGAAGATAAATTATAATATTGTTAAAGACGGTTAAGTAAGTGCTATTGAAGTGATATTAAATAAAATTCAAAATAAATACCAATTATTGTGATACAAAAATAAATGAAAAATTAGGCATACTTTTGGGCTGATGTAATAGTTACTTCCTGCAGCATACTTTTAGGATTATAAATAAAGCATAAGTGAGTTTTTTTTATTAAAGTCAGGAAAAAAGAAAAACAAAATTAATCGTAAACGCATTAACGCATTGTAAAATTAAATTTGTTTTTTCAAAAATATGCAAATTTTTTCCATGCTGCAAATGCTGCATGAAAATTGAATACAGCATTTTAACTGCATGCAGCACAAACTTTTGCTGCATGTAAATTTTGCATTTTTTGGCTTAAGCCTAAAAGTACGTTTTATCTATCACATTTTTTAACCTTCATCCAATAGGAAAGAAATAGAAGCAAAATTCATTTTTTACGCAACCAAAAAATATACACTTTTTAATAATAAAAAAATTAAAATAAACAAAAATTAAAATTAATAAAACCTAAAAAAAAATTGTATTACAATAGAAATTGTATAGTTTTTTAATAAATTAAATAAATTTATTTATAGGCTGGCAGAACAACATTATGTCACAAAAATCTTGTATAGAACTTAATGAGATACGTAAATTGGACGAAATTCTACGTCAATGTGAAATTTACGTATCCAAGAACAAACAGACACCCCTATTAGAGACACGTAAAAAGAAATTTGCTCATCAAATATTAACCTCTACTAAACTGCAAAAATTCGTGGAACGGGAACTCTTTTCTTTAATGTGTACCGCCAACAAAATGAATAAAAAAAGCATTTTCGTTTCCGATATTCTTATGAATTCTAATCTATTGTCATATAAAGATGAAAACGGCAAATACTTCTTACGTAACAATTTTCAAAAGACACCTAATAATTTTCGAATGTACCATAAGATAGTGCGTTCAAATATCGAGGACGATGAGGACGAGTTTATGTATCGAAAGTGCGCTAAGAAAGAAATATCACAGAATTGTTTGGAAAATATTAAAAACTGTTTGCATGAGAACCTTAAACAGGGTAAAAAATATGGCTCAAATACTTACGAGGCCATACAACATAAACGCAAACTGCAATTGAATAGGCAACAACATGAACTAGACCAACAACAGCTACAGCAACAACATCAAATGCACTCACAATCCCAACAACTAGCAACGCATATACACTCACACCTACCGCATATGGAAAATTGTACAATGAAACCGATAAAACCCGCTGCAGAGACTCATGTCGTTGGAATTGGTGGCGGTATATCATGTGATAAATGCGAGAAACAACGCCACAAGGCTGTGCTCATACAGACTGGGTCCGATAACTTAAGTGAAAAAAGTCGAAAATTCAATAAGACAGAAGCACCATACGCCAGTAAAGATCATGGTTTCACTAAATCTATAGCGCAAAGTAGTTGTCAGACAACGCCCGAGGAAAAACGAAAAAATCTCAATAACAACAGCAATAGTCGCTATAAATTTTCATCGCAAATTTTTGGTCGAAAGCTCTCATCGAAACATGTCAGCGAACACGGAGAGGACACTTTAGATAAGGAGGCTTTGTTAAGTCCCAAAATTGAAATTAAATTTCCAGATCCAGTGGAAACGGTAGGTTAAATACTATTCTTCCATTCATTTTAAAAACTAGTGGTTAAATATTTCAGTATTGCATGCTTTTCTTTTTTGTTTAAATTAATCTTGCAATATTCGTTACTGTTTTTATTTGTTTGTATTTCTTTACAGGTATTATCGTTGGGTGCTAATGTTTTGCCAGAACAAAAGAATATGATTGCGAAAACTCACCGTTGGACTATATTACATTATTCCCCATTCAAGGCTGTCTGGGATTGGATCATTTTGATTTTGGTTATGTATACGGCTATATGTACACCATACGTAGCTGCATTTTTATTGGGTGAACAAGATTATCAGAGACGTACCAATAAGTATATTAACAGTGATCCTGTAGTTATTGTGGATCTTATAGGTAATTGGAACAAAATGCAAAGAAATTCAAATTAAATTTTAACAAAATATACAAATTAAACCAAAAAAAAAAAAAAACAATTCAAATATTAAAAGATTAACAATAATAATGATGATAACAATACATTGGAATCATCATCGGCAATAGCCATAGATTGACATAAAATACGCACATTTTGAACAAAAAAAAAAAAAAAAGAAAAAATTAAAAAAAGTAAAAGGGAATAGTAACACTCATTATGAAAATTATAGAAAGAGATTTTCTCACTTGAATTGTAAATGAATTTCGAATTGAAATGACAAATTGGATGTTATAATTAAAAGCACAGCTTTGCTAAAAAGTCTCAACTCCAAGAAGATTCCAAATACAGCCATAATTTGAGCTTATCAAAAAGAAAGAAGAAAAAAAACAAAAACGAAAGAATCTTCTTAAATCGTACTCAATTGATGTCAATTCAAAAATACAATTTCACGGTATTCTCCTTTGAGTAGCAGACTTATCAAAATTATTTACACAAAAAAAGGGTCCAAAATTGAAGAAAAATCAAAAAGATTATGTGAGAAAATCCTTAGAGCATGGACGCGCTACGATACTCGGCAAAAATACTTTGGCAAAAAGAATTTCTAAATTTCTATTCTCTACAAAATTTGTTAATTGAGAAAAAAAAGGACTACATTGAAAAATTTTGGATAAGGATTTGGAGAATACTGCAAATAAAAAACGAAATACAAAGATAAGCAAACAAATTTTTCTATGAATGCAATGAATTATCGATAAATCTTAAAATTTTTGGTAAATTCTTCAAAATTCTATTGGCACGACACACACCCTAGCAAAATAAAAAAAAAAACAAGTCAAAACGATGGTCTATTTCTATATATTCAGGTCAAATGATCACTTTCCCGCGGTGGACTTCGTATTGAGAATAATGAATGATCGAGTTAGTCTATTTTTGTGAATTGATGTGGTTTCGCGAACAAACGAATGCGCCATTCGAAATTCTCTCTTCCATCAAAACATACACAATTTTAGACTAATTTTGTAATTATAAGTTATAATTATAACTTATACACATAATTGTATACATAATATACATATACATACATATCTACATACATATATATATATATACATATAAAAAGTACATACACACATACATGTACTAAAAGAAAATTTTGCTTATTCTTCTGATCCTTAAAATCCATACATATTATATACTTTATGGGGTCTCTGATACCTATGTATTTCAAAATATTGTTTTTAAAATAATCACGTTATTGATTGTCAAAACAAAATGCCATATATTACACGCAAAAAACTCATACATACATACGTACAAATACATAGACACATAAACACTCTGCCAAACTGGACTCTATTAAATCTATTCGATTTCACTCGAATTTACATGCATACATACATACACACACACACAGACAATGAGACACGACATTGACATTACTGGTGTAATTGCAAGTGGTAATTTCTTTTGACAATTAAGGCGGCTTGAATGCGCTCATTATACAAAAGCTGTACGTCGAGGTAAGAAAGAATGTTAGAATATCGCCTACTGAAAACAATTGCTTAATAAAAATAAACCGAAACAAATAAACCTGGTATATAAAACACCACTGCTGAACTTATTGCTCTCTATCTATTTCTTTCTATCTATCTATCTATCTATCTATCTCTCTCTTTATTTCTCTATCTCTTTAAACGAAATAGAAACTATTTGATTTTACACAAAATTACACTAAAAATTTAAAGCTTAAAATTAAAAAAAAAAAAAACAAACAAACAAACAAAAACTATTACTAATTAAGAATGAACATTTCGTCTGCGAAGTTATTGGACCATTTAAAATCAAGCAACTGGCTACAATGTGATGTTAAAATAATTTTGAGTGCACTTAATAGACGCACGGTTAATTTCTAAGTAGCGCTTTCACATTCATTGCGTATGCGTATATAAAGGCTTATGCTTATCAAAAAAAAAAAAGTAGAAAAAAATAATGCGTATTCCATTTTATTGAACAAATATTCAGTTTTTGGAAATTGTCTTATAGTGCATTTTGATTTTTGAAAACATTGCCTTTAAATCAGTTTAAATTTGTATTCTTGTTTTCTTATTCTATTTTAGCGTATATCACAGCTTCAGAGCTTGTATAATTACCATATAGATACGTACATATGTACATTAATTTCTTAGTTTCGTCTATAGATTTTCATTAAACTGTAAACAATTGTTAGTTATTTGTGTTATTATTATTATTTATTTATTGTTTTTTTTTAAATTTTATTTCGTTTCATTCTGTTCAATTTGAATTTCACGAAAAAAATCATTATTCCATGTATACATACGCATATATATGTACATGTTAATAGTATTAATTGGTCATAACAACATTTAGTCAGGGTTACGACCACGCTTCTATGTAACACCACCCATGTTGTGTGTGTGTCAATTTTATCCATGAGCAGCGAGACGTGCAGTTTAAAGTCCACTATGAACGAAAGATTTCTGAGGAGAAAGTTTTTGACAGAAGACTGTTAAGAGCAAGACGGTGAAAGAAATATTTCTATATTTCGTTTTGTTTGACATGTCTAGACTAAGGTGTGAACCACGTCCTCACGAATTATAAAATAACACACTATCTACTAAATTACGGCGACTTCCTTCTATTACAAAAAATAATCTTAAGGCCTTAAAGCGAAAACAGATGTTATAAAACTGCAAATAACTGTTGCAAGCGGTAGCGAATAGCTAGAACGGACATTAAGTTTCAGGATGGTGATAATTCTGTGTGATAATTCTGTATACATGCTATATATGTGACTTTTCTTATTTCTTTTTTATTTTAAATTCATTTCATATTAAAATATTTTTGAGTATGTTTAAAAAAAAGTTATACAATAAGTATTATATGCAAATAATTCAAGATTTTAAGTGGTCCTTGACTTTTAAGTAGGATATGATGTTCACTCCTAATGGGTAATTTTGTGCAGCGCAAAACAACAAGTGTATTTACTTCTGTTATTCAAGTATGCAATTGTAAATGTTGTGATAACTCACTGCATACAGCTGATCAATAAAACAAAAAAAAAACAAGTCAAATGATAAAATTATTGTAAAAAACAAAAAAAAAAAACAAAAAAATTAAAACGCTTAAAAGTTTTCCTGGCTAATTGATTCCCATTAAAATTACCTTTCCATTTTTGTAGTTGATGTCACATTTATTGTTGATATAGTAATAAATTTCCGTACCACTTTTGTTAATGGGCAAGATGAAGTCGTCTCGCATCCGGGCCGTATAGCAGTCCACTATTTAAGTGGTTGGTTTTTAATCGATTTGGTCGCAGCAATACCATTTGATTTACTTTTAGTAGGCAGTGATACGGACGAGGTAAGTCTGAAATGGTTTCATTTTCATTTCTTTATACTGGAAATTTCATTTTCTTTTTATTTTTCAATTATAATTTCAATTATTATTACATAAAATTAAAAAAATGAATAAAAAAAAAATAGCAATGCAAAAAAAGAAAAAAAAAAACATAATTTAATTATTATTCGTATGTATTATAAATTTTATTTTGTTTGATATGATCAATATAATATTTGTTGTTTTTGTTTTTGTTTTTTTTTTTAATTTATAATATTATTTCGTTTATGATTTCCTAGTTCATCATTAGTCAAGTTTTATTATTGTTATTGTTTTTTTTTTATTGTTTATTTTTATAAATAAAAGCTTTGTGAATATATATCTAAACATTTAGAAATACTGTAATAAAACATTAATTAGAAATTTAAAATATTAAAAATATTACAGTGTGTGATCATAAATATTGTGTAATTAATCATATATACGTACATCTCATAGAATAGTAGATTGAATTCATATATACATACATAGTTAGAGCACAAAGTTTTGTAAATTAATGCCAATATTTTTCCTTTGTAGTTTAAAATGAAAGTTATTTTCTTAATAAGCAATATTTATATTAATTTATCAGAAATAATATATCCATCAATCAGTAATTGCAATAATTTATTTTTCTCAAAATATTTTTCTTCTATGCGTATTTTGAATATTCGAAAACAATATTCGAAAATAATTATTAGGACAAAATCTGCTCTGATATTCTAAATAAATATGTATGAATGGCGTCTTTCAAGCCTTAATTTCTTTTTTATCTTTAAATTAAGCACCGCATTTTGAATGGAAACTTATAATGTTTATTAACAAATTATACCTACATATATAAGTATGCATGTACTAGAGGGTCATCAATATACAAGTGGCAAATGACAAATTATAACCGATGAATGTCCTTCGAACTCATTCTTACACATTTCATGATATTTTATCATAGTAGTAGGTAGAAGTTTGTATTTCAAGATTTGCCTTGGAAAAGTCTATCCTTGCGAAAGTTGCACAGGAACTACTTCATTATTATTATTATTATTAATTGCTTTTATGCCAAATCGTAGGCGCATAACGCCAATATAAATGTTAAGAAACCTGACGTTTTTACCAATCGAAACGTGAATGAACTGCGTGCTTAAAAGTTTCTGAATTGAAATATTTGTCTACCACTTTTCCTGTCCACTGTCATTGGAATATGTATGATCACCCACTGTAGATAATTTTATTGTTATTATAACTTAATTTTTAGTTTTTATTTAAATTATACTTGGTCCGATTATTGCAAGTTTTATAATTTTTGAGATTTGAAACAAAAAAAAAAAATGATAAAAAAACAAGGAAAATCGGACACTGTCAAGCCTACGTAAGTTGATTTATTTTCTTATTTTAATTTTCTTTTATTGGCTTTAAACGACTTTTAAGCCTTTTCATGACGATCGTTAATAAAACAAAACCAAATCAAATTATAAATTATAATGAAAAAAAACAAAAACAAAACAAAGATATGTTTTATGAAAAATTAAATAATTAAACAATAAAAATAATTGTATTATTTTCATATTTTTCATATTGAGCCTTACTATTGTAAAACGTGTCTACTTTTTCTCAGAGTATTAAAATTTTTGAGCTTAATTTTTAATCCATCTCCTCCCTTCCTATGTTTCTGTTCTGTTTTTCTTTGGTCAGTTTTAATCTGAAATAAAAATAAAAAAAAAGAAATAAAAAACAAAAATATGGCCTTACAGCGATTGATAAAGTAGTAGGTAGCTGGCATTAATGAAATAAAAATTACAAAAAACAAAAAAAAAAATTATAAAAATATGAATCAAACAAATTTTCTTCTATTCTTCTCTTAAAACTTAACCGAAAAAAAAAAAAAAAAATAGTAAAAATAAATTATAAAAATACACTTAGAAAAAATAATGTGTTTAAAGCCAANGGTAAACATGAAAATTTCATTTTTATGTGTGTTTGTTGTTACTTTTTCGTTTATAGTTCGTTTTACTTTTTCGTTCAGTAGTAAAACTTTGATTTTTTTTATAATTATAAATTAAATTTTGTTTTACAATAGTTGGTTTAATACCATTTTTCAACTAAAAATAAAATTAAAAAAAAACAACGTTATTGCTTAGTTTCCAGTACAAAATTCTAAAAGAACCGAGAATAATTTTTACAATATTTTCTATCCAATATTGTATTTCGTATTTCCGTTCATTAATTAACAATTGCTGAATGTGAGTTTTCTGTCAAATACAAAACAATAACACTGGCTATTTCGATAAGTTCTTTAACTGTCATTTAAAACAAGATCATCTTCCGCTTAGTCGCTTTAGTGCCAGAAAGCAGTTGGTCTTGTGTGTTGTTCAATGACAAAAGAGTGTAATCACTGCCAATTATATCTTTTCATTGCATTTAAATAACATTTTGCATCAGATCCATTGTCTTCCTGGTGATATACAGCCACGAAATTTTAGAGAGAGCTTACCATCATACTTTTCCATATCCCTATCAATATCATACTTAGAAATTGAATTACAAGATAGTGTTCAATCAAAAGGTTACTGAAAAGCAGACGAGCTTAGAACAGTTTGTCAAATATCATGACAGTGAGATGTAAAATCGAATGCCATAAGTGAATATGAATATATCGGTTGACAAATGCTTTCTAACTGTTAAGCTTTGTGCTCTTAACTAGCCAGTTAACCAGTACCGAATGTCTTTTATAGGTGAACCGGCAATCGATCGAGTTGTGCGTTAATCTGGAAGTGTAAGGCTTGTGGTTTCTGATCTATTATTATAAAACTATTAAAGCGCTCTTTCTAGAACTTACTCTCCTTACTGAACTGTATAGTTATGAGACACCTACTGGGTGTTGGCCTTAGACCGAAGTAAATAATTAAATGAGAGAGAATTAATTTAATTCTCCTGCCCAAGAGAAGTACGATGCAAATTAATTTTAATATTTTAAGAAAAATACTGGATAGAAAATACTGTATGACTTGACATACATACATATATACAATATGACATAAAATTTAAATAAATATTATTGGTTAAAAAAATAAAAAATTTAAAATTATTAATTGTTTTATAGGCATTAAATTAAACAAAATAATGGTCTCTTGCATGTTTGTTTTTCATGGTTTTTCGTATGTAATAAATAAAATATTATAAATACATATTTACGTTAGGCCTGGTAGTATATTTCCGATTTTACTCGTTTTTATTCTAAATATATAAATATATATTAGACACACTTTAATAGTTATATTTGCCTAAAAAGCAAAAAATTAATTTTTGTTGGTAGAAATCACTTTTCTCAAAAAACAAAAAATTAAAAAATTATATAAAAATCTAGTTTTGTAAAATTTATAATGCTCCTAAATTAAACAAAAGAAAGAAAAAAAAAAGAATTTAATACAATATTTGTTAAAACACTTTTGAAAAAGATCGAAACAAAATTGCCTTACCTTACTTTTTAAATAAAACATTTTCATTATGCTCTCTTTTAAACTAGGGAAACCAATTCTGAACTCTTCTTTTCTTTTTTTAAAGCATAAATTGACAAAAAACAAATGTTCATTAAACTGTTTTATTGTTTTTTTTTTGTTTGAGTTACCATTTGATTTTCATGAAATTTCCCATACTACATATCTTTTGTTTGTTCACCTTTCACCTACACCCATCCCCTCTCAGCAATTCATTTAAGCTCATAACAATTTTCTTCTTCTCTTCTTATATATATATTTGGTTAATTTTTTTTAAATAAACTTAAAAAGTTAATTAATTTTAATATAAAAAAAAAATACAACAACAATTTTTATAATTCAGAATTTAATTTTAACAACAATATTTTACAGCTTGGCTTGGATAATGAAGAGGTATTAAAAGCCAGTTTCTACTCTTTTTTTCGTTTAAACAAAACAAAACAAAAATAAAAATAAACAAAAATAAAATAAAAAAATTATATCAAAACAAAACTTTAATATTCCACTACATACACAAATTTATTTTGTTTTTTTTTTGTTTCTTTTAAAATTTTCATAATTTTTACTATACTTTGCAAGAATCTCTATCTCTAATAATATCGTAATACAATAATAAAATTAATAATAATAATAATAAAAAATACTAAATAATGTGATAATACATTACATACAATTCTTTTTCCACCATATAAAAATATTAAAATTTTTTATTAAGGGTTATTTTATAGGCGGTAGGTAGTTGCTATCCTAAACGTTATCTATTTGAAAATCCTATTACAGTTCTATTAAATTTAAAAAAAAAAAACAGAAACAGAAAATAAATTAATAATTAATTAAGACTTGTAAGTATTAGAGAAAAAGTAAATTTGATCAGATTCGTATTTGTATTTGTATTCTATGTAAATATTACATTTACAACAATTACAACAACTAAAATATATTAATTTTTTTTTTGTTTACCAACAACAATACTAACTAATGCACCTTTCGTTAAAACTCAAAAGCTACAAAACCAGAAAAAAAAATAAAATTCAAAACAGAAGAAATTAAAAACGCAAAGAAATAAATAAAACGAGTCTTCTTTTTTTTTGTTTGTACTTAAATTTTCTGGCACTTGTATTATAATACAATAACAAAAAAAAATGTTTAAATTTTCTTTTAATTTCATGAAATACACACAATGCTTACCAATTAATTCTACTACTACTACTACTACAACTAATTCTAAATTCTAGATTCTTTAATTAAAAAACTAAAACCAAAAACAAAAACATGCAGATATGGACAAAAGAACATAAAGAAAAAGAAAAAAAATATTAATTAATTTTTATAATTTTTCCTTTTTTTTCTTTTCTTAAGTAATTTCATTTTTAGATAATTTATGTTGTTTTCTTAAGAATATTTCTGCATATTTTTTAAGTTCATTTTGTAACTCTTTAAAAATATTTGTTTTGAATGGCTTGTGTAAATTGATTATAAATTGTTTTTTATTCTCTATTCTATTTTATTCTATTCTATTTATTCTATTCTATTATATTGTTAACTTTATTAATTAATATGAACTCTCTCTCTAATATAGATACTAATTTTGAATATAAATTAACAATAAAAGTAAAAGGGAAAGGAAAATTAAATTATATTTCCCTCTAGCTTCTAGTTCAATCTATCCATTGCCTCGTTTTGGCAACTTCTTTTTCAATCTGTCGTCTACAAGTATGCACGGCTATCTTATGGATTTCAATCTGTTGCAGTTCGGTCTATGCCGTTATGTAGTTCAATTATGTCCTTCGGTGTTTTGTTTACTAACAATACTTGTGCGTCACATTAAATCTATTTAACTTCTGAATAATGCTGTTAAACAAATATACCGCTGGATCCAAACTTTAAATTCAAATGAATTTAATAACCAGATCGTTCCTCCACTTACCAGGCTTAGAACACGTTAGGCCTTTTTTTTCCTCATTCAATTCCATGTACATTCCATGTGATAACTTTGGGAAGTAAGTGGGGTTCCTTTCCGAGACAGTTCTGTTTCTGAAAACTACCTACTAGTGGTGTCTTAGTTGTATTTGCACAGATCCAATAAGTATTGTATCGATTCTTCTTCTTTCTCATACATATTGTCAATTTCAGTAAATATTGAATACCAAAAAGCTCGGGTTCTTTCCTCGCCAGAGTATGCCAGAAACTGTCTACTTGCCTTTTTCTGTCCACAAAAAACCGAAAGAACAATTCACGTAGTCATCGCTAGAGCCTACCAACATCTAACAATGTTTGAGAGATTCGTCAGTGACATATACTTGACGCAGTTCCATGAAACGTGGCTGCCACAAAATCAATGTTGTAGCGTTTTTTTCTCCCTTCTTTTCCTGAGTAAGCCATACTTTTTGAAATACGTACATACTATATACTAATTTTTCTTCCAAATAAGCGATTTTTTTAAGATTTATTTTCTACAATTTTATTGTGCGATAATAATAAGATTTCATTTTTAAAATTTTTTTTATTATGACAGTCAACATACATATGTAGAGTATATTGGTTAGAGTTAATATATGTTTTTATTTGCCTCGATTATTTTATTTCTTGCTTTCGATGTGGTGTTGTGTTAATGTCTAATATCGTATTCATATTTAATTAATAAATCACTTTCGATTCAAATATGGTACAAAGTGGCGCAAAAACAAAACATTTCGTTAGAAGACTTAAAATGAAAAAAATTATGGACCTGTTTTTGTAACACGAATGGTTTCAAACGAACATCTGTTTGACGTTCGCAAACAGAAAATTCGCTTTACGTCTCAATGCTTAGACGAGTTGATGTATATTGTCAATTAAAATATTGCTCGCAAAATGCCTGTGAATGTTTCCAACTTGGTAAATTATGGCTTTACGTCTAATCTAAAATAGGGCTTTAAAGAATAATAATTAATCGATTATAATATAGTTGGAGTAAACACTTATTTCTATACTTTTCTAAACGAAATTGCGAAACTTATTATATACAATGGTTATCAGCTCAATTCGAGTGTCTAATCCTTTGTAGACAGATTTGAAAAATCTTTTTTTTTATTTCAAACTAGACGAGTTGGACTAACAAAATTTTGTCATAAATATATAAATTCTTTTCCTTTTTCATAATAAAAAAAAAAATATTTACTAAACACGATAAGATGATTAGATTAGAATATTCTGTGAGCCACTGTATAATTTATACTCCATTTAATTTAAAATATATGGTCTTTCAAATTCGAGTTTTTATTCCATATTAAACATTTTAATAGAAAATTATTCGAGTGTATTAACTGTGTATATATTTAATTAATAAATGGAAATGATAAGTGATACTTTTGGTGATCAAAAATGATCAAAAATATTACATTATAATTGTAATGACCTATTCAGATTGTGTTCCCTACAATAACACGATAATTTTAAATTCCAATCTTATTACAGGCTTAGTTAAATGCGATTATAACTAGGAATTAAGGTTACCTTAAGTCTATAAATTTGTTTGTAAATTGTAATTAATTTTTCTACGGTTTTCGAGTGTAATTGAATCAATTTTCTATGTGATGGTCTGCCAATATATAAACAAAAATAAACTCAAACTTGAAAGATCCTGTATGTATATAATAAATGTTAAATTAACACACGTTTGTATTTTTCCGAAAAACTTTTAATTTCAACGACTAAACGTTACTTAAAGCATGTTCTGTGTATTGTGTCTGACTGTTGAATTCAATAAGAAGTAATTTCTTTACTCTACTACGTATTCTCTAAAGGGTGTCTATACGCATGAGGGGAAATTTATTTTAAAAGATGTACGTTTCTATAAGAAAAATAATTTAAAAATATTAAATGTTTTACATTTTTGTTCATATCTGTAACATACTGTATGTATAGTTTTCTATTAAGGAATAAAAACTTCTCTTGGGTTTCTGTAGTTAACGATTAAGAATAATATTTCAAATAAAAGTAAACAAAGCTCTTTGTTTTAATAGAAAAAAATTCCGTACTTCTTCCATATAAAAATACAAATCCTAAATTACCAAAAAAATAGAACAGAATATTATCATTTATTATCGATCGAATAGCTATGGATAGTTAAAAAAATAGAAAAAATAGTAATTAAAAAAATTACAAAAAATTTTGAAGAAGACATGGGCGTTTTTTATGAATTCTTTAACATTTTGCAGGTCTTCACATTAATAAGGACGTTTAAAAATTTTCTTACATTGGCATTTCGGTTCGTATAAATATTTTTGAAATTAAAAACAAAACAATCAATTTTAAGAACAGAACAATCAACAACAACAATTGACTCCTTTTGTTAATTTTTTTTTTTTTTTTTG